>JAQPZY010001471.1:2102500-2597500 GCA_029931535.1 Margaritifera margaritifera
GGTTTTATGATGTCATCATCCGGACATTTATTACATCATTTAGTGAATGTTTTCAGACCCACTCAGGGATTCTAAGTGTTCTTTGGTAATAAATATTCTGGTCAATACATATCTTTCGTCAAGGGAAAACTCAGTTTAAGAGCGTTAACACTAAAATTATGTTCTGACGTCTGAAACAGATAAAGTATAATTATGTGAATATTCTTACTAATTTGCTCCAGTCTGTTCTTAGTAACAGATCATTAAATGGTCAAGTATTGAAAGATTTTCAACTGTCATGTATTATTTGACTACTAACTTATTGAACGCATAACTCTGTGATTATTAAATGTTTACACATTTCTCTTTATTTGAATTGTTATGGCTAAATCTTCAGCTCTGTCCCTTTTAAAGATCACCGTATGCATGTGCACTCAAAGAAAGAAGGCGGCGAGTAGTAATTTTGTTGTTGTTGTAATTGTTACAAACTCATGGCTCATGTTTCTATACGCCATTCATTAAGTCTGTGTCTCTTAAGTATCCAAGCTACTATTTTCAAATGTCTTTTAAAACCCTCAACTTATGTTAATCCATGATTGTTTGACAAACAAAATTGCTCAAAGTCACGATTAGCTTGAAAGTGTCTATATATATAGTTCCTATAAATTGACACGTGAAAAACAGATCATCATTCCTTGGCAGATTACCTGAACAGACAATAATTGTTATGACCGGAAAACTAATGCATGGTCAATAATTCCTGAAAACATTTTCTTCTTTTTTTCCCTTCAATTGTCAAAGATCGCTTCTGGTATTAGCAAATGACGATAAGATGTTAAAAACACAACTGGAGACAATTTCCTTTTCTCTGCAAAAAAGAAGAAAAAAAAAATACTTACGATCCATTGTTCCAAGATCCAAGTTCTTGTAATATTTAGCAGATTTCAAAGGCTTGTACTTTGGCTTCGAAGATTAAAAAGTACATTTTGTGTATTGCAGAATTAAAAATCAGTGGACCATAATCAAAGGATGAATATTTTTCTTCCCATGTAAAAAGCTCGTAGCCTAATTTGATGGATTTGTTGACTAAACGATTGAGGGACGAATATATGGATTGTAAAATTAGTATCCAAACTCCTTCTACACCGTTAAAGCGCGACAATTGAAACAAATGTCCATGAAAGTCCTGTGATGTAGATTGTGCCATACTTCTGGAATTTTATCACACCCCTTGGGCTTGGGCTAGGGACATAGTGGTGAGTGTAGAGATATCGAATAACTCCTGAGTTAAACGTCTCACATTTGTAAGCACTGGCGAATGTGATCAAAAGCTCAAGTGTCAACACATGGTATACTGGGACCCCTGTTTGATGCTCCAGTATCATTCCCTACCCCAAAGAACATACCCCTGCGTCATAACATTGAAACTATTGAGATCCCCATCATGTAACCATTAATATGTAATTACTGGGCATGAAAATAGTATGTTGGCAAAAAGCAAATCAAAATGCAAGAAACGTTTCTTTCAGCCCAAATATTGTCTAGTTTGGTATCAAAGGTATACTTTTAATATATGTTTGCATACAATCACTAGAGTTCGTCTCATATCTATATATCTATAGAATGTACGTTCCTGCACTATTTATTACCACTTGAATTATTTGCGGTTGTAATTACTTATTCGATTAGAGTTAGCAAAGTTAAAGGAATAATCGAACATGCAATGTCTTTATCAGAGACTAAATGGTCTTATATCACTTCCCGTATAAGCAATCGTCAATCGTGACAACAGAAAGGTACATCTCTTCCACCGGTCATGCAAAGAAGTGTAGCTATTTTGACGGAATCTGCACAAAGGAGGAAAATAAGTTTCTTTTCAGCTTACTTCTATGTCAATAAATATTCACTGCGTGGTATGTTAACACATCATTAACTTTTCTGGGTACTGAAATAAGTTTCCTTTCACGTCACATTATGATTATATTTCTGTCAGATCAACCCAAACTTTGCTGGTTTCTTTTCTTCATTACTCTCCACTGCTTTGTGTATGAACTAAAGAGCTGATGTTTTTTGTGGTTTTTCAGACAACGATGCGTCATTCTAGCAAAGGCTTGACCATCAATACCATCGTAAAAAAATAAAAATAAAATAACACATACATTCAGATGGATAAGAAAGAGCCATCTAATGTAAACCATTTGTTTACAAAACAATCAATGTATTAAATTTGATACGAGGTGCAAATTTGCAAGAGTTGACCACATATATGACTATAAGTGTTCACCTCTTTGGTTAAAATGAAGTTGTCACCAACGGTCAATGAAAACTTGAAGCCAAAATTCCATGTTAAAAGTCGTTTAGTTGACAAAGAAGAAAATTAAAGCTAAAAAAAGACTTGGGATGGAATGCGTTGATTAAGTGAATTATTTTACTAATTTAAGCTAAACACTGATCCTTGCATTTAACAGGAAGAATACCCCAAGGTATTTGTAAGAAAGAAAGTAAATATATTTCTCTCATATTTTATACTATACCAGTTAGTTGAACCTTTTGCGTTGAAGAACATATATCCGGTATAACATTATACCTTATGATGGATGATGATCATGCCTCTCGTTACATTATCTGCTGTGTGTTTAATCTTGAGTTATCCTGACGAACTTCATTGTACGTTTTACATTTTAATATTGTATACCTTTTATTGTCATTTGTATGTTGTTCAGTTTCTTTTCGGAGTTGCTGCTTGGTATGCCATTTAAGTTTCAAACTATACACTAAAATTTGAAAAAGTAATCAATAATTTAAAATTCCTAATAAGCGTTGTCCAAAGCCGCAAATGACAGATGTAAAACTTTTAAATTTAGACTCACACACAAAACCTCGAAATCAATAATCTCTATTTTGCAGTAACGTCGTATAATTATTTTCCTATTAGAACTTTTATAGCGACCATCGAAATGAATGACTATTAAGAATACCGTCATTAGAAAAGAAAATAAGCGGTGTAAAGATCGTGACACTTGATTCATATAAAGGTTATCGTTTTGAAGACCGGTTGACTTAAACATTTAAATTTCAATGTAAAAATGGTCAGATAGTTTTGTCCACTGTTAGTATCATCTATCATGTTTACGGTTTGTTTCTTCTACATGACTATTTGTTGTCAAGTTTGACATCCTCATAAGCATATGCTCCTGACATTTATATTTTCAGTGATGCATTCATTGCAAACACCAATGAGTGTACCAAAGTGTTAAATTCGTTGTCACCTAACCTAGCAGAAAAATAAAGATACAAACAGACATCAGAGTAGATACTTTTATTTGCAAAATAAAGAAATAAGATAAAATATGTGTGCAATCAGGTAGGAGAAAATGACAAACGTTTATAAAAGCTTAGTAAATGTTCCATGTTACCTTGAAACATTATATATATATATATATATATATATATATATATATATATATATATATATATATATATATATATAAAACCATTGATTTGTACGATAAGCTTAATTTCAACAAGACTAATGGAGTCATTATTCCCCAAATTGCCTGTCATATCACACGAATAAAAATGTGTGCATGCTATTTGTTTTTCTCTGTGTTACATATGTGACTGAACTACAAATGTCTTTCGTTGAGCAGAGAGAAGATAATGACGTTATTTATGCTTAAAGTTCATTTTTGTGATTCATAACGTAGTAAAAACGCCATTCTGAAAAAAATATTCATCAACGTAATGATGTAGTTACTCTTTCTTGCATTTGCCTGCCTGAAATATTACGAGGTCATAAGCCGGAGACACGTGCACAAGTAAGGGATATACACGAAGCGATTTATTATTTTGTATGTAAATAAAAACCATTTGCGTTTCATTGTTACCGGTTACATTTGCAAAAAAGTATAAGTTTTAGGAGGATTAAACCAACATAGATGTGCTGTTTCAATAGGATGATTTAGAGTTGATTGGAAATTGTTTGAAAATATTTAAGTACTAAAGAATGTTGTTTTGATTATTTCGTTTATATCAGCAAAGACTTTAAGGGCACACTAATTGTATTGCGTATCCTATAGCCTTTTATTAATACAAAAATTACTTTATTGGAGGCTATTGAATCACCATTACGCAACACTTTAAACAAAGATTTTGATCAAGTTAAATAGCCCATTGCCTTATCACTTTTATTATATCTGAAAGTAGAAGACTAGAAGTACACATATCAATGACAAGTGAATACTAGTGTCTAATTATGCAATAGTTTATAATACTATGTATTCTCTCTTTTATTTAATAAAATCATTTAAAATCAAATAGAAATTAGAATTATCACATACGAACATAAATGAAGATTGAGTTTCGTTGCCGCGTACAGGATGACCCATGGTTTTATGATTTTATGATTTTAGCCGTAGCGATTTCGAAATAGCGATTTATGTTCATTTACTGAGGAACGCAAAAAGTGGCAGCAGTGGCGTTCCCATTTATCGCGTGTTCTCCGGCCATGGATTTGACCACGTCTAGAGTACGTCTAGTGCATTTTTTCTCTATATCGTCACAATGCATAGCTGCCTTCTCGGGGAGCTGTCCACTTTATTAAAGCAATATTCTGCTGTAGAGGTATATACAAATGTAGAACTTTATTCTTTCTTGGTATTCATTCTAAAACTGTTTAAAATAGTCAATGGTTCGGAATTTATTATAAATTTCTAGAAAGTCAGACCTATGCCACGTAACGTCATACTATCGGATAGGATATAGTCTATTTCAGGTTAGACATTTTGTAGCTGAATAGACAAGTTGAATTCAATTATATCTTGTACTCATTAAACAATGAGAAACTTTCGAGCTTTTATAATGCAATACAGTTATTTTTGTCGAAGACAAATTCATGTACGAAAGTGGTTATTATATTAATAATCTCGTACAATCGTTCTTATGAAAGAAGAATTTAATTTGTAACGAAGTCACTTCATGTGCATGCATGTATAATGTATATCACTGTATTCCTCAGTCATTCATCGTAAGCAGTGGATTGGGAGTATTCACGGTCGTCGTCAGAATGTTACGAGATAACACCATCATGTTTGTCCATGAACAGCATATTAAGATTTTTCACCTAAAATTCAGTGTAATTATATGTTTGACAATCTAATGCAACGACATATGCATTGATCGTATCCGTTGGAGAACGATGCTATTTGTTATATCTGTTGGTGAACTTGGCTAGGTTTTTAATTAAATGTGTGTTTGTGAGATTGACGTAAAACTGCTAGGGTGTCATAAAATATGTATTCGTGACTCGTATCCGAAAACCCCATCTAGTTCACGTGCTCTTGTGATGTGTCTTCGCTAGATCCAACCCCACTTGGTTTTATCTTGTTAAGGTATGATTTTCAAAACAATATTTAAAATGCAACCACTCATTTAGTGTAATAGTGCACAAGAAACCTGGTCTTAAAATAAATATTGTATGTTTTTCTCAACTTGTGCCATTCAGGCATATTGTGTATCGGGATTATCTAGTTTGCATTTAAGTACTATCTAAAGTGTGGGAGAGTTACATTTAATTTTACTTTACATTATTTAATTTACAAATCCTTATTAATCTCTTTCTTGAATGCAAAGTGCTGATTATACACAGTCTTCACCGAAGTAGAGTCAAATAAAGTCCTGATTGTAAAATAGTCTTTACTTAAGTAGAGTCAAAATATAAATAGTCTTCACTGAAGTAGATTCGAGGAAATGAAAGTCATGATTATAAACAGTCTTCACTGAAGCAGAGTCAAAGAAAATTCTGATTATAAACAGTTTTCGCTGAAGTCCTGATTATAAGCAGTCTTCACTGGAGCAGAGTTGGGGAAATGAAAGCTTCTCAGGCCGATAAAAGAATATTCAAAGTAAAACTTCAATGCGGTCACCGGTAGAACGTTATCTTGTCTTTAACTACGAAAATTATCATATGAGACGCTGATACAAAATATAAAATGGTCGTTCTGACACGTTAAAATTAAGTAAAACTGATTGCAATATTTTGTGTATACAAATGTATGATTCTTGCATTAATGAAAATGTGATGAGTTGCTTCTCCATTTCTTTAGATATTACATTTACAAATTACATCTTTACGGTATTATTTCAACAATTGGACCTTACAAGTCTGTTTTATTATGCAATGTGCGTTCCTTGGATATACAGAACATTGGGATTGGTATCACATTGTTCATGATCCAAGTCTGTTTTATCATGCTCCGTGTGTTGCAAAGTGCTAAATCTTTGGAATTGCTCTCAAACAATCAGTTATCAAAAGTTTACAAAGATACATATCTTAGATTATGATACATATTAAAGATAAGATAGGACGAAATTTGTATGTAAAAGATATAGTTGAGGCAGATTACATCTGGTAGCCTGGAATAATCACTTTCAACGTACTATTTCTTTTGTATGCGTGCGTATTAAAGTGTCTTGAAAAAATACTGAAGTAA
This sequence comes from Margaritifera margaritifera, assembly GCA_029931535.1. Classification (NCBI taxonomy): domain Eukaryota; kingdom Metazoa; phylum Mollusca; class Bivalvia; order Unionida; family Margaritiferidae; genus Margaritifera; species Margaritifera margaritifera. The sequence goes on from JAQPZY010001471.1 coordinate 2,108,971, forward strand.
ACAACATGCTTCACCTCTCTGAGAAACCGTGATCAATATTTCTTTTTCACTGGAATAAAATAAATGAAGGTTCACAATAGTTATGTTACATCTAAAATTGTATTGATGGAGTCAGACCTGTACTCAGCATTGTAGGTTGCAAATACATGATTGGAATCTCGTTTTTGTTTTCATTTAAAATGTTTGGTTCGAGCATGAAGTATTTCCTGATATAAAGTGCTCTGAACGATTATCCGAACTAATAAGACAATGTCCGTGGTTCCGTATAAAGTCAACTATTGAAAATAATGTATTCAGCCCGCATGAAAATCCAAGATTACTATTCAAGGACAAAACATTTGGTAGAAAGACTCGTTAAACACTACGCTGTTTATCATTATAAAATATTAAGCTCAGATAACTAACTATATTGGTTATACCACTCTTTTAGCTGTAGGTCGTAATGCTGCTACCGTTTATTATCACAAGACATGTATTGGTATTTGTTTTCCGTGAAGGTCATACAATACCTCGTCTAGAGTTTATTATTACAAAATACATATTGGTATTTGATTTCCCTGAAGGTCTCACAATACCTCTCTAGAGGTGATTATTACAAGATACGTATTGGTATTTGATTTCCGTGAAGGTCATACAATATCTCGTCTAGAGGTGATTGTTACAAGATGCGTATTGGTATTTAATTTCCGTGAAGGTCATACAATACCTTCTCAAGAATTTATTATTACAAGACACGTATTGGTATTTAATTCCCCATAAGGTCATACAATACCTCGTTTAGAGTTTATTATTACAAGATACGTATTGGTATTAAATTCCCCCGAGGGTCATACAATACCTCGTCTACAGTTTATTATTACACGTTACGTATTGGTATTTGATTCCCCTGAAGGTCATACAATACCTTGTCCAGAGTTTTTTTATTCCAAGATACGTATTGGTATTTGATTTCAGTGAAGATCATACAATACCTCGTCTAGAGGTGATTATTACAAGATACGTATTGGTATTTGATTCCCCCGAAGGTCATGCAATACCTCGTCTAGAGTTTATTATTACAAGATACGTATTGGTATTTAATTCCCCCCAAGGTCATACAATACGTCGTCTAGAGTTTATTATTACACGTTACGTATTGGTATTTGATTTCCCTGAAGGTCATACAATATCTCGTCTAGAGTTTATTATTACAAGATACGTATTGGTATTTGATTTCCCTGAAGGTCATACAATACCTCGTCTAGAGTTTATTATTACAAGATACGTATTGGTACATGATTTCCCTGAAGGACATACAATACCTCGTCTACAGTTTATTATTACAAGATACGTATTGGTATTTTATTTCCCTGAAGGTCATACAATATCTCGTCTAGAGTTTATTATTCCAAGATACGTATTGGTATTTGATTTCCCTGAAGGTCATACAATACCTCGTCTAGAGGTGATTATTACAAGATACGTATTGGTATTTGATTCCCCCCAAGGTCATATAATACGTCGTCTAGAGTTTATTATTACACGTTACGTATTGGTATTTGATTTCCCTGAAGGTCATACAATATCTCGTCTAGAGTTTATTATTACAAGATACGTATTGGTATTTGATTTCCCTGAAGGTCATACAATACCTCGTCTAGAGTTTATTATTACAAGATACGTATTGGTATTTAATTCCCCCCAAGGTCATACAATACCTCGTCTAGAGTTTATTATTACACGATACGTATTGGTATTTGATTTCCCTGAAGGTCATACAATATCTCGTCCAGAGTTTATTATTACAAGATACGTATTGGTATTTGATTTCCCTGAAGGTCATACAATACCTCGTCTAGAGTTTATTATTACAAGATACGTATTGCTACATGATTTCCCTGAAGGACATACAATACCTCGTCTAGAGTTTATTATTACAAGATACGTATTGGAACATGATTTCCATGAAGGACATACAATACCTCGTCTACAGTTTATTATTACAAGATACGTATTGGTACATGATTTCCCTGAAGGGCATACAATACTCGTCTACAGTTTATTATTACAAGATACGTATTGGTATTTGATTTCCCTGAAAGTCATACAATATCTCGTCTAGAGTTTATTATTCCAAGATACGTTTTGGTATTTGATTTCCCTGAAGGTCATACAATACCTCGTCTAGAGGTGATTATTACAAGATACGTATTGGTATTTGATTCCCCCCAAGGTCATACAATACGTAGTCTAGAGTTTATTATTACACGTTACGTATTGGTATTTGATTTCCCTGAAGGTCATACAATACCTCGTCTAGAGTTTATTATTACAAGATACGTATTGGTACATGATTTCCCTGAAGGTCATACAATACCTCGTCTGGAGATTATTATTATAAGGTACGTATTGGTATTTAATTTCCCTGAAGGTCATACAATACCTCGTCTGGAGTTTATTATTACAAGATACGTATTGGTATTTAATTTCCCTGAAGGTCATACAATATCTTGTCTAGAGTTTATTATTACACGATACGTATTGGTATTTGATTTCCCTGAAGGTCATACAATACTTCGTCTGGAGTTTATTTTTTGCAAGATACGTATTGGTATTTAATTTCCCTGAAGGTCATACAATACCTCGTCTAGGGGTGATTAGTACAAGATATGTAATGGTATTTGATTTCCCTGAAGGTCATACAATACCTCGTCTGGAGTGTATTATTTACAAGATACATACTGGTATTTGATTTCCCTGAAGGTCATGCAATATCTCGTCAAGAGTTTATTATTACAAGATACGTATTGGTATTTGATTTCCCTGAAGGTCATACAATATCTCGTCTAGAGGTGATTATTACAAGATACGTATTGGTATTTGATTTCCCTGAAGGTCACACAATACCTCGTCTGGAGTTTATTATTACAAGATACGTATTGGTATTTAATTTCCCTGAAGGTCATACAATACGTCGTCTAGAGTTTATTATTACACGATACGTATTGGTATTTGATTTCCCTGAAGGTCATTCAAGATCTCGTCTAGAGTTTATTATTACACGATACGTATTCGTATTTAATGTCCCTGAAGGTCATGCAATATCTTGTCTAGAGTTTATTATTACAAGATACGTATTGGTATTTAATTCACCTGAAGGTCATACAATACCTCGTCTAGAGTTTATTATTACAAGATACGTATTGGTACATGATTTCCCTGAAGGACATACAATACCTCGTCTACAGTTTATTATTACAAGATACGTATTGGTATTTTTTTTCCCTGAAGGTCATACAATATCTCGTCTAGAGTTTATTATTCCAAGATACGTATTGGTATTTGATTTCCCTGAAGGTCATACAATACCTCGTCTAGAGGTGATTATTACAAGATACGTATTGGTATTTGATTCCCCCGAAGGTCATGCAATACCTCGTCTAAAGTTTATTATTACAAGATACGTATTGGTATTTAATTCCCCCCAAGGTCATACAATACGTAGTCTAGAGTTTATTATTACACGTTACGTATTGGTATTTGATTTCCCTGAAGGTCATACAATATCTCGTCTAGAGTTTATTATTACAAGATACGTATTGGTATTTGATTTCCCTGAAGGTCATACAATACCTCGTCTAGAGTTTATTATTACAAGATACGTATTGGTATTTAATTCCCCCCAAGGTCATACAATACCTCGTCTAGAGTTTATTATTACACGATACGTATTGGTATTTGATTTCCCTGAAGGTCATACAATATCTCGTCCAGAGTTTGTTATTACAAGATACTTATTGGTATTTGATTTCCCTGAAGGTCATACAATACCTCGTCTAGAGTTTATTATTACAAGATACGTATTGCTACATGATTTTCCTGAAGGACATACAATACCTCGTCTAGAGTTTATTATTACAAGATACGTATTGGAACATGATTTCCATGAAGGACATACAATACCTCGTCTACAGTTTATTATTACAAGATACGTATTGGTACATGATTTCCCTGAAGGACATACAATACTCGTCTACAGTTTATTATTACAAGATACGTATTGGTATTTGATTTCCCTGAAAGTCATACAATATCTCGTCTAGAGTTTATTATTCCAAGATACGTATTGGTATTTGATTTCCCTGAAGATCATACAATACCTCGTCTAGAGGTGATTATTACAAGATACGTATTGGTGTTTGATTCCCCCCAAGGTCATACAATACGTCGTCTAGAGTTTATTATTACAAGATACGTATTGGTACATGATTTCCCTGAAGGTCATACAATACCTCGTCTGGAGATTATTATTATAAGATACGTATTGGTATTTAATTTCCCTGAAGGTCATACAATACCTCGTCTGGAGTTTATTATTACAAGATACGTATTGGTATTTAATTTCCCTGAAGGTCATACAATATCTTGTCTAGAGTTTATTATTACACGATACGTATTGGTATTTGATTTCCCTGAAGGTCATACAATACCTCGTCTAGGGGTGATTAGTACAAGATATGTAATGGTATTTGATTTCCCTGAAGGTCATACAATACCTCGTCTGGAGTGTATTATTTACAAGATACATACTGGTATTTGATTTCCCTGAAGGTCATGCAATATCTCGTCAAGAGTTTATTATTACAAGATACGTATTGGTATTTGATTTCCCTGAAGGTCATACAATATCTCGTCTAGAGGTGATTATTACAAGAGACGTATTGGTATTTGATTTCCCTGAAGGTCACACAATACCTCGTCTGAAGTTTATTATTACAAGATACGTATTGGTATTTAATTTCCCTGAAGGTCATACAATACGTCGTCTAGAGTTTATTATTACACGATACGTATTGGTATTTGATTTCCCTGAAGGTCATTCAAGATCTCGTCTAGAGTTTATTATTACACGATACGTATTCGTATTTAATGTCCCTGAAGGTCATGCAATATCTTGTCTAGAGTTTATTATTACAAGATACGTATTGGTATTTAATTCACCTGAAGGTCATATAATACCTCGTCTAGAGGTTATTATTCGTATTTATAGGATAGTTTATCTCTTTTCACTTAAAATATAGCAACTAGATCTACGCTGCTGAGTTAATCGATCTCAGTCAAAGTTGTACGAAGTTAATATAATTTTACGTCAATAAATGTCGAGCACATCATAAATGAAATATGCGTGTAAATTATAGGTCATAAAGCCAGCCTTCACGCTGCAAACATAAAACATTTCAAATGCTAACTTAAGACGGTTTAGAGCTAGGAAACGTATGTTTTTTGTTAAAATGTTTATGAAAGCGGTATCATCATCTGTAGATAACGGGGCAATACAAACATAAATGGCTTTTTTTTTAGATATTATCGCGTGAAACTATGAAGTGTAGATTCACATGTAAAAAAACGTGTTCTGTTGGGATATTTTAGTATACATGGCTCCTTTTTTTTTTTTTGCAAAATTGCATTTAATTACGGTTTTGTTTTGGAACAAAATGCTGATCTGACGTTTCATGTAATAAAGCACACTTTTCAGTTGTGGTATTTACGAAAATAAAGTCATATTTTATGTGGAAAAGTCACAAATAGTTTGCATTATTGCAACAGAGGATAAACAGCATATATCCTCTAAAACAAAATCACACAAGCAGAACATTGTGTGAGTTCTTGCTGTTAAAAAAAAATAACAATCCCATGGCTTCCAATCAACCTCGTTACGACTGTAATTTTGGTTCATGTTTCCTGTAGAAAGAAGGGATATAGTAAACTGCATATTTTCTAAGACAGTGGATATGTGCTATTATTACACTTTAAAAGGATAACCCAGACTTCTACACGGAATCTTAAAGGAGAGAAAGCTAAACGCTTAGATAGCTATTGAGAATATATGCGATTCACTTTGAATTATCTTCCATAACGTCCGTTAGTTTTATCCCTTATGATCACATCCAACTAATTATTTATGAGACGTAGGACCAGTCTGCTTGTATATCTGATGCCATATGAAAAAAATAAAGTGATTAAGTGAATGCTATTTGTGGATAATCTGATTTTATGCATGCCGAATTTTCCCTAAATAATAATACTACTACCAAGTTAATTATTTGATTTAGGTTCCTTTTTTTCACAACGCGCTTCACAGATATGCACTCCAAAGTTACTGTAAATAAAGGGGAATTCCCTAGCTGCAGACTGCAGGTGTAACATTGTAAGGATGATATACTACAAAATTCTTATTATGATCTGAATAGGTGACGCTAGGCTCAACATATTACCAGCTATGTCTAGTTTATGGCAATTTCACAAAGATTTTTTTTTTATTTTAAGAAATATTACCAGTATGATCAGTGGGAAATGAATTTGTTGTCTGTGCTCTATGTGTTAAGAAGCCACAAGAAAGCCATCCGTCAAAAGAAATTTTTAAAAGGATATTGTAAAATGACTTCAGAATGATAATGTCATTTAAAATTGCATCGCAGTAAAAACACGCGAACTAGATGACAAATAAATTGGTGTTTGGCAAGTAAATTCGGCATCTTTAATTCAGCAACAAAGGAATAATTAAAACACACTTTGTGCCTAATGACTCAATGCCATGGACTGAAATCATTACTCTGGGAGTACAATGCACGAAAAGTTGGCATGCATTTTACTCCGAGATAGCAGCAATGACCACGAAATTGTGTGTTTGACAACCAATTATATAGGCTGATGGCAAAGCAAAGATTGTCTTTGCTCTTTAAATATTTTCAAAGACGATGCTTCAAAATACATAAAAGCGTAGATGGCGAAATACAGAACTCGTCATATAATTTACAAACCGTATAACTGTTTCACCACTCAGCAGAAATAAAGCTAATGACCACCTCTACCTTGCAGTTCAGTTTATTTTAGCCATATGAAAGAAGTCTACGAGATGATGTCAGACGTCTATCATTAGAAGACTTGCGATTTGTATGCATAAAACAGAATTGTTCAGAAATTAGATTGCTAATCTTATAAACGGAATGTGACACGAAGATCAATGTCTTCATATAACGGAGTTGAAAATTTGAGATCATATGAGCGATTCTGTTGGTTGGTTGTTATGGGTTTAACGCCATTTTCAGCACATGATAGGCTATACATGGCAGCCAGTTTATTTGGTGGAGGAAGAACCCGAGAAAATACCGGGAAGAACCACCGACCCACGGGAAGCTACTGGCAAGCTTTCTCGAACCCACGAGGACAGGTGGTGAGATGTCAGTTATCGGTAAAGGCGAGTGCCTTAGACTACTCGGCCACCAAGGGCCCCGAGAGGTCCTGTGTCAACAGGCATACAAGATACAGTACATGCAAAATTCCTCACAGTATTCAGGGAAAACAATTAAATCTCCTTCATATGTAATACTTGTAATGAGGCATAAATGAGGTCGGCCGAGCCAAGAAAATGCTAAACTTTTGGATCAATATATATGTGATAGGTTGTGAAAATTTAATATACTTTAAGACTTGAACGAATTCTTACAATTCACGCACTGCTCAGTAACACGTCCAGTTCTTAAATGTGGGCTGTATAAACAGCCGTGGAAATACAAACTTTAAATTCATCAGCAAGACACTTAAACTCTATGCTACTTAGTAAGCTGTGTACTTAACTTAGCAAATAATAATGTAAAGGATTTAATTTCAGTCAATATGCCTAAAATACCATTTTTTTGTGGCAACTACGAGGAAACTACGCTCACAAAAATATATAAGGGAAAAATAATGCCCATACAGCTTACATAAAAGAGCAGCCATGGTGATTTTAAATGTTAACTATATTTTAATATCTACATCGTCTTTTCTCAACACTCTTAGATGGATGACAATTAAGAATTTTATTTTAGAAAAACTTTTCTTACTTTCAAGGTCTTAAATGATATAGCACCAGAGAATTTTCATGTTTTAAATTCGTAAGGAACATTATCACAAGGAGTTTTTGGGTCGAGTGAAAACAATGATTTTTATATATATATATATATATATATATATATATATATATATATATATATATATATATATAAACGTTCGGACAGAGCATTGTAAGAAACCATTAGCATACGCCTGTACAGTTTTTTTAAACAGTTTGCAGCACGATATTAAACAAGCGCCTAATGTTTCCGCTTTAAGAAATTATATCTCTGCAAATATTTAATGAGTCATCCTGCCTTTCTGACCGTATAACATTTGTACGTGGTAGCTGTGATATATATATGTGATATTATTATGTTAATCTTGTATAATATGTAATAAATTCTGTTATATTTGTATTCTTTAATCTTGTAGATTGTTATTATTAATTCCATATATATTTGTCTTCATTACTGGTCATCAGGTTAACTAACTGCTAGCAAATTATATTTTTCTGGATAAATAAAAGATATTTATTATTATTATTATTATTATTATTATTATTATTATTATTATTATTCATACGTTCTTCTTAATGACTATTGGACACTACCTCACAGGATGAAAATTGTCTTGGATGCTCTATCAAAGAATTATAAAAATATCACACTTGTTAGATTTGCAAATTCTAAAATTAAAGAGCCTTTTAATGTACTTTCTTGAACGCTTTGTAATAATACCTATCTTTGGTAACTGGGGATAAAATACTGAAGCAGTGCCGGGTCCAGAAATATCGTTATGGGGGTGGTGGTGGGTGGGGTGCGTAAATAAATAGGCGAGGGTCTGAGGGACGAAACCCCAGGTGGTGCCGAGGGGGCGAAGTTCCTGCATTTCAAGCGTTTCCAAGGCATAATTTTTACCATCTAACGGTATCGAAAACTTGCTCTAGAAAACGTTCCTGTTGTTTTGCGCTCACTTTTGTTTTCTTGGGCTGGACGGGGGGATCCGCCCCTGTGCAGGCCCCCGTTTTCTACTTCAATAGGCACTGGGTTAGAGAATAGTTTAAGGTGGACGTTGAATGATAAAGTAAACATATTTTATTGATTACGGACAGATTACTTACATGTTTGTTTTCTAAATTTTCTTAAATGTCAAATGGTCAAATGTAACAATTAATACATACTTTGTGCTTAAATAATTTTCAGTCTAACAAATATACGGTAAGATGAAGATATTTTCTTTGTAATGTATCTAATTAGGATTCGGGGTAATTAAATTTTAATTTTAATGTATCTTATTTCGCTTGCTATAAGTAGTTTCTACTATTTTTCAGAGAAATATTCATGTCTCTGTATTAAATAATGTAATACTTCAATCTCGTATTGTAAACAGTGGTGTATTTTTCGCTGTAAACATTGGAGAAAGAGTTCATATGAAAGAGATTAAACTAAGTTGAGCCTTTTGTTTTTTTTTTGTTTTTTTGTTATTCTTAGGGGGAAAATTATTTAAATTTCGAAACGTAAAAAAAACCTCTCACACACTTAGCAAAATTAGTAATAATTGAAATTATAATGAAAACGATACGGTTTAGCATCTCGAGTTGGCTAATATGTATTGTTGTAATGAGAAAGGCTACTTACATCACAACAAAATGTTTGACGCCAGTTCACACACACACACACACACACACACTTAACTTTTGTGCCAATTTAATCAGATTTAATAATGAAAAGAAATATGAATAATTAATCTTGGTTTTTCATGGGTCTAGTTAATCGTTGAATTCCATTTCTGCTTGATAAATTTAATTTGGGAACTCTATACGTTACCATTAAGTACAGTTTCTTGTGATTTCCAATCAGATTCTAGTGATAGTGTTATAAACATTTCAGCATGGATTCATGTCATATTTCTGACCATTAAATTTCATAAAATAAAGAAAAAGACTTTTCACAGTTCCCGCCATACGAAAATAAAATATTTGTGTAGCCGCACTGTGTTAATCATGGTTCAATGCATGTTTTATCTATAACAATATACGTGAACAGACGTAACAGCAAGCATCAAATACTATATCAAATATCACTGACTAGAAAAATCTCATAACAATTGTAGTAAACTATTATCAGATAAACGGTAATGAAAAATGCGATCTTAAGATACCAATTTGGTTCAAACTTGCAACAAAAATACCAATATTGCCAAGAACGAGTTAACTCCCTTAGAAAACTAAATCGGTTTAACGTGAGGTGGAGGTTTATCAACAACACCAACAAGGGTGACCACGCTGTATATGCCATTCAGTTTTGGACATTTCCCTGTTGTAATACATGGATTCTACAGCATATAACCATCCTTGATGTATGCTTATGGGTTGAGAAAACCATATAACCCGCGGCAATTTTTAAAAATTGCATGTGCTTGAAATTTATGTCACCTATTCCTCACTCAAAGGAATATACTCCTACTTTCACTATTGCAACTCCTAAACCAAGCATGTAAAAAACTGACATTACATGAGTAGAACATTTTCTCTCCATCTCATTCCTTTAAGATCAGCTTTGAAAAGTTAATTTTATTTAATTTGTACTTCTCAGTGTCAAATAAACATGGCTTCACAAAGCCATATATCCTCTTTTCAATGTTCACCTATTTCTAGACTGCTTGTAATATATTTTTTCTGGTATAATTAGTAGTCAGTCCTATAAAACCCTCCAAAAGAAACCAATTGCTTGTTATACTGGAAAGTTTTAAGAAAGGATATTTCTTGCCATTTGCAATCTTTAAAATGTGTGGGACGGCAAACTAAGCATGCTCCAGCTTCCATAATTGATTGCGGACTGATTGCGTTGAGGGCAGAAATATTCAGGTAAGCAGATAACATGATGAGTCTTGGATAAAGACAGGGAGCGGGACAATTTTTGCTGGTTCCACTGCACCCCCATCCCCGAGATTTTCAAAGTAACAATTGCCTGGCAACCAGAGTTTAGCTGGGTCGGTAAATATTACAATTCACTTTCCCAGTCGGCTTTAAGATTACACTCACTTCAATTAAACTTACCAAAGAAACATGTATATATATGCTCAGCCATAGAATTGAGGAAGCTGATGCTTACAAATATGTGTATTTCTCTCGAATGACTGTGCATGGAACAAACAAATAGACCATAAAAAGGAAAAGGCATGGATGGTCAAGAATTAATGTAATGCGTAAACTCAAATTCCAACTTGACACGATATCTTTAGAAATTATATTTACGTCATTTGTGTGACCCATTGTGGAATATGATAATGTGGTTTGGGACAACTGCACATAATTCGAGAAAAGAGAACTCGAAAAAATACAAAACGAGGCAGCCAGAATGGTGACTGGTGCGACAAAATTAGTGTCAATTGAAGCGCTACATCGAGAAATAGGATGAGAAAAACACAAACTTAAACTCTTGTATAAAATGACAACTGGTTCAAGCCCTCCGTATCTCACATATCTGATTCCACTATCCGTTAATGATATTAGTCGCTATAACTTACGTAATGTAAATAATTTCGAATTATTACAAGCTAGAACAAGTCTTTATTATAACTCGTTGCTTCCTTCGGCCATTCAAGAATGGAATACAGTATCGACTTAGATTCGTCAAAGTGACTGCATTAACAACTTCAGAAGCACATTAAATAATCATGACACTCATGTTCCCAGAGACTTTTTTGGGGTAGAAGGAAATTGCAAATTCGTCATGCCCGACTTAGAACAAATTGCAGTTCACTTAATCAACATTTTTTTACAAAGAATATAATCGGGTCACCTCTTTGTAGATGTGGATCTGTAGAAAGTACACAACACTTCTTTTTTCTTTGCGTTTATTACCAAGAACAACGCATCGAACTGTTTCAATTCCTCGTATTTTATGGTAATTTAGCATAGAATACCTTCTTATATGGTGATACAACGCTTCCGTATGAAATAAACATTAGTATTTCGATGCCGTTTATAAATTTGTTGTAAAGTCAAAAAGATTTACTTAAGTGCACTTATTACTTTTACTAACACGCATGCACTTATGCGGGTCATTAACAGCTATAAACAGTGATTTCACCAATTTTTCCAAATGATTCGCTATAACCTCCGCAACGACTCACTCGAGAAGGAAGTACTGTTCACTTTTAATCTAGCTTTTTGTTTCTTTTTATTTATTTATTTATTTATTTATTTTTTATTTTTGTTCCTCCCTTTCTTTCCGATCTATTTTCTCAACTTTCTTTACAATGTTTGACACATTTTAATGAACAAATTCTCCTTTAAACTGCTTTCTTTTTCTTTATCGTTGTCTCTCACATACTCCCCAGCTGTTCATCATCTTGCCAAATGCAAAGGTTTAACCAAGAGATTCTTCACTTTGGGTGTTCAATAATTTTTATTTTTTTTCATGAAAACTTAATATAGTCCACCACATATTTATATAATTTTACAATTTTTGTATCGTAAAAGAACATTATAAGCCACTGGCTTTCGTTCTAATCCTTTACCTTCTATATGGTAATTCTTGTAATCACCAATTACAAATTTATGAAATAAAATATGTTTAAGCTAATACTACTAATAATTAGTAATAACAGTAGTGGAAGTAGCAGTAGCACTAGAAGAAATAGTAGTGTAGTGGTAGTAGTAGTAACATAACAACAACGAATATTGATCATTATGATTTAAACTTTAAACTGTTCTTTCTGTCATTTTCATCAAATTGACAAAGTAAATTGTAATAATAAATAGTGTTAGTCATGGATATAACTCATTATTTTACGGTTTTGTGGGTGTCTTTATTTAAACTGCCATTATTATTAACTCAGAATCATAGTTACTAACGGAAAAGATACATTTTATCTCCTGCAAATTATAGAAACTAAGACCTCAAGTGTCATATGCATCTTGTGAAACTTGCCACCAGACACAGCTGAGCTCCTGCAGACTATTCAAACCAAGACCTCAAGTGTCAAATGTATGCAGGGAAACGCCCCGTTTGACATATATTGTCGCAGGCCGGCTACATTGACACTTATTTGCCCGTGGCCTTACATACTTTAGCCACTCCACCCTAACCTTACTTTACCCAATGTAACCCTTGATATAATTCAGCCACTCCACTCGAACGTTACTTTACCCAATGTAACCCTTGATATAATTCAGCCACTCCACTCGAACGTTACTTTACCCAATGTAACCCTTGATATAATTCAGCCACTCCACTCGAACGTTACTTTACCCAATGTAACCCTTGATATAATTCAGCCACTCCACTCGAACGTTACTTTACCCAATGTAACCCTTGATATAATTCAGCCACTCCACTCGAACGTTACTTTACCCAATGTAACCCTTGATATAATTCAGCCACTCCACTCGAACGTTACTTTACCCAATGTAACCCTTGATATAATTCAGCCACTCCACTCGAACGTTACTTTACCCAATGTAACCCTTGATATAATTCAGCCACTCCACTCGAACGTTACCTTTACCCAATGTAAACCCTTGATATAATTCAGCCACTCCACTCGAACGTTACTTTACCCAATGTAACCCTTGATATAATTCAGCCACTCCACTCGAACGTTACTTTACCCAATGTAACCCTTGATATAATTCAGCCACTCCACTCGAACGTTACTTTACCCAATGTAACCCTTGATATAATTCAGCCACTCCACTCGAACGTTACTTTACCCAATGTAACCCTTGATATAATTCAGCCACTCCACTCGAACGTTACTTTACCCAATGTAACCCTTGATATAATTCAGCCACTCCACTCGAACGTTACTTTACCCAATGTAACCCTTGATATAATTCAGCCACTCCACTCGAACGTTACTTTACCCAATGTAACCCTTGATATAATTCAGCCACTCCACTCGAACGTTACTTTACCCAATGTAACCCTTGATATAATTCAGCCACTCCACTCGAACGTTACTTTACCCAATGTAACCCTTGATATAATTCAGCCACTCCACTCGAACGTTACTTTACCCAATGTAACCCTTGATATAATTCAGCCACTCCACTCGAACGTTACTTTACCCAATGTAACCCTTGATATACCTCAGTCACACACACCAGTCTTTACTTCACCCCACGTAATCCCTTCACAAACATCAGCCACTCTACCCCACCCTTACTTCACGAAATATAACCACTGATATACCTCAGTCACTCCAACTTTACTTCTCACTGTTACGACTCTATGGTCTAAGAAAAATGTAACAGAAAGAAAGTGAAACCAACAAATCAAGTAAAAATCAACAAGCAATTTATTACTAGATAATTAAAATGAAAAATCAAATCAAAAAGTCACTTACAGTAATGTGTTTTGAAATCCTAATAATCCAATAAGAATGATTGTTCTAATCACAAGTCCTAAATATAGAATGTTCCGAATTCACGGCTGTGTCCTTGAATGTTATGATGTGCTAATGGTCTCCAAAGTCCTGATGTACTAGAAATCTTGATGTGCTGATGTCAAAATGAAGTATTCCAAAATCTCTGAATAAGTTCACTTCAATTCCAAAATCATCAATTAAAAATCCAAAATCCAAAAGTTTATGAGCACTGTTATAATCCAATGAATATTTAAAATAATTCCTCTCTTAGAATTTGGAATGAATTTTCACAACTGTAATAGCTCTTTACAAGACTGATGGTAATGTCAAAACTGAATAAATGTCCACCAAACATGGCATATATAAAGATTGGTCACATGACAGAATGTTCTAGAATGTGTGTCATCTTAATGGAATTTTTACTTGTAAACAAAAATCAACCTTGACCTTCAAATTGAGAAAACATATTGATCAAAACAACCTAATTCAAGGACACTAGTTATACATGTCTTTCCTAATAAACATAAAGATTTAAGCAAATATTAAAGTGAAGAAACATTTATAATTTCCTAAAATATTTATAATATTATATAAACATCATACATAACACTCACCATGTAACCCTTGATATACCTCAGCCACTCCACCCCTACCTTAATTCACCAAATGTAACCACTGATATACCACAGCCACTCCAACTTTACTTCTCACCATGTAACCCTTGATATACCTCAGCCACTCCACCCCTACCTTAATTCACCAAATGTAACCACTGATATACCTCAGCCACTCCAACCTTACTTCTCACCATGTAACCCTTGATATACCTCAGTCACTAGACCCAAACCTTACTTCACCATATGTAACCACTGATATACCTCAGCCACTCCAACTTTACCTCTCACCATGTAACCCTTGATATACCTCAGCCACTACACACAAACCTTATTTCACCATATGTAACCATTGGTATACAGCACCAAATCTCACTCAGCTCATAAACCACTTAATAATAATCGTCAAAAATTGGAGAGCTATTCGTAATACCATAAACACATATGAAAGCCCTATATTTATTTGTCATTGGCCTGACATACCTCAGCCACTCCACTCCAACCTTACTTTACCCCATTTAGCCTTTTGTATACCTCAGCCACTCCACCCAACCTTACTTTACCCCATTTAGCCTTTTGTATACCTCAGCCACTCCACCCCAACCTTACTTTACCCCATTTAGCCTTTTGTATACCTCAGCCACTCCACCCCAAACTTACTTTACCCCATTTAGCCTTTTGTATACCTCAGACACTCCACTCCAACCTTACTTTACCCCATTTAGCCTTTTGTATACCTCAGCCACTCCACCCAACCTTACTTTACCCCATTTAGCCTTTTGTATACCTCAGCCACTCCACCCAACCTTACTTTACCCCATTTAGCCTTTTGTATACCTCAGCCACTCCACCCAACCTTACTTTACCCCATTTAACCTTTTGTATACCTCAGCCACTCAACCCCAACCTTACTTTACCCCATTTAGCCTTTTGTATACCTCAGCCACTCCACCCCAACCTTACTTTATCCCATTTAGCCTTTTGTATACCTCAGCCACTCCACTCCAACCTTACTTTACCCCATTTAGCCTTTTGTATACCTCAGCCACTCCACCCAACCTTACTTTACCCCATTTAGCCTTTTGTATACCTCAGCCACTCCACCCCAACCTTACTTTACAACATTTAGCCTTTTGTATACCTCAGCCACTCCACCCCAACCTTACTTTACCCCATTTAGCCTTTTGTATACCTCAGCCACTCCACTCCAACCTTACTTTACCCCATTTAGCCTTTTGTATACCTCAGCCACTCCACCCAACCTTACTTTACCCCATTTAGCCTTTTGTATACCTCAGCCACTCCAGCCAACCTTACTTTACCCCATTTAGTCTTTTGTATACCTCAGCCACTCAACCCCAACCTTACTTTACCCCATTTAGCCTTTTGTATACCTCAGCCACTCCACCCCAACCTTACTTTACCCCATTTAGCCTTTTGTATACCTCAGCCACTCCACCCCAACCTTACTTTACCCCATTTAGCCTTTTGTATACCTCAGCCACTCCACCCAACCTTACTTTACCCCATTTAGCCTTTTGTATACCTCAGCCACTCCACCCCAACCCTACTTTACCCCATTTAGCCTTTTGTATACCTCAGCCACTCCACCCCAACCTTACTTTACCCCATTTAGCCTTTTGTATACCTCAGCCACTCCACCCCAACCTTACTTTACCCATTTAGCCTTTTGTATACCTCAGCCACTCCACCCCAACCTTACTTTACCCCATTTAGCCTTTTTTATACCTCATCCACTCCACCCCAACCTTACTTTACCCCATTTAGCCTTTTGTATACCTCAGCCACTCCACCCCAACCTTACTTTACCCCATTTAGCCTTTTGTATACCTCAGCCACTCCACCCCAACCTTACTTTACCCCATTTAGCCTTTTGTATACCTCAGCCACTCCACCCCAACCTTACTTTACCCCATTTAGCCTTTTGTATACCTCAGCCACTCCACTCCAACCTTACTTTACCCCATTTAGCCTTTTGTATACCTCAGCCACTCCACCCCAACCTTACTTTACCCCATTTAGCCTTTTGTATACCTCAGCCACTCCACCCCAACCTTACTTTACCCCATTTAGCCTTTTGTATACCTCAGCCACTCCACCCCAACCTTACTTTACCCCATTTAGCCTTTTGTATACCTCAGCCACTCCACTCCAACCTTACTTTACCCCATTTAGCCTTTTGTATACCTCAGCCACTCCACCCAACCTTACTTTACCCCATTTAGCCTTTTGTATACCTCAGCCACTCCACCCCAACCTTACTTTACCCCATTTAGCCTTTTGTATACCTCAGCCACTCCACCCCAACCTTACTTTACCCCATTTAGCCTTTTGTATACCTCAGCCACTCCACCCAACCTTACTTTACCCCATTTAGCCTTTTGTATACCTCAGCCACTCCACCCAACCTTACTTTACCCCATTTAGCCTTTTGTATACCTCAGCCACTCCACCCCAACCTTACTTTACCCCATTTAGCCTTTTGTATACCTCAGCCACTCCACCCCAACCTTACTTTACCCCATTTAGCCTTTTGTATACCTCAGCCACTCCACCCAACCTTACTTTACCCCATTTAGCCTTTTGTATACCTCAGCCACTCCACCCCAACCTTACTTTACCCCATTTAGCCTTTTGTATACCTCAGCCACTCCACCCCAACCTTACTTTACCCCATTTAGCCTTTTGTATACCTCAGCCACTCCACCCCAACCTTACTTTACCCCATTTAGCCTTTTGTATACCTCAGCCACTCCACCCAACCTTACTTTACCCCATTTAGCCTTTTGTATACCTCAGCCACTCCACCCAACCTTACTTTACCCCATTTAGCCTTTTGTATACCTCAGCCACTCCACCCCAACCTTACTTTACCCCATTTAGCCTTTTGTATACCTCAGCCACTCCACCCCAACCTTACTTTACCCCATTTAGCCTTTTGTATACCTCAGCCACTCCACCCCAACCTTACTTTACCCCATTTAGCCTTTTGTATACCTCACCCATTCCACCCCAACCTTACTTTACCCCATTTAGCCTTTTGTATACCTCAGCCACTCCACCCCAACCTTACTTTACCCCATTTAGCCTTTTGTATACCTCAGCCACTCCACCCCAACCTTACTTTACCCCATTTAGCCTTTTGTATACCTCAGCCACTCCACCCAACCTTACTTTACCCCATTTAGCCTTTTGTATACCTCAGCCACTCCACCCAACCTTACTTTACCCCATTTAGCCTTTTGTATACCTCAGCCACTCCACCCCAACCTTACTTTACCCCATTTAGCCTTTTGTATACCTCAGCCACTCCACCCCAACCTTACTTTACCCCATTTAGCCTTTTGTATACCTCAGCCACTCCACCCAACCTTACTTTACCCCATTTAGCCTTTTGTATACCTCAGCCACTCCACCCCAACCTTACTTTACCCCATTTAGCCTTTTGTATACCTCAGCCACTCCACCCCAACCTTACTTTACCCCATTTAGCCTTTTGTATACCTCAGCCACTCCACTCCAACCTTACTTTACCCCATTTAGCCTTTTGTATACCTCAGCCACTCCACCCAACCTTACTTTACCCCATTTAGCCTTTTGTATACCTCAGCCACTCCACCCAACCTTACTTTACCCCATTTAGCCTTTTGTATACCTCAGCCACTCCACCCCAACCTTACTTTACCCCATTTAGCCTTTTGTATACCTCAGCCACTCCACCCCAACCTTACTTTACCCCATTTAGCCTTTTGTATACCTCAGCCACTCCACCCCAACCTTACTTTACCCCATTTAGCCTTTTGTATACCTCAGCCACTCCACCCAACCTTACTTTACCCCATTTAGCCTTTTGTATACCTCAGCCACTCCACCCCAACCTTACTTTACCCCATTTAGCCTTTTGTATACCTCAGCCACTCCACCCCAACCTTACTTTACCCCATTTAGCCTTTTGTATACCTCAGCCACTCCACCCCAACCTTACTTTACCCCATTTAGCCTTTTGTATACCTCAGCCACTCCACCCCAACCTTACTTTACCCCATTTAGCTTTTTGTATACCTCACCCATTCCACCCCAACCTTACTTTACCCCATTTAGCCTTTTGTATACCTCAGCCACTCCACCCAACCTTACTTTACCCCATTTAGCCTTTTGTATACCTCAGCCACTCCACCCCAACCTTACTTTACCCCATTTAGCCTTTTGTATACCTCAGCCACTCCACCCCAACCTTACTTTACCCCATTTAGCCTTTTGTATACCTCAGCCACTCCACCCAACCTTACTTTACCCCATTTAGCCTTTTGTATACCTCAGCCACTCCACCCCAACCTTACTTTACCCCATTAGCCTTTTGTATACCTCAGCCACTCCACCCCAACCTTACTTTACCACATTTAGCCTTTTGTATACCTCACCCATTCCACCCCAACCTTACTTTACAACATTTAGCCTTTTGTATACCTCAGCCACTCCACCCCAACCTTACTTTACCCCATTTAGCCTTTTGTATACCTCAGCCACTCCACTCCAACCTTACTTTACCCCATTTAGCCTTTTGTATACCTCAGCCACTCCACCCAACCTTACTTTACCCCATTTAGCCTTTTGTATACCTCAGCCACTCCACCCCAACCTTACTTTACCCCATTTAGCCTTTTGTATACCTCAGCCACTCCACCCAACCTTACTTTACCCCATTTAGCCTTTTGTATACCTCAGCCACTCCACCCAACCTTACTTTACCCCATTTAGCCTTTTGTATACCTCAGCCACTCCACCCAACCTTACTTTACCCCATTTAGCCTTTTGTATACCTCAGCCACTCCACCCCAACCTTACTTTACCCCATTTAGCCTTTTGTATACCTCACCCATTCCACCCCAACCTTACTTTACCCCATTTAGCCTTTTGTATACCTCAGCCACTCCACCCCAACCTTACTTTACCCCATTTAGCCTTTTGTATACCTCACCCATTCCACCCCAACCTTACTTTACCCCATTTAGCCTTTTGTATACCTCAGCCACTCCACCCCAACCTTACTTTACCCCATTTAGCCTTTTGTATACCTCAGCCACTCCACTCCAACCTTACTTTACCCCATTTAGCCTTTTGTATACCTCAGCCACTCCACCCAACCTTACTTTACCCCATTTAGTCTTTTGTATACCTCAGCAACTCCACCCCAACCTTACTTTACCCCATTTAGCCTTTTGTATACCTCAGCCACTCCACCCCAACCTTACTTTACCACATTTAGCCTTTTGTATACCTCAGCCACTCCACCCCAACCTTACTTTACCCCATTTAGCCTTTTGTATACCTCACCCATTCCACCCCAACCTTACTTTACCCCATTTAGCCTTTTGTATACCTCAGCCATTCCACCCCAACCTTACTTTACCCCATTTAGCCTTTTGTATACCTCAGCCACTCCACCCCAACCTTACTTTACCCCATTTAGCCTTTTGTATACCTCACCCATTCCACCCCAACCTTACTTTACCCCATTTAGCCTTTTGTATACCTCAGCCACTCCATTCCAACCTTACTTTACCCCATTTAGCCTTTTGTATACCTCAGCCACTCCACTCCAACCTTACTTTACCCCATTTAGCCTTTTGTATACCTCAGCCACTCCACCCAACCTTACTTTACCCCATTTAGCCTTTTGTATACCTCAGCCACTCCACCCAACCTTACTTTACCCCATTTAGCCTTTTGTATACCTCAGCCACTCCACTCCAACCTTACTTTACCCCATTTAGCCTTTTGTATACCTCAGCCACTCCACCCAACCTTACTTTACCCCATTTAGCCTTTTGTATACCTCAGCCACTCCACTCCAACCTTACTTTACCCCATTTAGCCTTTTGTATACCTCAGCCACTCCACTCCAACCTTACTTTACCCCATTTTGCCTTTTGTATACCTCAGCCACTCCACTCCAACCTTACTTTACCCCATTTAGCCTTTTGTATACCTCAGCCACTCCACTCCAACCTTACTTTACCCCATTTAGCCTTTTGTATACCTCACCCATTCCACCCCAACCTTACTTTACCCCATTTAGCCTTTTGTATACCTCAGCCACTCCACCTTACTTTATCCAATGCAACCCTTTACATACCTCAGAGATTCCACCTCAACCTTACTTCACCAGATATAATCTTTAACATACTTCACCCATTCCTCCTCAACCATACTTCACCAGATATAATCTTTAACATACTTCACCCATTCCTCCTCAACCATACTTTACCAGATATAATCTTTAACATACTTCACCCATTCCTCCTCAACCATACTTCACCAGATATAATCTTTAACATACTTCACCCATTCCTCCTCAACCATACTTCACCAGATATAATCTTTAACATACTTCACCCATTCCTCCTCAACCATACTTCACCAGATATAATCTTTAACATACTTGACCCATTCCTCCTCAACCTTACTTCACCCTATGCAACCCTTGACATACCTCAGCCACTCCACCCCAACCTCACTTCACCCCATGTTACCCTTAATATACATCAGCCACTCCACCCGTGCCTTACTTCATCTCATATAACCTTTGATATACATACTCCACTCCACCCCAGCCTTACTTCACCCAGTATAACCTTTGATATGCCTCAGTCATTCCACCAACACCTCACTTCACCCCATGTGACCCTTGATATACGCAACAAAATCTCACACAACCCATTAACCGCTTCAAGCTAATTAATCATTTCTTGCATCTTCCAACATTGGAGAGTTTGTCACAATGCACTCACCTCACCTGAGAGGGATACAGAACATATAATACTGATCTCAACAAGTTATGATGTGCTACTTTATATCATTTTCTGACTTCACTAGCCATCACCTCCACTAATGTCAGCAAATTATCAAATCTAACGGAGAACAACTTGTTGCTCTTGTCTGAACCTTGTCAGCTGGACAATAACGAACTTTCAAACATATAAATGGACTTTTAGGTTTAGAGTAGCCTCCCTTATCAATGTAAATTTCTTTCGTGAATAACAGGGACGATCCATATCTGCTAAAGTGTGAGATATAACATTTTCCCTCATCACGTGAATCGCATCAGAAACCACTTGCGAAAATAGAATACTTTAAAAGAGCAGTCACCTTGCAGCAATATAATTTTGAAAACTGTTTCCAGTTGAAACTTGTATGATGACACCCATGCTTTAAAAGTCTGTATTTTGAGATATTACATATTATTGCTGTTGGGATAAATATATAAATACATTGACGTTACTTGTACACTTTTAAGTTTATTGTTTATGCATGTTATTTCCATCGCAGCTATTACCAAAGAAATTGACCCCAAACATCCCCAATATACTTTATGCACTTTATACTTCAAATATGTAGGACAAAAGCTCAAATGGCCTAGATATGTTTTTGCAGTAGAAATACGACAACAATTCAAACGTTTATCTCTAAAAGTATGTTGTTGTTTTGTTTTTATTTGCTCCCTATGTGTATTTTAAACACTGTACTTGTTGAGAAAATTTCCAAGTCATAAAATTGACATCATATTCCGAATGAAGATGGACAAAAGTTACCAGCATGCAATTTTTGAGTATTCAGGAAATATTGCCGTATCACCCTCTGCATGCTTCATAGAAATAACTGTACTTAACATGGGACCTCTCATTAGAAATAACTGTACTTAACATGGCAGCTCTCATTAGAAATGACTGTACTTAACATGGCAGCTCTCATTAGAAATGACTGTACTTAACATGGCAGCTCTCATTAGAAATAACTATGCTTAGCATGGCAGCTCTCATTAGAAATGACTGTACTTAATATGGAAGCTCTCATTAGAAATAACTGTACTTAATATGGCAGCTCTCATTTCATATTGTACTCAATGGCTTGCAAAAAGCCATTGTGAAATTTCAACAATTTGTAAACTTTTTGTCTGCCGTTTCATAACGTTTCCAACAAAATTAAATGTCAGTTTATACATTCACAATTACAGATGGGGTTTTTTGATAATATTTCAGATCATTTGAAGTTTAACTCGTATTGTCAGAATCCTCTTCAGACAATTGATACTCACTGATTACAAATATGGCTTACATTGTAATGATTAGGTGATAACACGAATAATATACATGTGTGTTTATCCATTTATCCATTGATCTTGCAAAACAACCGACTTTAAAGTTCTCAAAAATCCAAACCATTCCTTTAAGAAACAAAATCCCAAAAAAAAAAAAAAAAAAAAAAAAATATTATGTGCGAAGGAGTTTATTTTGAACGAAAGTGTAAATAGTAAGAAGTTTTATAAGTTGATCCAGTCTCATTTCTTAGAACTATTGTAATTTGCATAACTGTCGGAGGATTACTTAAGTTAAATGATCGCGTGGAGCTAATCACAGTGGTCACTTTGGACTCATTTTAACATTCTTTATAAATAATGACGTTTATGATTAAAACATTAAAACATTGCTACTTAATGAAACATTCAAAACATTTGATCATTATTGTTCTCATGTTCGATGTTTGTTTGTTTGTTGTTTTTTTAGGGGGGGGGGGTATGATCATATTCACATCTCAACTTTAAAACATCTTAATCTTGAGACTTAAAAAAGAACCAAAACAAAATCTTTTACATCAAACACAACTCTCTACGTTAAACCCATGGGCGAAAGATAAATATTCACGCACTTAATATTTCGTATGTATATG
This sequence comes from Margaritifera margaritifera, assembly GCA_029931535.1. Classification (NCBI taxonomy): domain Eukaryota; kingdom Metazoa; phylum Mollusca; class Bivalvia; order Unionida; family Margaritiferidae; genus Margaritifera; species Margaritifera margaritifera. The sequence goes on from JAQPZY010001471.1 coordinate 2,132,565, forward strand.
CCTGTGACCTGGTGGATAATGAAAAGTCATCATTAATTTCCCTCGACATTCTAACGTGAACTAATTAGCAGTACCGAAAATCGTTTTTTTTTTTCTTTTCTCTACGCGTTATGATGAAAATGACACTTTTCAAAGGCTCATTCTATCATTTCCTTCTTTTATTTTCATCGAAAATATATCATTTCTCAAAAAAGATACCTTCTGTCTGAAAGATAAAGTTGAGTATCCTCAAGAAAATTATACTAGCCAGTGATGGGATGGCAGGTGTAAAACAGATAGGGCCGCGTACATTTGAGAACCCCTTGTCCTCACAGTTTTTGGTACCCCGCAGCGACTTGGACCCACGGCCGCACCTGGCCACCACGCCACTAATACTAGCCTGATGATATTTGCTATCTTCAACCATCAACAGCACGTGATGTAATTAAGTCAATATAGCGGACCTCTAGATGAAATAAAAATGTGCAATTAGCATCTATAATTAGACCAAAGGTATTGGGAATGAATGTTTCTGGTAGATATAGTAGGAACTATTGAACGATCACTGTTTATTTCCCGATCATGCTTTACTGTTGTTCAGTTGGAGGTAATGCACCTGTGTCTCTATTATTGGGTTAATCGAATTCATGGATATTATTAACGACGTTACTGAAAGGCATTGCAATTCTTAAAAAAAAATTACGAGGCGATCAGTGAGTTAGATACAAACTTTAGAAAAGCATGGCATAGTTTGGGTAGAGTTATGCAATAACTGTGGCAATTTTGGGGAGACCTGTTCGGGGATTTTTGTCCAAGCGCCAAGAACATGTCCTCTAATGTTTCTAGATGTTTGTGGTAGAAAACGCCTTAACATCTAGTGGCAGAACAACAAACATGGCATATCACATTTAGTATTTCAGATATATTTTTGTCTCTTCACTCCTGCTTCTTACGTGGTGTGAGTTCTCAGCCCGAGAACAAGGTTCGCAAACAACATTTTTCACGTTAGAGCGAGAAGAACCACGAGAACATTGTTCGCGTGCCAAAACTTATCCAAAGACACCGTTTGTGTTTGCACTAAAGTTGCAATCAACAAGAACTGAATTCAAAGACAGTTATGATGGGCTCAGATTGAGGTTCATAGTAAACGATCATTTGTTCTACTATTCGTCCCTGACGATTAAGAAAAAGCATATGCACTTGATTATATTCTATAACTTTTTATCAACAAATGTCTAGGTAGAAAATATTGTTGACTAATTATCGCTTTAGACATAAGTTGCATACAGTAGATGTCTAGGTAGAACATATTGTTGACTAAATATCGCTTTAGACATAAGTGGTATACTACAAATGTCTAGGTAGAAAATATTGTTGACTTAATATCGCTTTAGACATAAGTGGCATACAGTACATATCTAGGTAGAACATATTGTTGACTAAATATCACTTTAGACATAAGTGGCATACAGTACATATCTAGGTAGAACATATTGTTGACTTAATATCGCTTTAGACATAAGTGGTATACTACAAATGTCTAGGTAGAAAATATTGTTGACTTAATATCGCTTTAGACATAAGTGGCATACAGTACATATCTAGGTAGAAAATATTGTTGACTTAATATCGCTTTAGACATAAGTGGCATACAGTACATATCTAGGTAGAACATATTGTTGACTAAATATCACTTTAGACATAAGTGGCATACTATACTACTAACGTCTTGGTATAAGTTATTTTTGACTCATTATCGCTTTAGACATAAGTTGCATACTACAAACGTCGAGGTAGAAATTAATTTTGACTAAATGTCGCTTTAGGCATAAGTGGCATACTACAACTTGTCCATCCAATTTAATCTTACTTGATGCCAAGTGTTTTTCGGTGATTATTCGTTTACAAAATAATAAATCATTTTATTTTTAATTTAGGCTGATTTTCCTGTAGTTCATAGTCGAAGTATTACTACAAAAGGGGCGATGTAGCTCAATCGGTTGCATATAAATCCAAGTGACTGATTTTGTAATATACATTTTTTAAATTTATGTAATTTTTTAAAATTAATTTTTCTTGGGGTGGGGGGGGGGGAGAATTGAACTTTATATTTTACAGGATTCATGAGATCATGAAGTTTGAAAATCGATTACATTTTGCACGAACGGCCGAACAAAGCAAAGTTTTTTATGCATAGTGAGGACTCAAACATGAAGTTCAATTCTTATAATTACAAACAGTTACAAATTATAACGAATCTCAAGAAATAAATAACAGAACTATAGTTTAACCTTATTACTAATTTTGTCGAAGCGCACACGAAGGGCGCATGAATACATAAGTAGCTCCGTCTGGTATTATGAACTAATAATTCAAGTTTTCTGTGTCACATAATGTGATTTTAACCATCAAAATGTTTGTTACGAAATCAAAATTTGTAATTATAAAGAAATGATAAGCCGAGTACTGCTAATACTTGTAATCTAACACGAATAAGAATACCTTATGAAAATGAAAACTAAGGAATATATGCGCCATCGAATCAGCAAGGACGCTAAAAGTTCGGTCGAGTTGTTAGAACATTTATTTATGCAGTTCATATCACGTTGACAATTAATTCTATGCGGCGACGTGTAGATCAGCCGATAGATTTTTCTGGTAATTGATTTCGAAAGATGCAAATATCCAATTACAAGAATTTGAGTTTCATGGGAATTCTTATAGTTGTCAACTTAAACAAATATTGCACACAGTGTAATTAAGTAGAAACAAAATAACACAATCAGGAGAGTGATTCGGTCACCCAATATTCAATATTGTAGGAACAAGAAAATGAGACCTCTGTAACTTTTTTTGTTTCGATTCGTATGATCACTTTATCAAGTATGGGTTACAAACTCTAGGACATGGTTATACTAAACATTGATTTCAGTCAAAAAAAAAATCGATTTTGCGACCATAAAATTATTATTACTATTATTATCTAATCATGGCCGATTCATGCAAATCTAGGCGTGCATATTAGATATGTTATACTACTATAATTTAGTGTTCCGTAATTTCTAAATACAAAATGTGTTTCAAATAATTTCGACACATGAGCATCAGTTTAACAAAATTGCGCAATTTCTTTTTTTATAATTGAAAAAGCAACGAATATGCTTCAAATATTTTCTTCATAATTCGAGTTTAGTAAATACAAAAGTTACATTACTTCCAGATGTCTGTCATGTCTGCCCCAGAGGTATAAAATGTAGATTTGTTCTTTATGGGTTGCTATTTATGGTTTGATATGTCATCTGAGGGTCTCCTTTCTTTTTCTCATCAGAGTCTTTCTCCTGATTAGAGTTTTCTGTCACGAAAGGATGCGCGGTAACTCAATAATAGAGTGTCGAACTTGTAATCAAAGGATCGCGGGTTCGATACCTGCCGTGGCCAACCCTTAATATGTCCTTGGGAAAAGTACTTAATTCCCATTTCCTCAGCATGCTATAGCCAATAATGTGTTCAAAAAAGTCTTTTAATACCAACTTCTATCGATGATGTAAGTTCAAGACTTACCTATTTAAACAGTAAACATAACTATGACTAAGTTGACCATTCCTAAAGCATGCTGGAATTTCAAATGTAAACAACGCACATCAGTTTCAAGTTCAGGAAAATAATGTTTGCTAAAACACAAAACAACTTGTTTTCTAATGTTGTATCCTATTGATGGCTTAAGTTTCATCTGATGCATAAAATTGTTCCCTTAACACGTTTCCTACAGTAGAATGTAACGCCATCATTCCAGAGCAGAATAAATTAGACCATTCAATGCAACAACTAGAGCAAACACTTTGCCTTTATTATACAATATGTTTCCCATACGAGATAAAAACCTAGGAAGCTATCACAAAAAAACCAACATAAAAACAGTTGTAATAAAATATGATTAAGAGTACAGCTTTTCTCGCATTTAATTAATTTCAGAAAACCCCTTTTCAGAAACATGCGGAACAACTGCTTGCTTCATGTTTGTGATCGATCTCTAGCACTATTTGGATATTTTGAACAAAATTGGATCTCAACACCTATGACAGACCTGTTTACTATTTCACAAAACCTGTTAGTATTGATAAAGCAACAACAATTTGCTATTGATTAAATTCGGAAAAAGCTAACTGATACCATCTGTTTGACAGGTCTCTAAAGAATGGAACCATGATAAATGGGAAAGGTCTGATATTGTATTAGATTCTAACACAGTGTTTGTAACTAAAACCATCATAAATGGAAAAGGTCTGGTGTTTGATTAGATTATAACACAGTGTTTGTAACTAAAACCATCGTAAATGGAAAAGGTCTGGTGTTGGATTAGATTCGAACACACTGTTTGTAACTAAAAGCGTCATAAATGAAAAAGGCTTGATATTGGATCAGATTCTAACACAGTGTTTGTAACTAAAACCACTTTTATGTAATGATTTAACAACTTCAGAGAAGAAAAGTAATATTCTCATTAATCAGTACGTTAACTTTGGAGCTATATCAAAATTAATATTTCAGTATTGAAAAGAAATATATATGCATCAAAAATAGAAACTAGAATCGCCGATCTCAATGTCTTATCTCCAGCTATTGTACATTTTACTTGGATAAGTAGGTAGACTGGAATTTGTTATTGTAAAAAAAAATAAGAAATAAAAAATTCTTTAGCTTCAAAAGTAGTGTTTTAATGGAAGTCAAGACTGCGGACATCATACAAGGAATCCTTACCTTTAGCAGCAGGAACGGGTCTGTGGAATAAAGCTTTGAACCATTGGGTTCAACCGACTAATTACGATGGATTACGAGTATTTTATCCACTAAAATTTGTTTACCATTTAATGTTAAAAATTACATTTAAATTACCGCGAATCTTCTAATTTCCAACAATGAATTGGAAGATTTGAATTCAGTCAAACAGTCACATGAACGTATTAAATACAGGTGTAAATTACACACACACACACACACACACACACACACACATGAACATTCTTTCAGGAATAAAGCATCAGTATTGTATATATTTCGTTCTTATATTTTGTTACTTTTCTGTTGTAGCAAATACCCAGAAAGCTTACACCAGGACCTAGTCTCCCCCCCCCCCCTCCGTCCCCGCTCTCAAAACTTATAAAACAAGACGAAATATTCCTTAATAATGAAAGTTTTGTTTTAAGTAAATACCAGCAACGTATGGAACCAAATGTTGTATAACACACCCTTTTAACTCCCAAAATAATATGACTTTTGCGCCACGATGAAGATACTATCATCCGTTCATTCAAAACGTACACCTTTAATATTTAATAGGACCTGACAAAATGTACAGATGACATATATCACTCATAAGCGCACCACGTCCTTTTCCAGCGTGTTTATCTCGATAACTCGGAAATTACATTTATAGGGCATAGCATAATAAATGCACATATACTGCTTTTTGCTAAAGGAACTTAGTCCTAAACCCACCTCCCAAAAAAAAAAAAATTAAAAAAATTTAAATTCAAAGAGAAACAAGACAAAGGCAGCTGAGGCTTGTCAAGACATGTCTGCTTCGTTGATACCCCAGGGTCTGTAACTCGTACACTGCGGACCCATCACGTTTCATTGCAGTGGAAAATAGCATGATCTTCAATATGTTGAAATTACTGTAAACATAATCTTAAACCATCAGAGAACAACGATCCTGAAAATTAATTCTGATGTCTGTTACCAGCGTGACGATATCAGAAACCGAGCGATCTGTGCGCTTTGATCGTCGGATCAATATGGCCGATATGCTTAATCATACGGCATATTAAGAAAGAAAGACCCATTTTTACATGATCAACAAATATTACATATAAGTTTTCCTTCTAAACGATAGAACACAATTTTTCTCGAAAGTTCCTTGAATTACAACTCTTTTAAAAATGCGCTCTTTGACTGATGCAATAGAAAATGTCAAGTGCCCGTTGTAACATCGAATTGAAATTGTATGGCAAATTTGGTCCCAGATGAAGTATCAGCATACCATCCTAAGGTATTTAGGTAACCGGAGCGACTTATGAGAAAATAGTATTCTCGTAGGCAATTAGTTTTGCAATCAGGGGTGTTTTAGAGCTTTGTCCAAAAAAATTAGTTCACCCTTAAAGTTTTGTTTAAGTATGTTGTTAGTTTTGGTTATTATGAAAAGAAACGGATTCACGTTTAGAACTCAGCTGAACCAAGGTCACTAAAACATCTGAATGGTGACTTAGATGTTACCATATTTCTGGTCACGAGCGCCAAATTACACCCCTTGACGCAGATGAGACTGAGTGTTGTGAATACATGCGACTTTAACCGACGTATCTTGCCTCAGCTCGACATGTTAATTTTGTTACTATGGTAAAATTATATTATACATTGATAACATAAATTAAAATCCAAGATTGACAATGATGACGCTGATGATAAAATTAAAATAGTTTTAAGGAGGTGATATACCTAAAACCGTGATCTGTTCGGCTAGATCAAATTTGTTAACTAAGCTAGGTTTTTTTTTAAGGAGATAAAATTCTTCATTTGATGATTCTTCTATCCGTCATTTCTTTGTTTCCAGGAGTCGGTCGAGTCACCAATACAATCAATGCCACATAAATTGCACTTCAGCCATTAAATAAAATGTCTGTTTTCAGTAACTAATTGTTACTTCGTCGCAGGGTTTTCAAGAAACTATACAATATATTTCCGCCTAAAAACTGACGGCACTGGATAATAGCTGCAAACTCTAGTTAAATATCTACCATGACAACTCTTTAGAACAAGGTCGATAATTTAAGATATTTTCGTGCTGGGATTGTGTTTTGAGAAAACACAGCTTTGTATGCATGCTATCGTCACCTAGGGATTTTATCAGAACCCTAAACAGGCCAATCAGATTCTTGCTCGATATCGAACGATCTGCTTCGCAACTCCAGCTGAAGAAAAACTTCCGTGCTTCTTTTTCATATTCTATCTCATGGAGGAGTAAGGTAATTACTATTATTGGAAATAATATCAGAAACAGGTGCGTTCTCGCTAAGTAATCTCTGTAGGGGTTATCGATTCTGTCATTCATTGAATTCCTAATTAGTGCCGAGTTCGATTGGAATAGTATTTGCTGCTTTTTTGGTGATTAGAATTTTGCAACTGTTAAAGTTAGTGTAAAAATAAGTTTTGAGACATCCAATAACACATTTTGTCATTTATCCTAATCTATTTAAAAGGTACATAATCACCAAAAGCCATGTATTTCAAGACTAAATCAAATTTGCATCGTGCTTTGTTCGCAAGATCCAGCCACCATGTATGAATGAATATGCAGATATTGTGCAAATAATGTTAATATTTGCAGTGCGTTTACAATGTGGTGGCAGAGTACTGAAAAGGTCTATTGCAATGTATGTAACGGTGTCGACGGTTCGTTCAGCTGAAATTACTTTTCATCCATTCGCGGGTCTGATGCCTGTTTGGAATAAATTGTAAATTTCTAACCTGTTTGATTTCATTGATGTATCTAAATATACAATATGAGATCCAGGGAAGTAGTATAGAAAATAGAAACACAAGTCACCCATAATGTTTACTAGCAAATCTTGTTTACTGAATTATAATCGTGCTATCGTAGCGGGCTACTCACCACTATCAAAATAGTTATGTGGCATTCCTTTTTTGTATACTACTGTTTACAACAGTTATGTCTACTATAACTATCGTAAGATTCTAATTTACCCTTTATGGCCTCATGATTTAGTGGATATCAAATAAGTTATTGGCATTTATCAGAGTAAAACACTCCTAACTTGGTGAAGTCCACATATACTTTACACGTTTACTTTCACATTATAAACTTTTATCTCAATATTCAATACCTTTACCAGAAGATCAATCATTTAACTCAAACAGTAATGGCAGAAACCTAAAACATTTTAACATAATCCGCAGACCATAATGTCTTACCAAATTTAGATTCAACATGTCTTTCTTTCTATTCGAGTAACCGTACGTGGAATTATTTCATTGTTTTAAATAGTATATACATGTACAGATATGCAAATTTAATTTTCAAAATCACATGTAGTGTCGACTCTAATAGGACAATTATTAAACCAATGCTTATATGATTCAAGGCAGTATTCAAGGCTTTCAACGCATATAAGACACATTTGTCATCCTCTTTTTATTGGACATTAATATATGCTTTCTACTTCTTCATCTTCAGTCATTCAAATAAATCAGTGCACAATCTTCTCGTAAGTGGTGTATATTTATCAACATGTACAGTGAGGAATTCTGTTCTGACAAAGAACCAGCATGTATCCTCACTTTCTTCCTGTTAAAAAACTTAGTATTTAGCATTTTAAACATTCTCTCTATAATCTCAACCATTCCACTTATGTTAATAATGTTCGAACTTTAGTCCTTTTATACTATGTAATATTCACTATTCAATCTTCTGTCCTTGTTGCCATAGTAATAGGCACACCAAGTTGTACTTTCCCAGATAAAAAATTCCTCCACATATTAGAAATGAACTCACCAAAGAATTCATACAAATTCTGATCATTTCCACCATGGAATCTATACTTATTAACAGCTCAATTAAATGGATCTTGCATTCAACGAGTCATGATTATGTTAACGTTTTCTCTACACATTCTCGTAATTTCCTTTTTAGTCGGAAGAGAGTATAGTGGTTCTTGTGGACGTCTGCTTTCACTCTTTGGTATTGGTGAAGCAATCATGGCCATTTATTTTACAAAACTATTTTTAAATAGAGACTGCATTTTCAAATATTAAAATAATAGTCATACCCGATCAATTCTAGGAAAACATACGTCTTTCTGTTCATTCGATTGCTTTTAAAAATCTTGTCAATCTTATACAATTCATCATGTTGGTCAATCTTAAACGGTTCATCTTGTTTGTCAATCTTATGCAATTTATCCTATTTGTCAATCTTATACAATTCACCATGTTTGTCAATCTTATACAATTCACCCTGTTTGTCAATCTTATACAATTCATCCTGTTTGTCAATCTTATACAATTCACCATGTTTGTCAATCATAGACAATTCATCCTGTTTGTCAATCTTATACAATAAACCCTGTTTGTCAATCTTATACAATTCATCCAGTTTGCCACACCTTTGCTATTCATCCCCTCTTGTCAATTTTATATAATTCACCCTCTTATCATATCTTATATAATTCACCATGTCTGTCAATCTTATACAATTCATCCTGTTTGTCAATCTTATATAATTCACCCTGTTTGTCAATCTTATACAATTCACTCTGTTTGTCAATCTTATATAATTCATCTTGTTTGTCAATCTTATACAATTCACCCTGTTTGTCAATCTGATACAATTCACCCTGTTTGTCAAACTTATACAATTCACCCTGTTTGTCAATCATAGACAATTCATCCTGTTTGTCAATCTTATACAATTAACCCTGTTTGTCAATTTTATACAATTCATCCAGTTTGCCAAACCTTTGCTATTCACCCCCTTTTGTGAATTTTGTATAATTCAGCCTCGTTGTCAATCTTATACAATTCACCATGTTTGTCAATCTTATACAATTCATCCTGTTTGTCACTCTTATATAATTCACCCAGTTTGTCAATCTTATACAAATAATCCTGTTTGTCAATCTTATACAATTCACCCTGTTTGTCAGTCTTATACAATTCATCCTATTTGTCAATCTTATAAAAATAATCCTGTTTGTCAATCTCATACAAATCATCCTGTTTGTCAATATTATGCTATTCACCCTGTTTGTAACTCTTATGCAATTCACCCTGCTTGTCAATCTTATACAATTCACCCTGTTTGTCAATCTTATACAATTCATGCTGTTTGTCAATCTAATACAATTAGTCCTATTTTTCAATCTTATACAATTCACCCTGTTTGTCAATATTATACAATTCACACTGTTTGTCAATCTTATACAATTAACACTTATAAAATTAATCCTGTTTGTCAATCTTATACAATTCATCCTGTTTGTCAATCTTATACAATTCACCGTGATTTGTCAATCTTATATCTTATACAATTCATTCTGTTTGTCAATCTTATACAAGTTACCCTGTTTGTCAATCTTATACAATTCACCCTGTTTGTCAGTCTTATACAATTCATCCTATTTGTCAATCTTATAAAAATAATCCTGTTTGTCAATCTCATACAAATCATCCTGTTTGTCAATATTATGCTATTCACCCTGTTTGTAACTCTTATGCAATTCACCCTGCTTGTCAATCTTATACAATTCACCCTGTTTGTCAATCTTATACAATTCATCCTGTTTGTCAATCTTATACAATTCATCCTGTTTGTCAATCTTATACAATTCATCCTGTTTGTCAATCTTATACAATTCATCCTGTTTGTCAATCTTATACAAATCACCCTGTTTGTCAATCTTATAAAATTAATCCTGTTTGTCAATCTTATACAATTCACCCTGTTTGTCTATCTTATACAATTCACTCTGTTTGTCAATCTTATATAATTCATCTTGTTTGTCAATCTTATACAATTCATCCTGTTTGTCAATCTTATACAATTAGTTCTGTTTGTCAATCTTTTACAATTCATCATGTTTGTCAATCTTATACAATTAATCATGTTTGTCAATCTTATGCAATTCACCCTGTTTGTCAATCTTACACAATTCATCCTATTGTCAATCTTATACAATTAGTCCTGTTTGTCAATCTTGTACAATCCACCCTGTTTGTCAATCTTATACAATTCATGCTGTTTGTCAATCTTATACAATTAGTCCTATTTGTCAATCTTATACAATTCACCCTGTTTGTCAATATTATACAATTCACACTGTTTGTCAATCTGATACAATTCATCCTGTTTGTCAATATTATGCTATTCACCCTGTTTGTGAATCTTATGCAATTCACCCTGTTTGTCAATCTTATACAATTCACCCTGTTTGTCAATCTTATACAATTCATCCTGTTTGTAAATATTATACAATTCATCCTGTTTGTCAATCTTATACAATCACCCTGTTTGTCAATCTTATAAAATTAATCCTGTTTGTCAGTTTTATACAATTCATCCTGTTTGTCAATCTTATACAATTCACCGTGATTTGTCAATCTTATATCTTATGCAATTCATTCTGTTTGTCAATCTTATACAATTTACCCTGTTTGTCAATCTTATAAAATTCACCCTGTTTGTCAGTCTTATACAATTCACCCTATTTATCAATCTTATAAAAATAATCCTGTTTGTCAATCTTATAAAATTCACCCTGTTTGTCAGTCTTATACAATTCACCCTATTTATCAATCTTATAAAAATAATCCTGTTTGTCAATCTTAAACAATTCACCCTGTTTGTCAGTCTTATACAATTCACCCTATTTGTCAATCTTATAAAAATAATCCTGTTTGTCAATCTTAAACAATTCACCCTGTTTGTCAGTCTTATACAATTCACCCTATTTGTCAATCTTATAAAAATAATCCTGTTTGTCAGTCTTATACAATTCACTATGTTTGTCATATTGAGATAATACCTCTTCGTAGAAAATTCCTTGTATGTCCTTGCCTCTTAGACCTTTTAATTTGCGCACTGCAGGATTACCTAAAATGAGATACCTTATCTTTAAACTTTCATCTCTGAAATGAGGAAATTAAGATTTGGTCAAGACAAATATTTTTAAATTTTAACACTTCCACCTAATTATAAACTTAGATGTCCCAAAATGATCAGTTGTTAGATATCCATACACATTGATCCAAACCTTACTAGTGTGTCATTATTTTGATGCTTTTATTGGAGTCATGTCAATAAATGTGTGATAAGAGTTATTGTTATTCCCGGATATTTAGGCAATATGTCAATCCATTTTCTAGTCTCATTTCATATGACATATTTTCACATTCTGTTCTTTAGAATTTGGTTAAATTTCTCCACCATAGATGCAGTTTTATCTGAGTGAGCGGAGAAATATTCTATACCCACTTTATTCAATCATTCATTTTCCTTCCGATTGTAAAATTCCATACCCTAATCGAATTATATCTTCTAAGGTTTTCGCTTGCGAAATATATATTTACATGCCTATCATTATGCTTCACGTATGCTTGCATATAAACCCTGTCTGTTTTCATTTGATCATAAGTACGACTAACATTAATCCTCCTAAATGATAATCGTTTTCGTGCTTGCTTGTGAAGTGTGTAGGTTGATTATCGGGTCAACCATTCCTTTAACTCGGCATATTTGATTTTCTTACGGCTTTCCTTGATTTGCTTCCACATAATCTTTATTTTCATAAAGACCACGTCACCTTTACAATAAAGATTTTTCAAATAAGTTGTCCTTGTATGACATTCTAAATATTAAATTTTTTTAAACGATTTATATTTTGTTGAAACCAAAGATCTTTCAGGAAACAATTGCAGCTACTTATGATATTTATCCGAAGTGTCTATGTCCATTGCATACTCTGATGTGTATTTATTTGCATATTTGAATGATATTAAGGTATGGCCTGGGCTTCCCACTTTGAAAAACACTTACAAACATGAATGTCTGTCTGTCTGTTATTAAAGGATCTAATGACTATTGAACCGTGTTTAAAAAGGCAGAAAAGTTGCAGGTATTTGGTGCTGACAACGTTGAATTTAAAAGTCATTTTGCCATACGAACTGGAAAAGCGCTATTATCAAAATCTATTAAATATGACATTAGAAATGTTACATTTGACAAACAAATATACTTAAACTACTCAGCTTCATTTGTCATGAGGCTGGAATGCATAGTTGCATTTTCTAAACATCTCAGCAAAGCAGAGATTGATATTTGTTTTACAGAGTTAGATTTAAATATGAATTCTCAGTCTTTGAAAGGCCAGCTATTTCAAACTTAAATAAAAGTTATATTCTAACCATTTGTGCTTTTTCAGGTTTTCGAGGTTTCAAACAATTGTGTAAGTTTCTAAACGTTAAAATTCTCAACTTAGATACAGGGTTTTTAATTTCGCTTGAAAATAAAAATATTAACTTCATACCTTCATTCCATTTTAAATCTATTGTCTATTTATAACCTTTACAACGGCTCTTGAGTTTATCAAGGTAAGAATTAAACGGTTAAAAAGCATACGAATAACACAAAAATATATATTTACAAAAAACAAACAATAAAAGTATTTTAATTAGTAATATACAATAAACATCTATCTACTTTCATGTTATGAAGTCATATTTTGATAGCGCAATCCATAGGAAAATATAATTCGTTAAGAAATACATTTTCTTACGCTTCCGTTATATCTCAGTAGTTTCAAACAAGTATACGATACAAAAGTAAAGCCAGTCTTGAAAATATACTTTTCCTTGCATTTGATTTAGCACAACTACAGACACAAACCCGTGTAGTAACCATGAAGAAATACATTCCCTTACGCCTGAGTAGTTTGTTGTACGCTAGGTGAAGCCGGCATGTAATATCTAGGCTTAAAATAACTTTCCTTATGTACATTACTTGACAATTGACTCACAAAATAGTAGAAATATCATTAAAATATTTGTAAAAGAATGAAACGGAAAGTGAACACTTAATAAAGTAAGGTAAACTATTCAACTTTATGAAAAAATTACAACAGTGTACCTAATTTTCTTCCAATAATGGAATAAATCCATGTCCATGAATCTCGCAGAATACTTTCTCTGGATTTAAAACCCCACATGAAATGCATGAATTCAAACGGTTGTTTCTGCTATAACTGTCGATGAGGTTTTGCACCGGTTTGATGCTTTAAATGCAGTTTTGTCAATTATCGCAGCGTATGTTTGACTCAATCGGTTATTCTTCTATCATTCATTAAGTTGTTAGTTTTACCACTGCTTTTGAAGTGCAGAATGTCTACTATGTACTATAAACATATATGCATTTGTTTGACGTAAAGTGTTGCTAACAAGAACGTTCAATTTAGTAACGGTGTGAGTGATCAAAATTACTAGTCATTGTTTGATCCCGGAGATGTGGTGATATACTTATGATTAAATTTTTACGAAGGTTTTCATGGTTTCTTCAACCCACAATATATATCTCTGATACAGAATTGTTAGCGTGTTTTCTTGTAGTGATATAGTAGTAGAGATAGTTATGGAGCAGTTAGATAACAAGGATACCAACGAATCAATCAGATAGAGTATTTATTCTACGTTACTACTGGTTTATGGCGTTCAGTTTGAATCGCAGTCAACCGAACGGTAGGTGATATCAATAGCATAATTTGTATCTATGTTATCTATTTACTCCGGGATAAGCGCGTCCCACTCTGTTTAGTATATATATATATATATATATATATATATATATATATATATATATATATATATAAACAAAAAAATTTATAACGGCGCAACTCCAAAACAGTTTCCTTACGTTTAAAGCTGAACAAGCTCTTCTTAAGGGGTTGAAACAATTTACAGCCACAAAACAAGCACTAAGCACAAAAGCCAAGAGAAATTCTTGACTCCTTCATGTTTGAATGACGTTGAAATATGCAAACAAAGGATTAAAAAATGGAAGAAAAAAATTGATAAACGGTCTTAAAGCGGGTAAACTACATGTCTATTTTATGGAGCCATCAGGGCAGTCAGAGCAACAAAGTTCTATAAGAAAAGTCAAAGAAGGGATTATAGTACCTATCACGCAGAGAACCAACATGTCTTGACCTAATTCCAGTCTGGGAACAAAGGACGGACACCATCTACACAATGTGCAATAGAAATTATATCTCGGTAAAGTTATGCATGGAAGTACTAAGGAAATATGTCAAGAACATGATGTAACGGGATAATGGACAAGAGTTAAAATAATAATAATAATAATAATAATGCATGTAAAGAGTTACGGAATATTTACTTGCGTATATATTATCGCAAAAATTGCATGCGTCTGATAAACTGTGCTAGCTGTAGTTTTCATAAGACTGCATTAAGAGGGTTAGACGTTTTCATTTAGGCCGAACTCCCCGTGAGTATTCAGTTGTAGTATCCAGTATCGTTCCGTGCGTGTGCGTTCTATATCGGTCCACCCACCCTAGGTTAGATTCAATCGGTAACATCTCGAGGGACTCGACTGAATGCCCAGTCGAGTTGTAGTGGTTGGCGAGTTTCGCGTTGATTTTGCTACGAATGTGGCTATTTTGGTTATTCATTCATTTTCTAAAATCAATGGTTTTGCCAACATATTGAGTGGCACAGATCTTGCATGCATGTTAGAAGATAGATTACATTTTTGGTTCGACATCCAAAGTTCTGATTGATATTGTAGCTAACTCCTGTCGTCGAACTTCTGAACGATTTGGTCTCGGTCATATGTTTGCAAATTAGGCAACGCTTGTCTTTGCAGCAATACGTGCCTGAATCTGTGGTCTTGTTTGAAGTTACCTTGGCACATACCAGATGGTCCTTCAAATGTGTGTGTGTGTGTGTGTGTGTGTTTGTGTGTGTGTGTTTATCAACGAGACTCTTGCTACTATGTAAACACTGTGCCCTCAAGTATTGCGCGAACCTTAGATCGTTATGAATAGTTTACTTATCAAGCTGGTTTCTGGGGTTATGGACTTTTCATTATGGTTTCAAAGTGATCAAAGTTGAGTCTCCCAACTGTCACCACTGGATCCCATTTGGCGATGCACTTACTGTTGTTGTTATTATTATTAGTAGAAGCAGTAGTAGTAGTAGCATTAGTATTAGTTATCAATGTATTGAGCCCATTAATGCAGAAGAAAAAAAATGAAAAATTAAATGCAGAACTTTGGTACAGTGAGGCATTCAACACTAAAAGAACAACTTCCGTATTGTCCATCTCTGACAAACTAAACCAGAGAAATTAATCTAAACTTTTTTGCGGTCTAGAATTTTACCATTTAAATTGTTCCTTTTCAGAAGTAAACTTCTTTGCAATGTTATCTATATGATAACAGCATTCGTGATGCCTATATACTTTAAACACCATGTGTATTGTGCGACAACGTTATGCATTGATTATGATCTTGAAGTAATTGTTTTGTTGTTTCTTTCTACCTGCTTGTTACGATATCTTTTTTTTTGTAACGACAGTAAATATGTATTTGCTTACTGCATAAAGAACCCGAACTATAGTTATCCCAATTGATCCCGATGTGAAAAAAAGAATGTGTGCTTTTTATATTAAAGTAGAAGTTCAGCCCTCAAAAAGGTCCTATAGATTTGAAATGAAATTCTTAATTCAAGATGAACGTTGTTGGCCCCCATTCTGCAGTTTATATAATATCCTAAACATACTCGAACGCTCTATGCAAGGTAATCATAGTTGGCGCACACCCTAACATTCATACCAGCAACAAAACTCTAACTGTTCATAAAGTTCATAAACCTTCAATTACAGTCTAAGTAACCACCGTATAAGTCAGTTTATTGTAATCATCGCCCGATCCCGGTTGGAATAGAAAGTGTATTTAAGCGTATAAAAACAAAAATCTCAAGTACGTAAGCTTTTGACAACAAGTATTTTTCTGTGATGTAAACTTAAATCACTTAGGATGATATAAATAAATTAAATGTGGGTGTGAACATATTCAGAAAAATAAACGAACAGAACATTTTGCAGTAAAATATGAAGAATAAATAAGCAAAAGGATCAATGAGAAAAAAAAAGCATCAGCTGTGAATGGCCATTTTTCACTATATAAAAACACAGTATGCGGTATAAATCGATGGCAACGAAGGATATCATTGTCTAACTTAGAAAAAATAGCTCTCGAGAAATCTCCTTCAAGAGATAAATATTGCACCTGTGAAAAATTTCAAGATTTCTATGACGCTAATTGATTTCGATTTTCCGGACGTAAATAGGACAAAGCGGAAAAGTTTAGGAGCTTTACGATAATGTACGATACTTAACTCCTAGATGAGGACCTTAACATTTAACGAGCATACAACACGTGTGATAGCTGACACAAATTCCTTCTACAGATCGAGAACAACGATAAAGAAAACTAATTTTGGATACAACTAGTTAACTGTCATAAAACGTATGATGGACTTTATCATTTTAATGTGAATATATGATATGTCACGCCGCAACAAGCTAGTAGTACAGAAAGAGTTTTCCCTAGCTCAGATGACATACCTACAAATCACCTTGTTTTTATTATTCATAACTCAACAACCTTCTCCCAACGCCCACGAGACAAAAAAATAAATAAAATAAAATAAACAAATACACCCAACAACAACAAAAAAAAACAAACAACAGAAACCCCAAACAAAAACAATAACAACCATGAACCCATGACAAGCAACAAATATTGTTTTGAAAAACCAACACCCTTCCTACTATATAAATGTAGTTTTAAATACCGCATTCTATACTCACAAAACACCTTATTTACATTCTTTAAAAACCAACACCCTAACCCCCATAAAACAAAATAAATTAATGAATACCATTAGCACAAAGTCACAACCAAATCTTTTTTTTAAAAAACCAACAAGCAGACTAAAAAAACAATACATTTATCTGTATGCGTCCTAGCTCAGACCACTACAAATACACTTTTGGAAGCCGTAACATTAAAAATGACAGCTCAAAGATTACAACCCTTACTACATAAATTAGTAAGCCATACCATTTTACCGTCTATTAGCAAGTGTAGCGAGCCATGGATACCGCCCATTTCTCGTTAATTCAGATGCTCATTAGGTATTTAGCCCTATGATTAAACAATTTTTGAATGTCTACCAGCCGTTATTTTATATTTTTAAATTTATAACATTTACCAAATAGAATAAAATTTAAAACTTTAGATAAATAAATAATGAACTTAAAAAATAAAGGAAAAATAACTAACAAACAAAACAAGGACCCAAGTCCTGTGACTCATTTTAACATTGAACTGGCTAACAGGACATGTATAAGTTAACATAGTAAATTAATTTAACGAGATGAAAGTATATTATACAGAAAAAAACTATTTTACACACATACCATTAAACATGTTTGATAAATGCACTTTAAAATTTGATAACAACTATACATTGTGCAGATTTAAAGCACAGTGTGATATGCAATTCTGGCAAAATCAATTAAACTACTCACTATGGATGGCAAAATCAGGATATGGAATATGTTATTGGCATTTATCAGATAAAAACAACCAGAGTTAGTAAAATCAACATATTCATTTTCAATCTACTTTCAGATACGAAAACTATTGACAGAATGAAAAATACCATTACTTGACGACAAAGCTTTTAATCCAACCAACAATAGTGTACATATAAAACAATTTAACATAATCTTAATAATTTTAATATTTCTCCCAATAATGATCTGAATGGAAAAAAAAAGATTTAATTTGTAATGGCCCTGAAGAACATAATTATGTACATATTGATTTTGGAGAACCTACACCAGCTGATGTGTTGAATGCTTACAAAGCAATAATCACAGAGCTGTAACAATTGAATACTGCTGAACAATGTCTGCTAAAAGAATGAATAAAATGCTAAAGACTGATAATAGAACAGGATAGACTCACTTATTCTACATGATAGCAGCGGACAAACAGAATAAGGAATGTCTAGACTAATCAAAGTATAAGGTTGTGTGTGATATGTATTTTAGGTGTCCAAGTACACAATATAATATAGATTACAGACTCTGTCTGCGCTGTTCAAGACACTATGAAAAAGTTAATTTAAATCTAATTTTAGGTGAACGAGGCTATGACTCAGATGGAAACATTACAATAAGATTTCAGCAATATATTTCAGTATCAAAAATTAAAATAAAATATGTTCTTAGTGGTGATTGCATATTTTTGTTACCCGGTGATAAAATGTGATGAAAATAGGTAGCATAGTATATAACAATAACAATTTATAAAAGTCATCGGATACATTTGATTTAGGAATAAATACTGCTACAAATACTCACGTGGTAGATAAACAGTCTGTACCAATTCGTCAAAAGACAGACAATGAAATAAAAGAAGAGAACATGAATATGAATTGTGAATACAAAAAGGATAAAATGTGAAAGTTTTGTAATCCATACAACAAAAACTGCGCATAATTTAAGAGAAATAGATCATGAAACAAAATTAACAAGCATTTATAATATCGACAATGGTTGCAGGAGCTGAGTAAATTTACTATTTTACGTAGACAGTTTTTTGTGGTTTTTACATTTTTAGGAACCTTTTTTCTTTTCATTCTTTTCGTTAATAAATATAAACATTTTAGTACAATTGCAAAAAAACAAGCCAACGTTTCCAGCTAATGTCAAAAACCAACTTATTACACTACCAATTTCACCAAGTAATGATGCTGCTGCTTTTTTTAGCTAACTAAAACAATAGTTGGTAGTATTATTCATAGCTCTTTAATGTATCTGTATTACTATTATCACCACAATCACCAGCGCTTTCTTCTCCGCCTTCTCCCGTTAAACCTTTTAAAAAACATTGCTATATGTTTAAGATGTCACAAGATTCAACAATGCACATTTATGAAGTCATGAAGTTAACTATTCCTTTTCATTATCTCAGAATAATTATTCAGAATGTTTCTAATAGCACAAGGGATACTGCCAGACAAATTAGTTAAGTCAGTAAATGAGTGCTGGTGGATTTAAGGAGGATACACATACGGCGATGCCAAAATTTAAGCTAAAGAAAGCAAAGCGAGTAATTAAAGAACAAAAGACTGACAACAATCCTACAATGATCTAGTTAAAGGGATTGAGTGTTATAGAGGTGTCAGAAAAAAGTACAAAACAGCATACACGTTTTAAACTGGGAAGAGATTAGCATGACAACTGCATCAGATGGTATGGGTATTAAAGCTGTTGGTTCAGAAATTGCAGGAATAGCAGCAGGACTTATTATCCTTCTAGCTTTTTGTGGGTTTGGTTAAACTTTATTTGGATTTGTTGCAAAAGTTATTAACGACAAGCTAGAATGCAGTAAAATTTTAACACAGGATGAGATTGCAATATCAATTATAAGGAAGTTAAAACACCATTGATAATATATTGAGTAAAGCAATAAGCGATAATGAAATAAGTCACGAGGAATTTAATATGATAGATATAGAGTACAACATATAAAAAGAGATAAAAAGAATGCAACTAGAAACAGTTGGTAATACATAACGGCAGAATATTAAAGAGACAAAAGGATTTTTTTAAAGAAAAGAGCAAGAAAATAAAGGAGAAAGAGATTTTAGAGAAGTTTGCATCACACAAAAAGTCTATTGTGAAAACATATACAGCATAAACCACGAAGCAGTAAATCGCGAAGCTATGAACCACTAATGATTGACGAGGTTATAAAATGCAAATCTTTAACTTTTGTTCGTTTGAATGTCAATTGTTTTAATTTGCACTGCTTAAATGGAAAGTTTTATCACCGTAGAAGGGCAACCTAAGAAAGGTTCAATATCAGTTTAAATTTGAAAAAAATAAAGTGATAGATTACCACGGTACGACAATAAAATATGTATTTATTATATCTCAATCTCAGTCAATTACAATAACACATTAGGTAAATACCGTAATCAATTACTGGATCCTACTGATCAAAGAGACTAAGATCTTGATTTTAGCTTGATATCTCCACAGAAAACAGATGGGAAAGATGATACACTTGGTCAAACAAAAACAATGACTTAACCATGAATAACAACCGTATTACAAATTTAGGAGATCCGGTATAACAATCTGATGCAGCTATTAAAGTGTTGGTACAAAAACGAATTGACATTCAAATTCGTAAGACCTTTAAAGATAACAATCTTAAAGATATTAAAACATGGAGAGGAATTGTTCACAGTAAATTGACAACTATAGAGCAAATCTCAAATGGAATGTTTTTTTCTTTACAAATCTCAGAACTGTAGAACAAAGAGACGACAAGAAGAGGAAGATTTTAGATGCTTAAGATTTAGTTACCAGGATATATTTTACAAGCTTTACAAACTATCATAGAAGACCTGGAGAAACAGCAAACATACAGCAATACTTGCAACCTATTGAACAAAGGATAAATAGTGAGATATCTGACTTAGAGACTGACGCGAAGGAAATTAAAAAGTCTCTGGAAAAGTAAAATACCTTACAATTTCAACTGTAAGAATTACAGAAAGAATTGAACGATTAGAAGAAATAGAACGATGAAAGGATTAAAAGGTCAGTTGATGACTTTAAAGCTGGTGTGATAAAGTTGGAAACTAAACTGACTTCTAAAGCTAATACTTTGTCACATTTAAAAAAAATGATTTTACAGAAATGATTAAAAAGACAGATGAAAACAAAAACAAAATAAATGTCAGTGAAAGAATGATTAGATATACGAAAACGACCTACGATTTTTATTTGTTATTGAACTAGTTGACAAGATAGAAGCACTATAAGATAAAATCTTATGTCATTGAAAAAGAAATCAGGATTATTTACCTTTTTTCCGATTGAACTATAAAACTTCTGTTGATTTAGAATTTTTGTATCAGATTAGTGGAAAATGATTGCAAATTTTCATAATATTTAATAAAAGACTCGCAAAAATATTATTTAGAAGAGGACGATGTTTTATTTTTTTTCAACGAAAAGACTTGATAATAGAGAAAGAACATTTTATTTCTGATTTGAAAGGTGAAACATTGTTAATGCTTTAGAATTCACACAAAACAACTTTTGTTTTTTTTAATTATTTGATCCAAATGGTGCAAATGAAAGAAGAGTAAGACATGATAATAAAGAAGTATTGCATAAGAAATCTAACAAATTCAACGAAAACAGAACAAAAGCCCTCGATTATCTGAATGATAGATTGAGCGAACAAGGTTTGGTTACACGGGGCTTAACTAATTTGGATGAAGCTTTTCTTCTTCATTCTTCTATTTATCCTGATGATGTTCACAAAACAACTAGAGAACCTAAACCTAATGATCTTTACCCGCCTTCTGATATGCAGATAACTTATGAGTATGGTTTGTTTATTTCAGTTGCAATCGGCACTAGTTTTTATGTAGGTATTAGCATCGCCAAGAGCAGAGAGATAACGGTGAGATTCAAGCGAACAACTTCTTAAATTCTAGAACAAGTTCTGAAATTTATCTAATTAAATAGATAACAATGGCAACATATGGAAAATATATAACCTCATGAACAGGACAAAATACTCTAGGGTGTTAAACATCTTGATCCAAAGCATCATTGTATTGCACATTCACCAAGTGGTGTAAAACCTGAACAAATGCTTTAGGTGGTAGTACCTGTGTTAGGGCCGAATCTTTTAATTATACCTGGTAGTTTTGTTTGTAATTATTTCGTTTGATATAAAGGATAAAGGACATGCTAAAATGCAGTTATAAACAACTTTGGGCGAATGTTTGAACAGATGTCATACTTGCTTCGAAATACCCAGTTGTTTATTAAAGACGTAGTGTGGGTTTTATTTGGATTTTGCGTAGTAAGAGACTATATTATAGGAAATAATTCTGTGTTTAGGCATTCCTAGCATAGTTTAACAGCCTGAGAGGTCATAAACGAATTTTGTTCATTTTGTGTGCGGATATTCTGTTTCATTGATATATATTATCATACAGTACATTATTGATTAGTACTGTTTCTTAAACCTTAATAATTATACAGCTCCGTGGAATTATCGGAAACATTTCTAGAACTTGTGTTATTCCATATTCACAAGGACTATTTGGAATTATAAAACTCGGATATATCTGATTCTTATTAACACATCAGTACAGCAAAGGTTTCATTCGGAACCTACTTCATTCGGAATATTTGGATTAACTTCCGGATCAGTGAACTTTAGAACAATTTAGGACTTTTAAGGATATTCTATACTGTAAGTTATTTTTAATTCTTTCCCTTTGATTGTTCGTTGAAATATTTTAATATTTTAGAAATTTTAAATATTTGTATTTTAAATCTTGAAAGCTTTTTGGAGTCTTTTCTTTTGTAGCATTACCCTCAGTCGTAATACTTGCTTCACCAAGAATGAGTTTATAATGAGTCTTGATACTGAGTAAAAAGCAAAGAAACTGGTCCTGAATAGTATTTCAATTAAGGAATAGAAAAAGAATGATTACTGTGGAAGGATTATCAAATATGACTATTCACAGAAATATAAAATTAATAAACACTTTAGAAAGGAACGAAAAATTAAATTAGCGAGGAACAAAACCACACTGAAGTTAGCAATATTAGTGGTAATAACTTGTATACGGATCATCACTGTTGATGGCTTGATTTAACAAGTACATGTGATGATGGATTACATGGAACAGGCCATACATTAGTTAGGTTTCAACAAGGAAATCCGGATGCAGATAAACAGAAAATAAAAAAGTAGATGCACACAAAATGCATATTTATTTTGTGTCTGATGCTCAAGTAAATATTCAAGACAAACAAATAACATTTATAATGTTTGAAACAATTACAATTTAAATAATTAGGTCAATTTGAGGTTTTAGGTGAAAACGAAGATTACTAACGTGATGACTGGGTTTGACATGACAACTTGGTCTCAATTATGATGTTTGAAAAGTCTAACAGATGTAGTAAGAATTGTGCAGCTGAGCATGAAGTTTTTTTTATATTTGGTTTTGAAATGGGAAGAAAAAAGAAAAATAAGGACAAATATTTGCAACAAATTAATTCACTTTAAAATTGTTATGAGGCGATCACAAGTCAATTAATGTCCTTATGAAATATTGAATTGACACAGATGCAATGGAAAGGGATAATTTCACAGAATTCAACTTCGACTACATTTATAAAATTTTAAAAGATAACTATAACATAAAGGACTATACATATGTATGACTAACCTACACCTATAAAATCATCAAACATAATACACCATCATAAAATAAACAAATATCAATTAACATGAGAGAACTTTCTTGACTGTATAGAGAGAAACAGAGAGCGATGCGAACAAGTTTTTAAGTCCGTTATCGATTTTATGACGGGAATATAAACCAACAGAGCTTTTGATACTCGCATAGAGTTTTTATCTAACATTTAAATAGCGTTAGCACTAAAACGATGCATTTGAAAGAACCTCATAGCATGATTATATCTGGTGTTACACATTGTGATAAAGCAACGTTTGTACTAGATTTGATGTAAACGGAAGATAATAACTATTTTGATTTTATTGTCATTATCTTACCAACATTTATGTATAATAAGACACACAACAGAAAATAGATTTTTAGAGACGACAATGAAATTGTAATAGATCTTTGTGGCAAATTATATTCAATCCGTAAAACATTCTTCTTAGTTTATACCAGGGAACTGATACTTTGTTTGTGATAGATGATTGTGCAAACTTAGCATATGCAAAAAAGACGTCAACTAATCTAAAGAAGTTAGCGTTCAGTGGTAGACATTACGGAATATCTATGTGCGTGATAGTGCCCAAATATAACTCTGTCATGAAGGAACTTGGTGAAAATGTTAGATTTATAGTTGTCTTTTACTCCAAAAATCAAAGTTTATGGAAAATATGTTTGAGGAGAATAATGTAGTACCGGTGTTAATAAGAGAAGAGATAGCTGAAAAATTAAAATAAAATAAAATAAATAAACTTTTAAAGAGGGTTGAAGTTCCACTTAATATCTTTTATCATCATAGAAGCTTATTGCAACTTTATTTAACGTACTATTTTATATCTCTTGATGATAGGATCTAGCTAGATCTATCTCCTAGTGATTTATAGTTTGGTAAAATAAACAGTGTTTGTATATTTCTAATTTTAGGTTCAAGTGAAATTACTGATGTTTTGCTACCCTTGCACACTTTCTTGTCATCTTTGTCAGTTCTTAAAGCACATACTTAACTTCTAAGGTCAAACGATTATTTTAATGTTACACCATTTAATTCATCTTTAAGAAGTTTGAGTACCTTTTTATTCATCTGAGAAACGCCATAAACTTTAATCGCTTCTATAGTAAAACTGAATATTTTCTATTCATGTCACTGTAAAGGTTTTCCGTCGCTACAAAAACACATAACAAATCTGTATTTTGAAATTCTTGTAGTAGAAGTTATACGTAAGAAAATGAATTAAATCTACAACTGTAAACCACCATAAATTGGTTTGGTCAATTTTATTGTTGTATTCCTTAAACTGACTTACGCCATATTTTTTTCTGTAATTTCTCTCCTTGCAAATGAAATATCCTATTCATTGGCCTTTTTTTAAACCAATGTTTATATTGGTCAATGTTATATTTTTGTGTTCTATACATATTATCGATTGACGGGTTGTTACTAGATTCCATGCCATACAAAAATATTGTCTTTTTTACATTAGGCAGGCTTTTTTTATCCATTCAGGCAAATCTATGTATATATCTCCTCTTATTGGTCGCTATCAATCGATATGTAGCATTGAATAATTTATTCGGACGAAAAAAAAATGTGTCTATTATGATTTATTTCATGACTACATTTTGTATTTAGTATATGACACTAATTTTGAGCATGACTTTCCATTATTGTTTTCTTTTTTTTTTTATTATTATGTTTACAGGCAATAGTATGTGATACCAAGCTAGCTAATGTAATACGTCATATTCTCACACTTGTTAAATCTAATTGGAATTTTACTGGATCCTAATCCTTAATGTTTCTACTTATTATTTTCCATAAATATGGTTCAACTTCATCAAATAATAAACAAAAAATTATCCTGAATACTTTAATTATCTCAGACGTCAAATCTATACTCGTTTAAACGTCTATTAAATGAATCCAGCAGAATTCTTGTCATAATTGTAATTTTAGTTTGAGTAATAATTATGTTTATTTCTCTTCTCGTCAAAAAACGCATTAGAGGAGACTTTAATCGTCTTCTTTCAGTTTATGATATTTCTGTATAAACCAATTTTTCACAATTTATTATACTACTATTTTTTCAATTAAAAATTGAGTATGAAATTTACTTTTTTATGATTGAACCTTTTTTTTTTTACCGTTTTTCACAAGTAATTATTTCCTGGTTGTAATCTCTGATCTTGTGATTTCCACTATCATAATACCAGCTTTGATTCAGCAATATTTTGTACAATTTTATACCATTTTTAGATTGCATTTCTACATTCCATTTCCTCAGTAATCATATTTTCGCCACAATTATGACATGTAATATTCTGATCCATTTATACATCTTTAATTTTTCACATATGAATATGTTTTATTCTTCTCAAAAATCATTGCGCATATACACCATTTGAAACTATTAGTTCATCAGTTATTTTATTTACTTTTGCCTGTCCAGACATATTAAAAAAATAAACTGATAAAATACTGAACCTATTTTCCTCAAAAATATATATAATGTTTTTTCCCAAGTGTATCATTATCGGCATGCACATTTCTGAGTAATATTATCCAATATTATTGGTGGAAATAATTCAAATTTTATAATTATCTAAAACAAACATTTTTTTACAGTACCAGTAGAGACATCTCGAGATTGTTGTTAGCGAAATAGTTTCATCATACTCGATGTCACAATGTCTGTCCTTCTGATTAATTTGTTTGATTTATTCTGTTTTGGTTCTTTGAATTTTGGAGCAACTGGTTTTATATGTTCCATTATTAGCGACATAATATTTCCCTCAGGCTCCCAACTATTAAGTGAATCATCATATTCTTTCCGTTTAACTAACACATATTTTTTTACCGTTAATTGTTTTCGTTTTCAAACATTTGTCAAGTTTAACACGTATCTTGTTTTGTTGTATGTAGGTAACTCGTTCTCGTTAAATATCCCCTCAATAGTCTCTGCATTTAAGACTTCCAATTTATATACAGCAGGGTCACCTAAAATTGCATGCCTGATTGTTAATATTTCTTCGGTGAAATTGGGAAGCCTTTTTGCAAAAAATAGATTTATATTTTGAGATCCTGTTTTTCTCATCTATATTATATTTCGGCGTTCCATAGATATCAGTTGTTAGATAACCATACTTTAGAGCTATTTTTAGGGTCAGTCTATTTAATTGGTAGCATATATTTTGATCTATGATATGTATCATTGTATCCGTCAATAACTTTAGGCAATACATCTTTCAATTTTCTGGTTTCGTTTTGAGTGAGATATTCCCACAGTCTCGTCTAAGGAGTTCAAATTAAATGTTTCTAAAACAGACGCTTTTTCGTCTGTGTAAGGGGAACAGTATTAAATTGTTCTGTCTTCAATAATTGCTCGATCTTTCGGATGTAATATTCTTTACTTTCATCAGACTGTATTGTTTTCGGTATTTCGCTCATTTGAAAGATTTCTTTAAAAGCGTCGTCCCTTTTTATTTATCATTTTTCAGCCTAATCGTATTTTGAGAAGACAGCTATCACTATGAAAATGTATTTGTATCCATTGTTAAATGTTTAATATGCTTGCAAGGTAGCGATGGAGGTTTGCCCATTGGTAATCCACATGACTAATATAGACCTTTCTGTAAGTAAATTTCTTTCTTCATTACTTGTGCAATGTGCATGGAGATTTTTCAATTAACCTAACTTTCAATTCAGAGTATTTTGTCTTCCTGTTATCACGTATAATTTGTTCCCACAATTTACTACTATTTGTTTAAGAAACTGAACTTTCAGAATTGTAGAATAGATGTCTCAAATACTGTTCTTCAGTCATTTCTTTTAAAGTTTTGTTATATTTTAAATGAGCTTTATTGTAATCAAGTCTAAGATTTTTGAAGAACTAGTATGCATATTTTCCGACTTTTTTTAGCAAGGCAAAGATGAGAATATATACAGAAATGTTTTCGTTTTTTTTAAGTTTAGATGGTGTAAAAATATGGTCCATATTGAGAGCCAATAAACTAATATAAATGAATCCATCCATATATAAATCGTCTCGTTTCTTACATCAAGAAAAATATTTTTCGATGTTTTAAAAAGGCAGGAGAATTGCATTTAAATTTGAATGAGAATGACGTTTAAATTTTTAGTTCTATTGGTAAAAGCAAAATATCAAACAATATGAAATATGAATCGGGAATTCAGTTTATATTTGATACAAATACATTTTCAGATTATTTTTCAACTGTCTTCGTGTTACAGCTTCAAGACATTTTAACTTTAGCCAGATCTCTCAATAATGATTCAACAAAAACAGAAACTGAAATTTCAAACTATGCAGTTATTTTTTCAAAGGAAATTCAACGTTTGAATCAATTTTCTTTAAACCAGTGATAGAAAAACACGCATTAGACATTTTATTTGCCTGCGTGAGTTAAAAAAGTTGCAAAATTTTAAATGCCGCAGTAATAATAGATTATATTCTGGCATGCTATTATTACCTCTGTACAAATTGTCAGATATGACATATTCATTTCATTTATTTATTCCATTTGATAAATATTTACAAAAGCGCATCAACCAAGCTCTAGTCTGTCAGTCCCTAAGATAGTCAGCTTTTGAGATGATGCACCCTGACTGCCCCGGACAAAATTCGCTTCTCTTTCTTGCGGTCGACTGAGCGGATTGTTGCAATGAGGGACCCTAACCGAATTCAGCTGGAATGTCGCCTCCATTGATTATATTTACACATGGTTGATATTTAACACCAAACGAGTGCCTAGGGACCAATTTAGGATCGTTTGCCCCATTAAATTAGGTCCAGCATCTCAATAAGACTGTCATAATTAAGATTTAATTGACGACAGCTGATAGTGTGCCCCAGTTATAAAATGTTGACCTATGTTGGCGGTGCCTATCATACTCGCATAGACTGCATTGCCTTAGATGTAAACACATACCAATCCTGTATCTGTCAGGGTTATACATTTTGCTTGACAGAGATGTTTACTTTTAGCGGTAATAAAATATCAGAATAAATATTGCTGAAATATAGCCATTAAACAATACACATGAAAAAATAATTTGTTTAGACCATAACAAAGCCGACAGCCCATACATCCTAGTGTTTGATATTGATATATAGTGATATAGTTCACAGTTATCCAAAGATTGTGTGAGTTAATTTGTATGTGTTTTGTGATTTCGTAAAAATCTTCTAAGTCATGCAATATGGTTTTTAAATTTGAGCACACAGAAAACTTTTAAGTCTTTACTCTGTATTGATTTCTCTCTAGTTAACTTAAAGTATTATCAGTCTTCATTATTGCACTGCACTTCATATACGTCACGTATTTTAACATTGAGACCATATACATAGATTCACACGTTACGGTTTTTGAAAATCAAGTTGCTATTTTTCATACGTTATACCATTTAGGACTTCATTTAGCTAAATGTATTTACCTCAGCATCTCAGCATGTCAATATGCGAACATGTCAACATGAACTACTTCATTGTAAATATCAACAATGCATTTTAAGCCCTATTACTATTACTGTTGTTTTTGTTTTTTTTTTGTTTTTTTTTTTGGGGGGGGGGGTGGGGGGGGGTTTATCCTGATACATGATAGCAAATGCCAATGCTTGTTAAGTAGTAACCTAGTGGGTTTCTACAACTGTCCTCAATTTGCCGTTGGAGACAGGTTTGCATTCGAAAATAGCTCGTATAAACTGATATTTATATTACGAAAGGTTGTGTAACGTGATTCCAGACAAAATAAAATCGTGTATTGTGCGGAAGGAGTCATTCCATAAGGACACTGTTTGAAGTGACTCGCCCTATTCCACACAATAGTACGCAATAGAATTGAAGCCATGTGGATTTGTTTCTTTGAAATAATAATTCCAAATTAAGATCGCTATCTCTAACATCTGAGTTGCTATCTCATAATTAGTATTGCGAAATTTTGACTTAATGTCTAAAAAATAAACTTGCTATCCCGAAATTTCGAGTTATTATCACTTATATAGTGCGTATTTTTTTAAAGATACCAACTCTTGCTATCGTGACTTTTGACTTGCAGCAGTTTCAAAATTTCGATATAGTATCGCAACATTTCGCTTTGCAGTTTCGACGTAACATCTCCCTGTTTCGATTTGTGACTCGAAATTTCGTTTTGCTATATAAATTTTTTTTATTAAGTATCTCGAAATTTCGCGATACAAAGTTCGAGATAGTAAGTAACAAATTCGAACAATTTGGAAACTTTCCATATATTTCGAGATGTAAGAAAAAAGATATGTCCACTTGACCCTAATACAATGTAGTATTCTTTCATACAAAAGGGCTTCACAAAATAATTTGGATGAATAGAGGCATTGGTTGCTACAAATAATAAGCCTTCATTTGTTATATTATATAAATATTGAATAATAATCAAGGAAGTATAAACAATGTGTCTCCCAACGATCACTGATACTTTAAGTTCAATTTAGAAATTGGTCCACATTACCTCTCTTCAATTTCAATTGTTCGGTCATTCGTAGAAATCGTTCATTCCTATACAAATGAAACATATGAAAGTATCCCGAGGTTAGGGGAATAATCTAAAATCTACCGTCTATACTCGTGTATAAGTCGATACCAACTGCTAACTGCATAGATCCAGATCGGAGTCTATAAAGTTTGTAAGGACTAATCAGTAGAAACTTAAGAGTACTGCGAGAGTTGGTAGATTAAACGGTTAAACGGGATGCTGTGTCAGCAAGACCACAGTAGATTATTTCCAAGCATCAGCCCACCGCACCCCAACCCCTCCTCCTCTCAGTAGAGTATTTAAAACATAACGAATCTGTGTACGAAAACGGGACATGAACGTCAATGTTTTAAGCGTTGAGCAAGTTTCTTAGACGGACTTGGATGGGGATGTATTCTAAATCAAGATTTTGGGAAATAATACCCCTTGGTCATGCTGATACAGCTATAGTTTAATCAATGTACTCACAAAAGATATGCACTATTTACATATCTTATTCCTTTACTATCTGGAACGGTCATTCTTTATAATAATTGACGCAAATAATGGATAATATTTCTATAACAAATCCGTCTTAATTGACATCTGACAAGTTGCAGAATACCAGGATGCAGAAGAATCAAGTAACGTCTCACTCTGTACAAAAGAGTAATATTTTCAATACATTTATATCGAAAACTGGACTAGAAAACCACTATTTAAGTCAATTACTTTACATCTGTTTTATATTTCCATTCTATAAATTCTTTAAAATGTCATTTTCATAAACCGTGATAGTGAATCATTAGTAGAAGAACGCCAAACAGAATGACGTATGTATACCTAATTGTTACCTTTTGTTATGTCATGATTGCATAACAATATCGTATATATATATATATATATATACTATTATAGCCAATCATTAGAAGAAAAACGCCAAATAGTATTAATATTGTAATTATCCAAGGTTCATATAATATATTTTTAAATGTTGATCAATTATTTGAACAGGATTCTAAGCATAATACAGAATTTAAAACTTCATTCACTTAAGGTCGACGACGATTTAAATTGTTTACATCAGGAAATTGTTCATATTGAAATAAGTTGAATATTTAACTTTTGTTCAAACGTGAAATTGCTAATTCCTCACCTGCAAGGTATGAAATGTATGTATGTTATAAATGAAATGTATCTATGTTATAAATGAAATGTATCTATGTTATAAATGAAATGTATCTATGTTATAAATGAAGTGTATCTATGTTATAAATGAAATGTATCTATGTTATAAATGAAATGTATCTATGTTTTAAATGAAATGTATCTATGTTATAAACATTTATATCAAGTCTCGAGGTATAGTTTTGTCTTCAAAATACACGATGTGAAGTTTAGACAGGTACAGTCAATGACATGTCGTGAATGCTATGATACCCTGTTCGCTGGATGCATCTCGTTCACAATTTTTAGAATTTGTCATTCGTCTATCGATTAGAATTTCTAAACTGCTACGAGGGGATACAGTTTTTATATATTTCTGAAAAGTAAAGATATATTAAAATAAAGTTACAAATGTACATGCATTCTATTTGACATTTCATATAATTTGGCTCTGAAATGGTCTACTTGAAGTTAATGAGATTTGTCTCGGTTATTTAACTTTTACTTCGCGGCGCATATATGGTTTTGCTCACTTCGCATCTGCCAATCTGTTACAAACGAAATTCAAGTAGAACACCATCTGTATTATAACAAAGAAGAAGGTCATTTATTTTTACATTTAGGAACAAGGATATGGACGATAATGTGATACTAAAATTATTAGCGAAAAAAAAACGATTTTTTTCTACATACATATATATATTCCTATTGAATATTTTTTAAATTTTAATTTCCTAAGTAACTTTCTCTGAAGCAAACTGTGTTTAACTGTGAAAAGTAAAGCATATTGATCAATCATTATCCCCATGTTTCTCCGTCTGTCCGTAACTCTATCGTCTTATAAACCTATGAGTCGTAATTCATCAAACTTGGCACATAGGTTGCCAATATTGTAACCATCTGCGAGAGGGGCTTGATTTTGGGCATCTCCCCTGAGATCCCTGGGATGGGGTCAAAGGTCACATATACAAAATTTGCAATTACAGTTACATTTGTAAATATTTTTGATCAAACTTTGTACGTGCATTCGTAGCAAGTGGATACATAATATGGGTCACTGTCTGAAAAATGGTGTCAGGGTCCAGATGTGGGGTAGAGGATGGAATAAATAGTCTGGACATTTGCTATAGCAACCCATGGAAAGAGCTTTCGTTGTACTATTGCATGCTGAGATTTTAGCCAACAATGTGTGTCATCCTAAATCTATTTTTATAATGTCATTTACTAATTATAATTTTTTTTTTTTTGGGGGGGGGCGGAGGGGGGTAAATAACTAGCATCAATGTGGGACAAGGACGCAGCTTCATTGTTTTGAATGTGTATATATTCATATGTGTTGCAGCAGAAGAACTAAAACCTAGTAAAAAATTTATTACCCCTACGACTCTGTTTAATCATATATTTTCCTAGTAAATATTGTGACAGACTTTCGCATTTGAAATGAAATAATAATGAAAGATAAGATCTTTAACGTATTCGAAACAAAGAAATAAAAATAAGGCTGACATTTTAATTAAAATTACGACTATTAGATGTGATTATTTCAGATCAGACTGATATGATTTTGTGGTGCTCTAGATGAAACCGTCAATTTCCAGCCATTCAATCATTGATTTCTAGCTTTCAGAACCAGTCTACGCCTGATTGCTGAGATCAAAATGAAACTTAAATTAAAAAACGCTGGAAACCATCAAAAGTTGGAATGAATATGGTAACAATGGTTTCATAGTAATCAGCCCCCCCCCCAAAAAAAAAGTATTGATTCGTTTCAACGTTCAACAGCAGCAACTTACAGTCACATACATTTATCCGTGACACAATCAGTTACCATCAAATACGCCGTTGTGCGATTGAATCTTCAAATGAAACTATTGAGTACGTTTAGGTGATTATTGTAACAAGGTTTTATTTTCCCCATTGGTTCTACGTCACTAAATAATGGATCCCTCCACTTCAAAGCATTTCCATAGAGAGTAAATCACTCAAATAAGGCACGGCCTGATCACACGTAATCACTCTAGATGAGACTGTAATTAAAAGTCATAAAGATAAGTTATAAGCTAAATCCTCCTACAATAGGAAGCCAGCAACGGACATTAGAATTTATCCCTAAAGGATTTTTTCGTCACTATGGTATTTTGGGTCAGACCACCATTAATTTTCCTATATATTACATACATATATTTCTCCAAGCTGAACTCAAAGCAACGTTCCAGTCACAGTAGGATTCCTAGGGGTGACAGTGCCATTATAGACCATTACACACATCAAGACCTGACAGCCGATGTTCACCATAAATACTTTTACAGCTAATCAAAAGCTACGGGAGTGAAAATTACGTTTCTGGTGAAATCAAAACATAGTTTGTGACAATATCACACAGTGACGATACATGTGGACTTCCGCCCTACTACTTTTACTACCACAATGAACTGCATCTCAAAATGAAGAAAGATTCTTTAACATTATACCATGGTAAAAATCCGTTCGTGTCATAAATATTTCACAATGAAAGGCACAGGCAAGAAAAACCTCTAAATTTAGATATGAACTATCTAGCTGGGTACTGACCCGGAAGCATTTTGCCATAGTCGGACTCCATTTGAATGTAGGCATGAGAGTCAAATTTTGACTTTGTTACGACTCTATGGCCTAAAATATGTAACAGAAAGAAAGTGAAACCAACAATGTAAGTAAAATCAACAAGCAATTTATTTCTAGACATTACCAATATTGTGAATTAAAATCCAAATAATCCAATAATCCTAAGTGTCATAATCACAAGTCCTAAATATATAATGTTCCGAATGAATTCCAGTAGCCTTGAATGTCCTGATATACCAGTAGTCTTGAATGTCCTGCTATGCCTGAATGATGTAATCCAAAATATCTTTGAATGAATTCACAAAAATCTCAACGTCAAGTATTAATCCAAAATTAGAATTAGCACTTTTAGTAATTCCTATGAATATTTCCAATAAATAATTCCTCTGATGTTGACAACACAACTATAAACATTTGATTATTAAAAAGATTCTTCATAGACTGACCATTAGAACAAGAATGAAATATTGCTTACCAAACTCCCTATATATAAACAGATGCCACCTGGCAGAATATTCTAGAAAACAAATGCTACCTGACAAAGACACGGAAAGGAACAGTCTTGTTGCAAAATAATATGTACTAATTGCGAGATTATATGTAAATATTTTGTTTGCAATAAGATATTGCGAAATGCCTATGTAAACAACTTACTTACAAAATGACCATAATCTAACTAAAGTACAACTTACCTCATGGACGCATATTATAAATTCAATATACATAACAACTTCTTCCGGATAATTATTTACACTGCCAGTGTGGCTTAGTGGTTAAGGTTTTTCGATTTTGTGACCAGGAGCATTTCGATTCCCATTTCGGATCATCCCTGACTGGCTAACCTGGTGTGTTCTCAGGCAAGGTACGTTACTACTTGTCTCCGCACGATATAGCCTGAAAAGTGTTGATCTGCAGTAAAACACTAAAACCAAACCAAACAAAACCAAACCAAATTATTTTCGAAAAAAAATATAGTTAGCATGTAGACTTAGGAAGAAAACACAAATAAATTGTACCTGTAGGATATTTCCACGTTATGCATATTTGCAAAGTAAACGTGGCATTTACTATATTTATTTAGATTTTTACTGAGAGTAGGCATATATATGTTTTTCTTTTGGAAAGAAACAATCTGATCGCAGACAATAAGTTTATTAGATTTTTTTATATTATTATAAAATTAAACGACATGCTGGGTATAACTGATCAGAAGGACGGGAGTAAAATTTATTAATAGATAGGAAATGAGAGGGACAAAATGAACGATTTATGGTATAGAAAAGTGTTTAAGTATTATGCGTTATGGAACTCCAACAAAAATGAGTGGAGAAATGAGTGGCACACAAATAGATTATTGTATTTTATAGGACTCTCAATATATGCAATTTTCTTGGAAATACTGTCTCTTTCGTGAGTTTACGAAGCATTAAATTTAAAATTTCCGATTTTCAGACTCATTGCGACACACCAAAAGTGCTTGGACTCTCGCCACTATGCAGGGTGTGTGGGTAAATGCCTGAAATTTTATCCACAATATCTTTTAGAATGGCCTAAATTCTGTTGTTGATATTGCTGCCAAGCATGCAACAAGATAACTTAGAATATTTAAGGAAATAATTGCATCAGACCAAAAAAATGATCGGAACGTCCTCATATTAGGGCAGACATTGCATAATCAGTTCTAGGGCAATTTGATTGACACTTTCAGTACAGAGGGAATGCAAGCGAATTAGCAACTGATACCAAGTACATATAGTTCTGTGCAATAAGTACATATAGTTCAGTGCATTAGCTTGAAAACAGTCGTGTCTACTTAGGAGTGTTCTTTTATGACAAATAGGCAAATACTGGTATTTACTGATATAGACATATCCGGAGGACAAAAATACTTATTTATGTATAGGAATTTGTGTTCAGTCGTGTCTGCTTTGGGGTGTCATTGTACGATAAACAGGCCAGTGCTGGTTTTTAATGATATAGAAATATCTGGAGGACAAAAATTTCAATTTATAATAATTGACTTACAATAGAAGGCTACTCAGATTAGTTGCATACCGAATTTTTTTTTATTAAAGCAAGTTAGAGTCTAGATGTCTAGATCGTAGTAAAATGAAAATAGTGAGTGGTCAAGAAACTAGTTTTACCACTACGATCAACATTGTGATATTGAATTCCCAACCTGATTTTCCACAGGATTCAAAATAGGGTTTTTCCCAGGATAAAATGTCTTTTACAATATTTTATATATTTATTATATCAAGCATTTAAAAAAAATACTTTACAGAAATACTTTGAATGATATCAGATTTGGAAAAACGAAAGAAAATTCATAAATCACCGTTCTTAAAATTAAGTTTTTGATTTATTTTTTAAAGCAAAATGTAAATAAGAGGATACTGAGCAGAAGTAATTATACGCAGGTCAGCATATATTCTAAATTTCGAGAGGTTTTGAAATCATTTATGTTGAAATGAGATATGTTTTGTAGATGAATTTACTATATGTCTCAATTTAATTGCGTAGTGACAGAGTTTTGTCTCAAAACGGTATTAAAATCAGAATGCAAAGCTCACTTTATATCGTTTTAAGGTAAGTCGTAAAATGGATTGTTTCACTTAAAATCAGAAGCGATAGAGGTATGAATAAATTTTTTTATTTTCTTTCTGTATGTTATTATTTTATGTCAACAACTTTAGGTAAAAAGCCATTGTGTCTATTTTATTGATGTCGCAAAATCTGCTGTACACTTGTGATCTATTTACAAATATGTCTTCCTTAACGCCTTACTGAACTTATTATCACAAAATGAAGCCTGTAAATTATGACTGACTAGAAAGAGTAAAACCGGTGTCTCATTCGTTTGTAATTATAAAGTATCATTCTATTTTGCAGCAATAAGTAACACGCAGTACAATATATAATCAATAACAGATACCGTTTACTGCGCTTTTTTATGATGCCTTTTTGTTAAGTTGTGAAGAATGGCCGTTATTTTAAATTTCTTCGCAATGAAGATAAAATAATGAAAACCTTGAAACTTGACATTGTTTGTTCTGTGCTCTGTATATAATTGTGTTTGACTTTACATTGCATTATTTAGTAATTTAACTTTGACTTCCTATTTGGACTCCCCTTACTGTTATATCCGATTGTTTCAAAGATAATTTGGTGTACATGCAGTGCCATAAACGAAGGCTGTAGTACACCATTTACCACAGCTGCCCTTTAGTGATAGACAGAAATTACAACAAACACCTATACAAATGATCTCTCCTTTAAAGCGATGTTCACTATTGAATAACAAAATATGCAGTGAGGATACTTCTCAGCCATAGATATACCAAAAAAGAAACAAAATCTTATTTTCAGACCTAATTAACGTCAAGAATTTACCAAAACATTCGGTTGTGATTAATTTTCTAAAGCGTGGAAAGTAAAACTAGTCCTGGTCTTAATTATGTACGTATGTATTTGAATTGTGTTCTATTCTAAGCTTTTTATTCGTCTTTTTCCGTTACAGGTACTAAGATATTCAAATCATCTCTATGAAACACTTTATAAACTCAGATCCTGTATGAAACAAAATGATACTCAAAGCTGGATTTTAGAGTACTCGAGACAAAACATCTACTTAATTGTTGCAGTTATGAATTCAATATAAAAACATTTTGCCGCTTCACTATGTTATATCTGGGTACGTTATCTTAGGTTCTGACCATTGGTAAGTCTACAGCATACGAGACCCACTCCCTATGTTATATCTGGGTATGTTATCTTAGGTTCTGACCATTGGTAAGTCTACAGCATACGAGACCCACATTTTCGATATATTGAGAAAAAGCGACGTTTAAGTGTTTGATGAAACACGGTCAACATTTTTATTACAACAATTATTTTCTGAGAGGACCCAGTTTTGCTCTCATTATAATGACATATTTTACGATGCAAATTGGTTTGATTTTGAGATTAGCTATTAGGCATCAGTAGGAACATCTTTATAAATTTTAGTTAGGACATTATAAAGTAGAATACAACGTATTCCAGCTCTTAGAGAATGCCCTTCATTAATCACCATTGAATGTGATTAATCTTTCTTTATACATGCATAATTAAATACTACAATGAGATGATATCACATGTTGCATCTGGTGTGTTTTGAGAAGATCATGGAAATCATTAATAAAGTCGCAACCCCTAGGTAACAAAACATTCTGTGGTATGAACCCAACATTTTAACTCTCAATAATTGAAACATTTTGACAAAAGAAAGAGGATTGTATTTCGATCTATTTTTATAATGTTATTAGATAATTATCTATAGTTCAATTCTTTGAACAATGAATATCATGCATGACCCATACATTGTCATCCTATTATTGATGATTATTTGAATACCTCTATAGGTGTGAATAGCCAACTAATACATGTTTGTTGAAATCGATATAAAGAAGTGATGTTTCCGAAAATGTTACAATCGACTCCTTCACTTAAAACTGCTACTTTAAACATTAATAAAGTTGGATTTGCCTAACTTAGGAGCGTCGCTTACTGTTGCTCTTTAACGGATTTGAGTTTCAATGGCAATCCTGTAAGTGCTAACTTTACACCTATAGTTCGTCCAAGCATCTGTGTCCATAACATGATATTGGCAATAATTGTAATCATTAGCCCGCAGAAAAGTATCTAAAAATCTAAATAATTTTCTGATGTTATTGCGAGGTTTGATCTTTTGAACTGATTGCTGACTTTGATCTTTGGCACAATGGAGCTAAAGCACACTATATAATGCCACACCAGTAACGGAAACAAGCTTTGTCTGACATTACCTGGGTCCGGGGTCCATTAAATTGCATGAACTAGAGAGTTATTGATCAACTTTTATAGCAGAACCACACAGGGCTTGAGTGAAGACATTAATTCCTTTTGTTCTTTTTTTCAGCAAACGTCAAACGGCAGATCAGCCACATTGGAAAGCAAAGTTCGAAACCATAGAATCATTGAAGAGGCGTTTTGTTCATTGGGAGAGGCAAGATCAATTAATGTTATGTTTCTATGTATGCCTTAAAAATCTTACCAATGTTGTAGCAATAAAGTGTGCAACATCTGATTTATTATGTATGTTTGTCATTTAAATTGACCACTGGTCTCTTTATACTATGAATACATAAGTTTGGATTCATTCAAGAACTGAACTTTTATATTTTCTAAAATTTATGAAATCAGGAAGTTTAAAAATTGATTACACTCTGTATTAATCACCGTATCGAATGTCAAGGAGTGACATGAAAAATATAAAAGCGCTTGTGATCAGTATTTGGTGGTCAACGCACATTCAAGGTAAAGGAGTGGCTAAAACTCTTTTCAGAGATCCACGCTTGTTTGAGGCGTAACAGTCAACTTGGCAAGTCGGTAAATGCGTTTTGAAGAGAGACAAACCTGGTTAATATGAGGAAAACATTCCTTTCCAAAAATGATGACTTATTGATAGGACAACGTACTTGATAAACCCCTACAAAAACCCAACTGAAGGAGGATAGATGTCAAACTATTCATATCTCTGAGCAAAATTGCATTCACTAACTGTTTCTGCAGAACATCGTCCTGATAGACTCCAGTTGCTGCTGAACACCTATACTATAAGTAGAAAAGGAAGCAGTCCATTATGACCTCCTGCCCCCCCCCCCCAAAAAAAAAAAAAAAAAAATTAAAAAAAAAAAAACATTAAAAAATGATACAAAAAGACACAAAAAACAAAAAGAACACAGAATTAATAATTAATCCAACCGGGAAGACTGGTATGATAGTAGGACAATAATCTCTTTGAATGGATAGCCGAAACAGATAAAATCGTTTTGAAAGTTTAAAATGACTATGTTATTGCTGGATAAGGTTTGTAACGATGTACTAATGTGTCAAAATATCTTTGTGCAGGTACAATGCAAATATGTGCGTACTTAAAATTGGCATTTTATCAGAAAAGATATATCTGCGTCTGATCGATATATTAAATAAGAACAAAAGGGAGAATTATCGAAAAAATCATTCAAAGATCAAACTTTTGAGTTTTATATCAACTACAAAACAACTATTTTTCCCTGTATTTGAAAGTGAATATCATATGTATACATGAATATGAATGTCAAACTGGACTCTTGGGGATAAAACGTTTTGTTCGGTGTATTATTAAATTACAACTGTAATGTTCTCTTAAGAGAGAGAATTAATATAAATCTTCGGAGGTACCAAGCAGGGCCAAAAAATAGTTCAGAGCTTGCCATAGAAAAAATATTTAATGAAGTTTAATTGAATCCTTTTTTCAAATGCAATCTATATAACATTTTGTTAACTCGAATTCACTATTTTTTTATGGCAAAAAGTAAAACCTAAGCTATATTGATTTTTATATTTATTAAAGTCCAAATATTAAAAAATTTATATTTATTATTTAATCTATTGTATTATATTTATTAAAGTGCAGATATTAGAAAGATATGCATGAAGAGCAAATAAAGTAGCATTAAAAATTACCAAATGTTACGATTTCGTTTCGATTTATTTACCTTGCAAGACCTGGCATGGATCCATGTTAAATAGATTATATTAAGCTGCAGACATGAGACGTGTCGTTGTAGTCATTTATAACAATTTTAAGCATGTTCCGTCAAGGACTGTAGCTAAATTATATTAAACAAAGAATGGAAACTGAGCTCATTTCCCTCGTTAAATATCCTTATCTACTACCAGACAAGACAACTTCATTGTAATAATGAAAACCTTGTTCTATCTAGGCTTTGTAAACCCATTAACTTTTGGGCGTTTTTTTTCTTCTCAAAAATCTATAATATATTTATCCAGACAAAGTATACTTGTGTTAAATATATTTCGTCTCAGAGATCGTATATAGCAATTTAGGCGTCCATCTCAGGTGGTTTGCTCACAACGTTATCTATCACATGATATCCTAAGATCTAATAAGGTTTCCATACAATCTTGCTAGTACAGTTTGCAGCCTGCAAAACGATAGACTGACAAAATTCGAAATATAATTTCAACGCCTAATTCTATGAAAACCAGGACTAACCCCCACCCCACCATAATAATAATAATAATATTAATATGCTCTTATAATATTGTTAAAAATATAAAGGTAATCATGATATATGCACATACATTTACTTAAAATAAAACTAGCTTTTGGCGGAACAATGAAAGTGATCTTATGTTGTATCAAAATAGGTGTACGATTGGTTTTACAAGTTAAATCTATACAGCTCCAAAGATAACAACTCCGATTTGTATCTAAATCGAATGCCAGTGTTTGCTTTCAAAATGTGAAATATAATCCTGTCGTATATTGTATCATGACTAAGAAAGTCATGGTAAAAA
This sequence comes from Margaritifera margaritifera, assembly GCA_029931535.1. Taxonomy (NCBI): domain Eukaryota; kingdom Metazoa; phylum Mollusca; class Bivalvia; order Unionida; family Margaritiferidae; genus Margaritifera; species Margaritifera margaritifera. Next base: position 2,174,160 of record JAQPZY010001471.1, read on the forward strand.
TAAGGTCTGTATTTCAAATTGTATACGACTTTTGATAATTCGAAACATTTTTAGCATGCGTGTTTATTGAGAAAAGCAATTAGCAGTCACATGTCAGTGACTCCTTTTATTTTTCGTAGATGTGAAGCTTTGCTTCTTCGCTAAATATGCATGCTGCATGTCAAGATAGTCATTCAATCATCTATAAATCAGCCCTTTCTTTTGCTAACTTAATTTACAAATGTAAATTATAAGATTGCCTCGTGTTACTGACTCGCACAAAGCGCACACCGTCTGCAGTCATTACTGCTTTCACATCGATGCACCTTCCAATCAAACTTGACGGCTGCCTGTAAAATTGAGAAGTGGTTATTACATAACTGTCCTCAGATTACATGTCTGGTTAGGAAATAATTATAGAATCTGAAGTGCAACATTTGGTGTCAATAACATTTTCATCATTGAAAGACTATAAATTAAGACACCGAAGATGCATCCCAATGTTGGACTTTTGTTCTTCGCGTGCCCATCTCCTGCTTGTGCGCTATCTGTTTGTGTTGTTTGTTTGTTTTTGGCTGTGTTTTTTTTTTTTTTTTCGCAAACTGTTTTTTCAGAAAAACGAAGAGATTGAACAGCTTGAAACGTTGTGAAACTTTGTATTCCCAGGCATGAGTTTGTAAGAACACCATGACCTAAAATAAATTTCCTATGATTCTGTTCTAAATGCCTTGTATCAAATTGACTAACATGTTTTATTTGTGTTTTCCTTTCCCTATGTACTCTGCAGTATCAGGGTCAATAGACATAGTTCTAATTGCAATGTTTCATTTAGTTTTTAATTTGTCAAGTCCCTCTTTTGCCATGAATATTCATCTCCAGTATTTGCTTTCGTAATACAGTATTTTATCTGAGGTGTATACTATTCCCTTTGAGCAATGTTTATTCTTGGTCACCACTTGAATGGTGTCATGTGCCTCAGATTCTCAGCCTGTGTGTACCCATACTGACTCTCAGGCTGAAAAAGTGTTCTTACTACACCTGAATACAAAGCAGTTGAATAGCATCCATCCACCTTTATCTTTATAAGACTTAAATCATGCCCTTATAACTGCTTCAGCACTTCTAATCTCATTAAAGTTTGAAAGATCTGATATCCTTCATTAATTGTAGTTGCTCTCCTACCTGGGTTATCTGTTTGTACTTCATACCGGTTATATAGTATCGATTGATATTTAAATTTTGGACATTCAACCATGTCCCTCCACCTCAGTCCACGCCTCTCTTCCTGAAGTAATTTCCAGCGTAATGTTCGGTCACACTTGGGGAACACTGCCATGTATTCTTAAAACACTTAATTCCACATATCGGCATTTTTATAACCATGTTCAATATGGTACGTACTCTTCTCCCCAGGTCTGGAATGAAAATATTCAATCCATTCAATATATTGCAGATATTTATCATACAATAATCATACATAATATGCTACGTTTCTGAATAATATATATATTGTTATCTCCACAGGTTTCAATGGTGCTAGCAGAGTAGATCTCTGAATTATCTCTCTTGGACCATTTAATGAATTATTGTTACTGCATAAAATATTGTATACTTTATTGTACCAGAAGTGGACTTGAAGGTTGCATGTTACGTGTAGATAATTACAAAGTTATATCCATCTGTTGATACAAGGTGATTCATTTTAGTAAGTATAAATCTAATGTGAACTATATTTCATAGTAATGCAACTGATTTCCTTTATATTTACCGTGATTGCTTTTAATTATATGTGCCTTAAAGTGTATTTATACCGAACGGTTTATTTATCTTAATTATTCAGCCCTTATAGTTCTGCTTTGATGTCCACCTCCAATCACATTTTATGGATTCATCGGAGTAACACGAGGTTGTCTGTTGAATTTTCACCTGAGGACCCTACCTTCAACTACGAATTACTTGTCACCTTTCCACACTGCCCTTGGTCTGGTCTTACGTGGGAAGTTTCGACTTGAGCATTTACAGCCTCATAATGAATTTATTTGTCTTTGTTATGTGGTATATTTATTTTATTGAAGCCATTTCATCTCCTGGTTTGCAAACATTTGGACCAACTCCTATGGTCAGACATTGTTGCATGCTTAGGATGGCACTTTAATGCTATTGCTTTGACTCTGCTCTGTAAACTGACATATATTACATAAACCATTTGATTAAATTCTGGGTAAATTAATTGACACAAAATTGTTGCTTGGATTGCGTTTGAAGAATTCATGTCATATTGCTGTCTAAGTGTCCTCTACTGGACTAATTTTAAGTCTGGGCAGATTCTTCACTTGACACGTGACAATGTGTAATAGATATGACCTGTTTTCAGAGAAAGGTAGATAGGTTATTAGATCTGATAAAATGCTATTAATGAAGAATGACCACTTTTGTGCAAAGTAAATATAAAAATTTTGCAAGACATTGCAAACATATGACTGCAGTGAAATTTGATAACTGCACTATTTAACTATGGTGATGAGCATGACATAATATAAATTGATAAAAATGTACATAAATCGATTGCATTTATGAAAGTAGTTAAAACTTGCCACAAAATATAATCATCGACTATATGAAAACAAAGCCTATGATTGAACAATGTTGTCAATCAAATTAGGGTACAGCCAACTAATTATTCATAACACCTAAGACCACTCGGCTTCTGGCGGCATATTTGCTTTCTCATAAAAAATATAAAAGAAAAATAAGTGGATGCTCTTGATGGATGCTCTGATGTTATGCAATCCAATTTGTCATCAAAAATAATATAAATCTACCATAATAATACCTAAGTAATATTTTAATTTAGGTTCATTTGTCATTATACCGCAAATCATAGACATGCATTCCAAGCTGTAAATAATAGGAATTCCACAGCTGCAGACTGTCGGTGTACCAGCAAAAGGCTGATATACTCAAAACGAACCACTCAACATATAATTATTAAGATCGCAAAATGTGACACAAGGAGCAAAGTATTACCAGTTATGTTTTATTAAAGGCAATTTCACCATGACAATATATTTATTTTATGAAACATTACCATTATGGTCTATAGTAAATTAACTATTTGTCTGTGTCCTTATGTGGCAGCTAATACAACTTTAGTAAATGCTAGACTCGATTCACTACGAATGAGTTTATAAGGGGTTTTGGTACAGTACAAGAAGGACTGATCTAGAAACATTTTTCACTCCAGCGATAGAAAAGATCATGATTACATTGGAAGGATTATGTGATATGTTTTTTTTTTTTTTACAAGCGTATAAACTGAGACAAACGTTTACAGAAGCAAAAAAGTATTTAGTAGACTGAAAACATAAGCAGACGGAACTCTGTAATGAAAGTGTAGGCAATTTCTACACGGATCACCATTGGATCTTTCTTGATTTCAGAAGTACACATAATATTAGAATACATTATACAGATCACAAATAAGCTAACGTTCAATAAGATATATACCTGCATATACACAGCAAAGAAAATGCAAACGAACACCTATAAAATCGTCTAACACAAAAACCGGTAATAAATTAAACCACAACGAATCAGTACGGGAGGGATTTCTATATAACGTCGAAACTAACAACAGGATGAATTCGGATACCTTCTTTAGGACAGCGAAAGAACTTAAAACCGTTTTAGGTACCGACACATATATTTTATCTGACATTTAAATAATATATTTAAAATAACTTCATAACAAGTTTTACATTAGATTTGAAAGAAATCATGCGTAAGAACTTCTTTGACTATGTTGTTGTCATCTGTACAATTTTCTTTACAACAATACATACAGCAGAAATTGAATTTTAGATACCATAATGTAATTAGATGCTGATGATAAATTAGTCGTATGGTTAGAGTCACTTATTGAAATTGTATTTCTTTAGGGCACTAATACTCTTTAAGTTATAGACATCTGTGCTAAGAAGAAAGCAACCACGGTAACTCTCTATACTGGATATTAGTGGTAGACATTACGGGTTCCGTGTACGTGGTTGTGCATAAGTAGAACTAGATAGTGAACTATTTCAGAGAGAATACCATGACTCCTCGTTGTCTTCTTTGCGCAAGACAAGAAAGCATTAGCATGTTTGAATAAAATATCGCGCTTGGTTGTATGAAAGATGGGAAAGTTGGAATTTTAAAACAGAGCAAAAGAAACAAGCTGCTTATTGGTCTTGAATTTCTATTTGACTACAAGGTGGTAGAGTATATATATATATATATATATATGGAAGTTTGTTTGTTAGCCACTAAATATCTCTTGTCATCACAGGCAGACAAAACATCCTTATTTACTGTAATATTGTATAATTCTTGATGGTAGAATCTTATTAAATTCGTGTCTTGGTAATTTACAATTTGGTTAAGAAGACAATTTCGATATATTTCGAAATTTAAATACTTTGTAATATATATTTGCTTATATTCTTCTATGCACTTTTCTCGCCATGTCCGTTCTAAAGGAACAGAGGTTACTTCTAAGACCACAAAAATTATTTTATAGGCACACCACCACCACCACCACCACCACCACCACCACCACAGAGTTTACCTTCAAAGGGTCCTGGTAAAAGTCATCATTTGAAGAGCACAACAAATGTGTTATCTTTTTTGTAACCAGTACGTTATAAAACTGGATCTTTTATTGAATGTATCAGTCATTAAGAACCACAAGTTATCACCATATTGTAATTTTTTTTTATGTTGTTGTTTTTTCTGTTGTTTTTTTTTTTTTTTTTTTGCTTTGTTGTTCTAGCATTCCTATATTAACCACTTTGTTACTTCTAACGCTATACATCTTCCATTTAATGGGTTTGTTTATTTTGATAGTGATAATTCTGTTTCGTTAAACCTTTAAAAATCATCCATTTACTCGTATGGCAAATGTCTTTGTTTCAAAGATTTGAGGTCCATTGTGTCAAAATGTTTCATGGTTTCCCTGAATTTGTCATTATTGAGATTCATCGCAAGTTGTGATAAGGATTGTCCCATGAACCTGAAACTATCTAGAAATATGATTGACCTCTATACAACAACTTATTTACCATCCTTTTCAAATTTATTGACTAAGAAACCCCTACTAAACGAAATGTATTTTTCATCATTAGCTGGTAGTATTGCGACTTCTTGATCTGGGCTGTTTGTCACTAATAGCTTACTAAACAGATGAGAATCATAGCCTAATAAATTGTGGATCAAGAGTGGCATATCTGAAATATACCAGATATCTGTAATTCAAACTACACTCATGTACTTACCAGGTTAATGACTGTGACCTCTAAGTTTGGTTTATTTTATTTCCCGTTTTACAAATGTGACACGTGTTGGTGGAATTGAAACGTCTCTTATATTCTTTCGATAAAATCACTGTAGCAGCATTTGTACGTCTAAGTTCTTTCTGTACAGCTTCTGTCATTTTTGCAAATTCTCGTAGAGCTTTTCAAAACAATATGTTCCCCTGTATACGAATTTAATGTGAAGGCAAGTTCAAGACCGTATAGATATGGTTGTTGGTACTGTCCATGATTGATTAGAGTCCTGTATGTCGATTTATATTGGTTTTTTGTGGTGCTTTCGAAATCACAATATAAAACATTCAAAACTTTAGCTGACTATGGCAGTTTTTGAACTTTACAACAGAGCTCTCGTTAAGCATTATATATATATATATATATATATATATATATATATATATATATATATTGAGTTATCTCCCATGGGTGCATAAGCTTTTGTGTTCGCACAATTTTAACTGGATGTTAAAGTACTTCTTGAAAAAATTCTTTTGAATTAGCGTGTTTATTTATTTGTGATCATACAAATCTTGATAGATCACTTAGTCCATAATAATGATATTTGTTTCCATCAAGCACAATAATCATATCGACACGACTGTCTCGTCCTCTTTCTGTGACCCTAACCTGTCAAAATGAATTTCAATACGTTATTATCCTTCTTGTATGATTCCACGTCAACAATGTCTGACTTCCACCGGCTGATTTTCGCGTAAACTTCTCAGACATCAATTTTCCTTATTTTCGTCTTTTTTTATCTTTCTTTAGTTATATCCTGTTAGCAGAACTACATTATAATTGTTTGCAAATTTCTGAATTTGCCACTTATCCCGAGGGTATTCGATCAAAGACCCATTTTAGCAATTTTTTATCCTTGGGCATTGAACACATCTGACTGAAATATATTTTTCTCTGGTGATTTATTTTCTTTTTCTTTGTCAGATCACATCACTTGTCTTAACGTACATTACATTTTCAATAACCTACGGTTTCTTGTTGTTACTTTAATAAGATCTACTCCCTTTCTTCTCTGCTACATAAATCTTCTAATTTTAGATCAAATAAAAACTATTTGTTATTTGTACATCACATTCACTTCTCGGTATCTGACTAAATATTATGTGTTCTTGCTTGTCAATCTTACCTTTGTCTATTAGATGATGACTTTTTAAACAGTACCACCTTCACATCAATGAACTATGACTAAATTTGATAGTAGTACTATTAGTAGCAGTCGTGTCGAGTAGTAGAAGGGAAAATATACCAACCAAATGATGACTGGTTGTTTATTCGGATCATCTGCGTGTCACTCTGCCATATACCATACGCAGAAATTGACCTAATGATATTAAAGTAATACATTATCTAAGCTAGGATGTAGACTAATTTAATTGCAAAATATCATATAGCCTGTCAGGAAAATGGCACCAAAATTACATTTGATGTATGAAAAACTAATCTGGTTTGATTGATGAAGGCCGGTTGGGAACGTTGTTAAGTTCATGTATTTGAAAGGTCACTAGAAACCCGATTTTCAGGAACGTGTGGAGAATTGTTCCATATAATGACAAAAAAGAAAGGTTTACTGAAATTACACGGACTGTCTCGGAGCTTTCAACACGCAAGAGTCGCTTGGGTAACGATAATAACATTATACCTCTGTCCGAATGACGTATTTATATTGTCTATAAATTAAATTATTTACCAGACTGTAAACTGCAAATTTGTCGAATCCATTTTCAAGCGGATCTTAGCTAGGGTTTGAACATACGAAACTTACCTAGCTCTCATACTTATGTGAAACTTTTCTTGAAGCCAGCGTGAAGGTACTATATATGACAACCAATTCTGACCTTCCTCGTCTCTGTTTCCCCGCTCATCCTGTTGTATGAGTCACGAGCATACCCTCTCCCTCCCTCCCCTCCCCCAGTCCCGAAGAGAATAATCCTCTGGGCACTCATGAGTAGTCAAGAGGATCCCCAATCTAATTTGTTGATATACCCCGGGTGACTTATTACCAGGCCGAGGTAACTAAATATTAGACACGATCACCTCAGAGATCATACGAAAGGAGGCAAGAGTATTACTCACAGTGATTTATTATTAGGCATTAATTTACATGGACTTGGGTTATATATTACTATGCACAAATATACTTGGAAATGATTCATAACTAGGCATGACTATAAAGAGCCAATGTGGCGCGGAGAAGATGATTTATTGTTGAAACTAAATAGTCACAAGGAACTGAGAATTTTTTATCAAAATTAAATAGTTCCTACGCCAATCTCTTTACGAAAGAATTACCCTAACTTCTTTCGTTAAAAAAAACGGAGATGAAGGGATAGAACTCTTATGGATATACAACTCATTTATTTATGTCAAGAGATTTTAGATTACAGTTATGTTTCATTCATTTTCATATATCAAAACTATTTTACTAGAACTGCCTTAGTTTGTCTGCCACATTTTGCAGTGGTAAACTGGTAAACTACTTCCGTAGTCTTTTATTAATTCCTGCAAACGTGTTGGGAAAAAACCCAGCAAAATAACCATGCTTAAGATACAATAGGACAAAAGAGGCATTTACATTCGTACAAATCTCTCTCTCTCTCTCTCTCTCTCTCTCTCTCTCTCTCTCTCTCTCTATATATATATATATATATATATATATATATATATATATATATATATATATATATATATATATATATATATATATATACTTGCTGTAAATTACCCCTAGTAATTCCAACTTGTAGGAGTCCAGACTTTTTCGTTTAGTGTTTTATTTTGTATATGTAAGCTTTTTATTCTCCCGACGAATAACTTGTTCAGCTCTAAACGTTAGGAAACCATTTTGAATTTGCACCGTTAATTTCTAGTATTTCTAATCATAACAGATGTTTGATGTAGGATGAGACAAAAATAATTGACAATTATCTAAACTTAATTAGTGCGAATAATTGGGCCATTATAAAATATATATGTATGAGCTTTCGGTCTAAACACATACAACAATGACTTTTGTTCCCCCCAGCTACTTCGAGCGGACGTTAGTATTTTTATTTGTTATATACCAATAAAAGATACGTAGCTCCATCTAATCATTTTCTGATAAGCAGACAATCTGTATCGTTTATTAATGCTTTCTGGCTCCGTATCATCGTCGTCCAAAAAATAATCTAGTTTTTAACGTCACAGGAATGCGCCCCAGCTCACAGTTAATGATGTTCGTTGAGTCTAGTACTCGTCTTTGAGGTCCGCTAAGATCGCATGCTCATTCAAGATGGGCGCCTTTGAGATCCGCTACGATCGCATGCCCAGGTTCAGGTCAACAGGCTATACTACTAATGCACTTTAATCATACGTTTCTCTCCAATGCAAATGTGGTCCACAAGAGTCAGATTTAAGAGTGTTTAGTTCTAAAACCATGAAGATTACTTACTAACTTTTCGTTTTCTTTATTTTTCCTGCGTACATTCGCAAAGTTTTCAACATTAAATGCACCATGATTAATAGATTGTCGTAATTATTCGCTCGTCACTTACAAAGTGTGCTTTGTCTCTTGTTTCTTGTTTCATGTGCCATTTGCTACATTTAGTGAAACGAGTACGTACCGAGATCCTTTGGAGGGGTTCTATCTGCGTATTTGTTCGTCGAGACAAGTATAACAAAAGGACGTAGACAACGGAAAGGAAACCGCTCGAATACTTAATTATGATAAGAAACGCTTCCTTGAAGAAGCCATTATTTCGCTGACTTTTCTATTTAGCCAACTTTATGTGCATTAAACAAAAGCCTCAGCCATCTCAGTGTCTCAAAATATTTTGTTCCCTTTTGAACAGAACAGTATTTACGATTAAGGAAGGTAAAATTAATTTGCTCTAATATAGATTTGATGCAATAAGAGTTACCTTTCTGTAAACTTATTCACATCTATGTTGCATCTTCACTAATTTGAATAAAATTCAAAATCATTCTCTTTAACTTGTGAGGCGTAAATAATATTAGAAAAAAGGGATACATTTTTAAGTTATTAGTAAAACAACATTGACGAAAGTGTTTAATGAACTTTGTAAACATCCGTACGGAACTTCTATATGCTATTTGCGTTTCTCAGAGAAGTAAACTAGCGATCCCTTAGAAGAGGCCAATTCCGTTCGAATTTTAACCTCGTTCTCTACAAAGGAACAGAAAGAGAAAAAAATGCATCTTCTTCCTCATAATTCAAATGAGAAAAAGACGAACATAATTTACAAAGGAAACAAACATGAAAGTAGCTAAACTAAAAACGAAATTTCATCAGATAAATAATATCAAACTGAGACGAAAGCCTTGTTTTTGGTTTTATTTAAAGAACAATTTACAACACGCCTACAAATTTTTCCCGCATCGTCTAGTGTGTCCCATTTCTATATATTTGATCTCTTCACATTAACTCTGTATAAGACATCGACGGAAAGTTAAATAGGGTTGTAGCAGATTTTGGTCCAAGTCATTTAGATTTATAGCCATCGTGTCATAGTCAGGATGCCATTAGCAAAATTTGACATCAACAACTGTTCATTTGTTTCATAATATATTTTCCAAAATTTATAGGTACAATGCAATTGTTAGTTACTTTCTTTATTGGATCTTGTTTTGCCTGCTGGATATTAGGGCAAGGACAACAGAATACAATGCCTACCAGTCTTGAGTCATTTTAACAGCTGTTCCCAAGGACAGATTCAGTTGAGCAATGTCCACATCGCATGGTATTCTACTAGTTGGGTATATATCACCCTCTTTTTGCGCGTATCTTCAGGTGTCCTTCTGAGAGCTTTTTTAATTATGTCCTGTCTCTTCCCACAAAGCGCGTCTGAGCCATCACCGACGTCATTGTTTCAGCATTGCTTCATTGCTGTCAATTCTCTCTTCGTTACGTAATGCAGCATTTGTAATTTTGGGGGCCAGAAAATGTATGAAATATTTTGGAGATATGTGTTTTGGAAGCTGGACTATTTCAATATATCACTGTCTAATAATGTATAACATTCTGAGGCATGAACAAATACATATATGCCACTTGTTTTCTGCTATCGGTATATACAGACGATCTCCACATATGTCTAAGTCCAATAACTGCAGTTAATGCCTTGCTGTTTCTTGTTCTGATGTCGTGATCTTCCCATTCGAGTTCTGTTACTATACCCCTTAGATTAGTGAAGGAGTCTGTAAAGAATAACTCCTGTCCATCTACCAGGCTGCATCAGATTTTAATTTAAAAGCCATGATATGATGACACACCGACTGTAATGTAAAATTAGTGTTAAACTGTTCGATGTGGAAACCTTATTTATGTTTATTTCACTTGTACGGTTTCTTAGCGAGGTCATTAATGAGAAACATGTGTTCCTTACATTATTTGCGTGTCTGCGAGGTTTTTCAGGTCGATTTCAAAACGCACTTTACGCACCTGTAAGGTATGAAAAATATTCTCAACTCATTTCCTGCAAGCTTGCGCGATGGGGAATTTACAAGCAAACATTAATAAGGATTTATCTTAAAGATTGCGTTTTTAAGAAAATCAGTTCTTTCATGATGTGACCATTACATTATCATATCATTGATTTGACGTCACCTGTTGCCTGTGTGTATCGTAGCGCTATGGAATTTGTGATATAGGCCTTAAAATGTCATGTTTCCGAGTTCTATCTCTTAATAGCTACTGAAAAATAAAAATGCTTTGAGAATTATTTTAAATCGCAGTAACAGTTATGTGAAAGAAAATGTTAGTCAACAGCAAGTAGTATGCTTGGTCTTGGGGAAATCTTCAGCGATTTACGACCAACTGTGAATCGGCTGTGCAGACTTTATGTTGCGGAAAACCGATCTGATGTCAATAGTTGTGTTATACTGAAAACATTCACTCATTGACATATACTTTTCTTGGTGTATTTGATAAAATAAGTCTAAGATGTTCAACCTGTGCAAATTAGATGCATTTTGAAATGCTCAGGGTACTTTTTCCCATACTTTTCTATGCAATGACCCTTACTTGGAGATATATATTCAAATAAGAGTACTTGGACCCTTAGCTATGCAAAGAAAAATAGTTTAAAAAGTTAAATACTACAACATTTCATACACAATCATCCTTAAAAGAGGTAAAAGAAACACCAGAAATGTTGATTGTTTTGAACTAAGTATACACGTGCTGCTGTTTCATGAAAGCGATCCAACTGATAAGGATGAAAATAACTCCATTTTTGTCCATTAGTTCACATAATTCACATCTGTTTTTGTTTACTCCACAAATTTCGTGTCATAATTATTGCTCACTCTTTGCACATTTTGCTTAAAATAAATTTGATAGGTCTTCAATTAAAATGATTCATAGCTTGGAAAACGCAGTAAAACAGTTTATGAACTTCAAGAGGCTCGCAAGTACCAAGTGCCAGTGCCTGTACAAATTATATTAACATCCATGATAATTACGTCATAATGATCTAGAAGTGTTTCATTGACCTATTTTCTGCTTTCTTCAGTCTATTCTGTGAATAAAACTTTTTTTTTTAAATATTAAGAATAGTATAAAACAAACACTACCTGACTTGAGTTTTCATGAAAAATGTACCGGCATTTTGTAATATTCCGAAATTATATTTTTCCATTAAAAATTCTTTTTGTGTTGGTAATCGTTCCGCGCTCTATTTATATTATGATGTGCCTTTACATGTTATTGTATACTAATATAAGAACAAGAGGTTGCCTGAAAATGCAGTAAACGTTGGTATTGTGATAAAAAAAGGCATGACTAATTCGCTTTAGACGCCACTTTCTTGGTCACTCATGTCAGAAATTAGGGGGAAAGGGAGGGGAGTGGTCATATTGTTGAGAATTTCAAGCGATGTGCGAAATATTGAGGTAAATATAGTTCTTTGCACAAGAAGGTACATTTGGCCAGCAGTGTATTCTACAATATTTGCAGTTCAATAGGAGTTACAAGCATGTAGATACGTACAAAGATCATAGTATTCTGGCAGATCGGTAAGTTTGTCAGAATTGTTAGGGACGTGAGGACATTCAAGAAAATTGCCTATAAATGCTGCCGAGGCACACTTATGTTTATCATGGATTATAATAAATTTGATCGAAATGATGTAAAATATTTCAAGTGGTTAAAATTAACCGAGAACTATTCCAATTTCCACGACAACTCTTCTAAAAAAAATGTATTTTGTTTTGGTAATACAAGAGAGTATATAAGAAAGCTCATAATAAGGAAACGACAGAGATATTTTAGCAGCTCTTTTTCTTCTAGTTTTACCAGTAGACAATATAAAATCGGTTTATGCAGAAAGGAAACGGTTGTATAAATGTGTTCATCAAGTTACAAATTTATTCTTATTTCAACTATGATTAGGAAAGATTTTCTACTAATTAACAGCTACAGAGTTATGAAAGGTACTAGGCTAATCTTTTCTTTATCAAGTCTCGAACCGTTAGCAAAACATACAAACAAACAACTCTACTGGCAACTCACTGTGTTCATATTGAATTCAATAATGAGCGTGGAAGCTTGAGTTTAAAAAAAACCCCCAAGAAGATTGATCATGATCGAAAGTCTGTTTTGGAGACAATTTAATGCAGAGAGAACGAATTCTGTCAGGGTTAGGGCGTGCAACGCCCTTTTTCACCTCATTAACGGCGTACATTGCAAATTACATATACCAGATAATTCCGAGTTTACACGGCAAAAAGTCAACTAATCCAAACGTCTATATCAACAACTTAATGAAAGCAGGTAAAATTAAATGACGTACTGCGAAAGTTGTGAGCAAAGACTGGAAGACTTAGCGAATTATATCATTCTTTACTACACAGAAAAAACATAAAAACTTCAGAAATCAGATTATAAAGTATCATGATCTCGGAAACCACATAAAATAATACAGATTTTTATAATTCATTTTTTTTTTATGAATTGAGTAGATCCGGTATAGGAGAGGAGATGAATAACTATACTTCTGACATCAAACGAATGTGCTTTTCAATATCTGAAACATACTGTTGTTACAGTTTGGTTTTTTTTGTGTATATATATATATATATGAAGAATATTCTAGACCTATATGTTGTTTAATCCGTAAAACTGAACCTTGTAGTGTCTAATTTAACATGTAAAAAATGCAAACACAAGAACATAAAAAAAATTAAATTACATCACAAACAAGATAGAAGGAGTGAGAGTAGAAAATAGAGAGAAATACTATGCCAATGTTAACTAGTCACTACAAAACAAAAGAGCCATACATTGAGAGCAAATTTATTATAGTCTGCAATCCAATTTTTAATTGATTTTTCACTAGGCATGCAGATCGAAACATTTAAAGCGGCGGAGCCAAAAGAAAACAATAATTGTATTTTATTATCTCTTAAATAATGACTGATACGTGTCCTTCATAGGCTTCACCGACTCAGAGTTACAATATGCAGGTTTTAGAGAGGTGATATAAATAGTTCACGAGTTTAACATGAAAATAACATTGTCAGTATCAAGAGATCATACATGTTTGCGTCTAGGTTTGGATGGAATAAAAGTGTGGGCAGAGCTAGTTCTCTTAAAGAATAACAATCAAAAAAATAAAAGTATTAATTTGTTGACTTGAAACGTTAAAAGAGATGTACTCCAGTGCATTAGTAACAAAAACAGACCTACAGATTACATTTAATGATAATACAACTGAGATAAGCAGCAACAGCTTTGAAGGAAATGGTTAAAACAGTTTGAAGAAGGAATAAATTATGTATTTGATGTGGGTAAGTACAGAAATTTGTATGCGGCTAAACTAACATTACAACTTGAAGAACTCGTAAATGTTACTAGGTCAGTTTGGAATTATTCGACAAATAAAGAGATAGATTTTATGAAGAGGAAAGGTTAGATCTACAACAACATATAGCGACTCAGTATATGAATCAGTTGTGAAAGAGTCGACTACAGGAACGGTGAAATTTGAAATAAATCTGAAATCATTATTGCGTTTTATTGGATTGAAGAAATGTTGAAAAGTTGCTGAAAACAAAAGTAACTGTTTTAGAAAGTAGTCATGTTGGCTTTTTAATAACACCTGAAGACAATTTATCAAGCATACGGTATTCTCTTTATGTTTTATTTCGTTTTAAATTACTTAAATCATCGTTAATATATCAGAGAAATCCAAATTAAACGGGCCACACAAAAATACACTGAATTAAAAGAACTGTTCAGGATAATATGGACTGAAAATTCATTTTAAATGTATTTGGTAGTATATTTTAAAATAAAGTCAGTACAAAAAAACCCCCCCAAAAAACAAACAAAAAACAAAAACAAATGCACGTCAATATATTCGCTGCTTATCCACGTTTAAAAGGCCAGTTGTGTACTTTTTTTTAACATGTACAAAAAATGTCAAGTAGTTATTGCAATACTGGTATTAAATTATAAATTCTTTAAATAGTCTAATCATTTCTTTTATTTTGTTTTAGATATGACAAATGAAGAAGACAATTTTCCTGCCGAATCTCAAAATGGTAGTATTTGATCTTTGTTTTCCAGACGTTTTGGAAAGATAGATTAATAATTGTGTAAATTTGCCATTGGAAGCTATGATTGAAACAGTAGATGATCAATACATTCAAATTTGGTTTTCTGGCTTTGCAGTTTCATAAAAACTTGATGCATATAGAGTATTCAAATTAGATTTCAACTCTGAAAATACCTAACTGTTACTCCGTTGGAGAAATACAGACTTAGATGTGTATCTCAGCAACTTGAAAATTTTAAAAAAGATATTGATAAATGTATCGGCTGAATTAATTAATACACTGGTGAAATTTGTATACACTGATATGGAAATAAGAAAAGCGATACTTCATAGATCGTAGATAGATATTTATTGATTCTTTGCAACTTGTTATTGTTTTTTGCTTGCTCTTTTTGTTGTATACACACAGTAAATATGTCACGTTATGGCGTGATGCCGAATTTGTGCTTGATGATAATACAGAATTTGAACATAAATTAAACATTTAGAAAAACAATTAATGTTATAAAATTACTTCTTCAAGACTAATTCATCCATGTGTGTTTCCTTCTCTTTCTTCATTTACTAATTTAGATGAAAGAATGCACGTGGTTACCACGGTGAAGAAACAGGGACGGAATAGTGATGCGTTTTCCATTAGGGTTATAGTTTCCTATTAAGGCAATATTTTTTTCAAATCAAAGTGAAATAAAGAAACAAAATGCTTATTTGAGTTGTGGAGTCGAATAAATTAATATATTCGTGCAATTATTAGTATATAACCTTAGAGACATAATTGTCAGTCTTTGCTAGAACGATCTAAGTGACAGAGGGACCTAAATAATCTCACTAGGATATCTTCATTACTCGATCGCTGTAATTTCATATTTCAGAGCTGTATGTTAATTATTATTGGATTTGGATTAAAATGTACAGCTCATTTAATGCACATTTGCTTTAAATTGTTTTGAAAAGTATTAAACCAAGATTAAACAGAGATTTGAGACTATATTAAACTGTTTGTTGAACAAAGTACGATGTGCCTATGCTACCGATAAACCGGAATATCCATGAGAAATACGTCATTATGACCAGGAGATACCTACTAAATCCATTTTCTGCTGCAAAAATCTCGTTTGCAAAAAAATAAATTAATCCATCTTGTTGAAACAGATGCAGTACTTGATATCTGACGTCCATTTCTATCAGCTAATTAACTATAATTTGTAAATTTTCGAAAAATGTCTCTGTGAATTATCAGTTGTCTGTGTTGTTTTGCTGTCTACAGTGTTCTTTAACTTTCAAGATTGCTGCATGCTCGTACCAGAAACGGGATGATGTTTCTGTTTAAAGTGACGGGAGATGTAGCATTGTGGTAAAAGTGACGAGAGGTGTAGTATTGTGGTAAAATTAGCTTGAGGATAATGAAAAACTCATTTGCTTTAAATACCAAATGTATCTGCACCTTTGATGACTTTATTCTTTATAGGCAAGCATACATTTTAGAATGCATGCGCTGTCGATATGAATATGATCACGCAGGTCGGAAGCAAGACTGAGGTCGGGGTAGCTTTGAGAATAAATCATTATATATCTCAAATTTGCAACCAGTGTTGTTCGACATATTTATGTAAATGATCTTTTGCTTAAAATACATGAAGGTGAATTTATTCAACCGTAGTCGTGTAGATGTATACCAAGATGGCAGAACTAAAAATTGTGGGATTGTATTGCTGACGCAGCATGCAATATTGTGAACAATATCCAGCTTCTCTAATTTTCATACTTCTTTCAACGTTTTGAACATAATATACTGTGTTGGTCAAATTACAACCATATTGGTATCTCACTCTGTCTTTATGAAATTTTGTATGTGTTCGTGGACTCCTGCCTCTCAATACAATAAGATTGATGACCTTCAAGGGTCTGTTCTAATGGCAAATTAATTTAGAGAATTCGAAATGCCATCCATCAGGGTCCAGACGTATTATCGCTTTTTTCGCACCTTATTAAATTCATTTAAATCAGCATGTACTTACTGAACTATCAATGGTTTGAAACGGGTTCAGTCTGCGATGAGATGTCCATATCTAGGACATCATGCCAATCAGATGGACTTGTATGTCATACTTTGATATCTGTGTATTGTAAGGCTTCGGCTAGTTTTGTCATTCCTTGGGAATGATAAGCTTCATATATCGCACGGTAATACATTACGAGATCAAAATCCAAAGAAAGAGAAAGAATATTTATATCAAAATTTAGAGCCCTCTATGAATAAATCAGTTCTAAGTGAATTGAAAACAGTTAAGATTTGCATGCATTTACATATGAAAATCATGTCTTTTTTCAGAGTATAAAATTAAATGAATAGTTCGGAATCTCGACAAAGAGTTGTTAGCTTTAGTTCAAAATTGAATGTTGTCATTTGTCACTTGTTTGCAGAAGTAATCTATACTTGTGTTAATACGACTATACATATCACGATATTATACTGATTTTAAAATGCTCTTATCATGGAACAACGTCTTATGACCTTATGGAATAAATGGAAAGGATGGATTGATAGCTATAATTAAAGAAAGACGTTGTAAGACTACAACTAAAATAGTTTTTCTGAAAATAAAGTTCTACATATTTCGTTCTTATTGACCAGATTACAGAATATATTTTATCATTCCATCATTCATCCATGCAAGCATGCATGCATGCATACATACACATATGCACACATACATACATACATACATACATACATACATACATACATACATACATACATACATACATACATACATACACACACACATACATACATACATACATACATACATACATACATACATACATACATACATACACACACACATACATACACACACACATACATACATACATACATACATACATACATACATACATACATACATACATACATACATACATACATACATACATACATACATGCATGCATGCATGCATGCATGCATGCATGCATACATACATACGTATTTAATTGAGAAGGAAAGGCAAAAAGAATATAAAACTACACTCCATGCATGTGTCACTTTCTTCACTCATTTACTCGATCTGCCATGTTGAATGCTCTGAATCTTTGTCACTCGTCTTAGAGCCAATACACGCAGGCTACTAGATGGAACAATTTTACCATCAGTCTGATAGTTACTCGTTTTACAGCCAATTTAACCATCAATATTACATACACTCGTCTTACAGGCAATACATGGAGGCTACTAGATGGAACAGTTTAACCATCAATCAGCCATTCAGTCATCTTTATAGCCAATACACGCAGGCTACTAGATAGAACAATGTTATCATCAGTCTGACGGTCACTCGTCTTACAGCCAATACATGCAGGCTACTAGATGGAATAATTTACCATCAATCTGACATTCACTCGTCTTACAGCCAGTACATGCAGGCTACTAGATGGAACAATGTTACCATCAATCTGACATTCACTCGTCTTACGGCCAATACAATTTTACCATCAATCTGACGGTCACTCGTCTTACAGCCAATACATGCAGACTACTAGATGGAACAATTTTACCATCAGTCTGACGATCACTCGTCGTACAGCCAATACACGCAGGCTACTAGATGGAACAATTTTTCCACCAGCTTGACGGTCATTCCTCGTACAGCCAATACACGCATTCTACTAGATGGAACAATTTTACCATCACCCTGACGGTCACTCGTCGTAGAGCCAATACACGCAGGCTACTAGATGGAACAATTTTACCATCAGTCTGACGGTCACTCGTCTTACATCCAATACATGCAAGCTACTAGATGGAACAATTTTACCATCAGTCTGACAAGCTTTTGAAACAGATGAACCAGGCACGTTCTCACACATCCTTCATTGATTAATCCAATATGTTTAGTAGGCGGGAACTGAGTCTTTTCTTCGCCTATCTAACATAATTTTTCAAAAGGTTTGTGAAACTTCATCTATTTTATACAAAATATTAGTCTACATACCAGATTCGATACCATATAACTCGAGTAATATTACGTGTATTATTACACCGTGAAATATGATAGAGAGACGCGTAGACGTAGCACATTTACAGTTATGAATTTGTCAGAAAGATATGTAATTTTGCTCTCAACTTTTACCACTCTATATACTACGCCGCCTATGACGACGATTATTCTGATGACGACATCGAAGATGATTAAAAAAAAAAACAAGTTTCCCCATTTAAACTTGTTATGTGTAATGACTTTATAATATGTGTCCATGATTGTAAGTTGTACTTTAGTCAGATTATGGTCATTTTGTAAACAACATGTTTACATAGCATTTGAGTTCAAGGCCGGTTTTTTTAGCAGCTGGACTGTTATTTCCATGTATTGTTGAGACAAAAGTAATGTACACACAGTAATTATCCATAAAAATTACTCATATTGCGATGTGAGAATTGTCAGGTAGGCCAGTATTTTCATAGGCATTTCGCAATTAGACTTTTGCGACATATGTCAGGTAGGCATGTGTATTTATATACAGAGTTTGGTAAACAAATTCATTCATATTCTAGAATGTCGGTTCTAAAATATCAGTCTGTAAGGAATCTAGTTTAGTTGTGTTGTTGAAACCAGATTTAATTTGAGAAGAATTATTTATTTACAATATTCATTGGGAATACTCCAGTGCTCACTAACTTTTTAATTAATGCATGATTTTGGGATTTATGTGAACTCATTCAAAACATTCCGGATTACATCATTGTGGTACATTAGGACATTCAAGACATGTGGTACATCAGGACATTCAAGACTTGTGGTACATCAGGACATTCAAGGCCATGGGAATTCATTCTGAACATTATATATTTTTGGACTTGTGATTAGGACACTTAGGATTATTCGGACTTTAATTCAAGTGAGTGTAAGTGTCTTTTGAATTTTCACTTTAATTGTCCGGAAAGAAATTTCTTTTGATTTTACATACATTGATTGTTTCACTTTCTTTCTGTTAAACATTTTTAAGACCAAGAGTCGTAACAAACTATATTTACAACTTCTAAAATAAGAAATACTACAATAACTATGTAAACAACAGTAAATCGGTAATCATCGTCTCCACCATGGTATAAATAGTTCTCTCTAGTGACCAACATTTGAATGTTCTCTCATCTTACCCTAGATTCGATGACAAATGACTGAGGAGAGATGTCTGAAAATGAATTGCGTTTGCTGTTCTACTTAGTGAATCAAAGAATGGCGAGGAATATTGCTAAAAATATTTATTCAACACAATTATTATACAATAACACTATAAATAAAATGTCATCTGATACGGTGAATAGGATGCGATATGATTTCAGAACTACTGGTTAGAGCTAAAATGAAACAAATCGTCTGGAACACAACTGAAGATTTTACAACCTAATTATAAGGAATAGTGTTGTCAATTTAAATAGACTATAGAGTAGACAATTCGTTTTGCAATTGATTGACAAGGAAAAATTATCATTAGGACAAACGGAGAAAAAAAAACATTCTTTGGCGAAAGAATTTGATATAAAAAGTGAGTGGAAAATTGCTTAAAGGGTTTAAGATAAACAGTTATTACTAATCTCAGAGAAGAAAACCCGGTTGAAAGAGATACCATTTAAATAGACTCTGTGATTAAGAAATTAAGTCCAAAGTGTCCGGCTCATTTACAAGAGCAACTACGAAACCAAACCTGAATACAGTTTATCCAGCTTTGAAGTGCGCATTTTGATGGACTACAGTTACAAGACAGAAACCTAACGTTAAACATCGACTGATCTATAGGACTTAAATCCTCAGTTGAGGCACACTGCGATGAGCTAGTGTCCAAATAATAATACGAGATTGATCTGGGCTATTATATTGAGAGAGAGAGGGGGGGGGGAGAGAAAGGTCATTATATTTGCTAAGCACATTTTCCACCTTTTTGGAATGTATATCTTTTCTCAGCTTGTCCAAGACTATATTTCAGATTTGAGCTGCGCCGGTAAAACCTATATTCGGAACAGTAAAGCTACCATTTACGTCATCAAATGATTTAAAAAGTGACAGTTATCTTCAATCTAATACCAGTTGGAGTTTCTATAACCTAATTAGGAGGCATAGTCATTGAAATTTAAAATAGACTGTGGAGTTGACTATTTGATTTGCAATCGATTGACAACACTTTGGAAAATATTGTGGAAAAATAGCTGAAAATGTAGTCCTTCGTGGCACTAAGACAGATGAAGAGTAACAACGTCATAGAAGCGTCAAAGCGTCCGACGTTATAGGATTGATTGTACTTCTGCACATTTTGACGTTCGATACATGTTTTATTATAAGCTTTTTCCTTATTGCCTTTTAAAAGAACTCGGAACTTTAAATATGGTACTGACGTTTAAAAATATATTTTAGATTCGAAATGAAGCATTTGAAGTTTACTTAGAGACAAAACGTATTGTCATGGATATAAAGACTGTTGTAATACATAAAGGACTTGCAGAGCATACGCTGTACCTTCTTGTATAACGTGATCATTCATCTTGCTCATTAAATCGGTATTTATGCTACACTTTCTCTCAGTTAAAGAAAAATGTAAGTGACAAATTACATTATTTTCCAATCTAGCGCACGATCGTATAATTTAATTTTTGCTAAATTACTACGTAGATGCACTCAATCAAATGTGCCATTCTTGAGGAGAGAATATAACGACAAAAAAAAAAAAGACAAATGCACACAAACACACAGTGTTAGGGCAAGCGAATCGATCCAGACTACATAACTGTCAACATGACTGGACATGATCGTACATCTATCGCATTTAGAATAATTATGTTAGGACCATTACATTCCTTAGAATTGCAATCCTGACAGTGTCGATTACACTTTTACAATCCAAAGGTACAGCATTGAAGTACTATTATTAGGCTAAGTGGCCGAGCGATTGTGATGCTGTACCAGAAAGAGCGAACCACTCAGACTTGGAACGGGCTAATAAAAATGCTATCACCCTCATGGAGACTGTGATAACACACCCATTAGCTAGATCACTTAGTGCTTGAGAGCGTAAGACAATCTGCGGCATGATAGAGGTGTAAAATATAAAAATATATCTGAAACATAGTTAAATGTTTTACGGTATTTTAGCAAAAATTGACTGCACTTTGATCATATGTAATATTTACACGTAGATACACATATATTAAGGACTAGTAATGAAAATGCGTAAGAAATATATTCGACACAAACCATTTCATAACTACTAGAAAACGTATCTAGTTTTATCTATGTCCATGAACATATCAGCTATGAATCGATTTACCTTTATTCCACCGTAATATTTTCTATTGAACGTTGAATAAAATGACACTAAGATCAAGGCACTGTGGGAATATATTACATGCCAATCTAATTCAAAACCACCACACTGTCCACACACACGAACACCAATTTGAAAAAATACATATTTCAATGCCAACATCCATAAAGTAACTGCATAAATAGGATTTGTATTAAGCATAAAGTAAGGTATACCATCCCAAGAACAAATGTGCTTTAAGCATCATTTTGATTTAAATTTTGAAATATATTTCCAGTCATTGAAGGACGATGCTCTCAAAAGCACGGGCTGGAATATAAAGTTTGTCTTACGTGAAGGCACATCGAAATAATTTATTGGAATAAAGTATTCATTATTATTTTTGCAACTAGCTCTCAAAAAAGGATGGAAGGAAACAAAGCACAACGTTACAAAGCACAACGTTACAAAGCACAACGTTACAAAGCACAACGTTACAAAGCACAGCGTTACAAAGCACAACGAAACCGATTTGAAAATGATGATCGTCCTGCTGAGCAATATTTAGCGTATTCTACAATAAAACATAGGGTATCATTCGGATATATGTTACTACAAGCGCACGAATTTTCTGTTTCATTATTATTATTATTATTATTATTATTATTATTATTATTTCATGATGAGAGCGAGAGAGATTTTGAGAGGGGGGAGAGAGAATTAACATTACGCCGTATGGAGAGAGGGGGAATTAACATTAAGCTGACGAGAGAGAGAGAGAGAGAGAGAGAGAGAGAGAGAGAGAGAGAGAGAGAGAGAGAGAGAGAGAGAGTTAATATCTTTTATTTCTAATTCACACTAATCAAAACACAGATAAGCTTACGTCTTTATGATATATTTTCCTAATGTAAGTGGCCGTTTTTACAAACTAGTGAATTTGGGGGTTTATATAAAATTAAGATTTCTGGTAAAGTTGCAAGGGTGGAAAAAGGTAAACATCTGATAGAAATTTGTTTGTTGTCACTAAGTTACAGAGGAATTGTACCATTTATCGGTTCATAACGGCTGTAAGGTTACAATTTTGTGTGTGCAAGTTTTGAAAATGGCAAACTTAAAGTAGCAACACCTTCTTTTGCACGTAGACATTTCGAACAGGGCAAATTAGCAAGACATTATCACAAACATAGGTAGAGAGTAGTGATCTATATAAAGAAGGACGAGAGAGAGAGAGAGAGAGAGGTAACGAAGTTAAATCATATTTTTATTCAATAGTCGAAAAGATCACAGGATTTTAACAAGAATACAGAAGGGAAGCGACGACGACGTTCTTTGTCACCAAATACCAGCAGAGCAGTGTTAGCTCAATTTCATGCTAGCAATTTTGAAAAGGAGTTGATTGACCCTTATCCCATGCCTACTTTCACCACCTTTCAGAGAGAGTCAAGAGCTCCGAAAAAGAAAAGCGATCTGCAGATCCCGAAGATTATTTTCACATTCGAGAGACACAAGTGACTTCCAGAAAATTTCGCACGACTGCTTACAGGTACACATTAAAGATTTCGCGTCTGAAGTTCCACCAGAGAAAGCAGCATGATTCATTACGGAATTATGAGAATCGATATGAAAGAAATCGAAACGACAGTGCCAAGCTAAAGATGACGATCGTTTGAGACTGTCCATCAGTCACGACAGTCTGAAGACCCCCATCTTGAACGAACTTAGCACACTAGCAGAATTAACATCTTCCAAAATTATTGACAAAATTCAACATGTTCAACAATCGGATGAGGAGTTAAACATCACCGATGGAAAAGTGACTCTTCGCATGACGCACGTTTCACCTCCCAGATGCAGCGGAACACGTAGAACAGTTTTACTGGTGGATGAACTTCGCTGTCTCAATTAGAGTGCCGTGCCGATTAACAACTCACAAGACCAGATGTGTTTAGCTCGTGCCATCGTAGTAGCTCTAACTTATGTCGAGAAGAATGATACCGTGGAATGGAAAAGATCATGGGCGAAGATAAAACTATCGGAGAGACCCCAACAACGAAAATAAGCAGAAATTCTTTTGCAGCAAGCAGGCATTTCTAAAGAGACGATATGTGGAGTTCCTGAAATGCTTAAACTTCAAGACGTGTTGGCTCCGCGTTATATTTTGAAAGTAAATCTCAAGTCGTTCGTGGAGATCTCTTGTTTTGAGTACCAGCTTTTCCAGATGGAAAATACATTCACGTGTATCATCATCAAGAGCATTTTGATGCCATTACTGCCATCACAGGATTTCTTGGATGCAGTTACTATTGCGAGCAATGTGACCAAGAATTAGCAATGGGGAGCGCCATATTCATTGTGGAGAGAGATGTCATGGATGTTTAGCCTGCAACCGTGCCTTCCTGAAGGAAGAAAAAGTATGTTATGCTCTACTTGAAAACGAACCTTCGTCAATTCCAGGTGTTTGGAACAACATCGCACGAAACAAGTTCACCTACAGAAAAGTGTTTGCTAATTACTGACAGTGTGTTCTATTTGTGGACAACACGTTTGTACGAATAACTAAAAGTATCACGTTTGTGAAGGAAAGAAAAGAGGCTGTTTTTGTGAGCAAGTCGTGGACTTCTAACATCAATGTTAAATTCAAAAATATGACAACGAACTGGAGGAAGAATTAAAGGACGACCAGCACCAGAAAAAGAAACAAGACCATGATGTGGATTTTCTTTTTTGACTTTGAATGTTCGCAAGAGACTGGAATTCACATTCCTAACTTTTGCGTAGCTCATCGTGCTTGTGACAAGTGTATGCATGAACCTTTAATACATCATTGTCCAATATTGTAGCGTGATTCCAGGAGGACTAGAAAATATATTTCGTGATTCGCGTACTCTGGCTGATTTTGCACAATGGATTTTAGATCCTACCTACGACAGTTGGAACGAAGATCAAGTCCATCATTACGGAAACTGTCATCGACATGCTGCAGTCATGGCTCACAATTACTCCTGTTACGACGGACAATTTCTTTTGAAACATTATTCAGAACAAGGAACAGAATTTCCATCAGTCGTCATGAACGGTGCTAAAGTAATTTACATGAAAGTAGAACACGTACAATTTAAAGATTCCTTGAGTTATTTAGCTATGCCATGAACTAGAATGCCGAAAACGTTTGTAATGACAGAATTGGCAACAAGGTTATTTTCCACATTTTTTTAAATACTGAAGCTAATCAACTCGTCGTGCTCCCACATTTGCCAGATATTCACCACTACGACAGCATGCACACCAAAAAACGAGAAGCATTCTACACTTAGTACCAACTTCACTCTTCAGACTCTTTTGAATTTCAAGAAGAAATTTTGAAGTATTGTCGATCGGATGTAGACATTTTACGACGGTCTTGTGGAAAATGTCGACAATTATTTATGGACCACGGAGGTATCGATCCCTTAAATGAAGCTTCTACCATTGCTAAAGCGTGTGAATTAATGTACCTAAAGAAATTTATGCTTGAGAACAGACTAGCCATCATACCTCCACAAACAAGTGAAGCCGTCATTTGTCGATACTCAGCCAAAGCTTTGCGCTGGCTGCATTACTTGTGTGAGACTGAAGACAAACACATACAACATGCTACAAACGGTGGTGGTGAAAAGAAAACTGGGTCTTATTCTGTAGATGGTTGGGATTTAGAAAACTCAAAGATGGTGACCGAATTTCAAGACTGTTTATTTCACTTATGTCGTACGTGTTATCCTCAACAAGACCTGAAAAATCTTTTCTCAGGGTCCACAATGGAAGAGTTGTACGACGAAAAATACCGACGACGTCAGAATTTGTATAAACTAGATCAACCATGTGGCCACGTAGACCAAGAACGCGCTTTGACAGGAACGTGGGTGAGTGCTGAATTGTTTCATGCTCTCGATCGTGGATACTAGCTGTTAAAAGTGTACGAAATTTGGCATTTTCCTACGACGGAACAATTCCAATAGGATGGTTCTAGTGAAGGGATTTTTTCCGTCTGCGTCAACGAATTTCTGAAATTGAAGCAAGAAACTAGTGGCTATTAGTGGTGATGTCAGACTTCAGAAGACAAAGACAAATTCAAAGAATGGTACCACTCGTTAGAAGGCATCACTTTGGAACACGTGGAAAAGAAGGAAGAAAGACGTTCGTTTGGAAAAGTCATGTTGAATTGTTTGTGGGGAAAACTGGCGCAACGTCCCATATTTTTAAAGACAGAATACTTGCTAAATCGAAGTCGATACTTTCAACTCCTCGACGATAAAGGAAAACTCCTCAAACAAGTGGAAATCATTAGTGAAGATTTGATTTTGACGAATTAGGAAGAAGTTCCTGAATTTGCACCGCCCTACGAATTTGGAAATGTCATCATTGCAGCATACCTGACTGCCAATGCCCATTTAAAATTGTACTCGGTTTTGGAACGTTTAGGAAATCGAGTTCTTTACTTCGATACCGATCACCCAGATCTCGAAGGGGACCGTTTAGGTGCAAGGACCGACGAACACCCAGAAGACACTATTGTGAGTTTTGCTAGTGGGGGTCCTAAAAATTAAAGATGCCAGTACAGAGACAAACGAGGACAACATCATACGAAATGTAAAGTGAAACGACTGACACACAATTTTTTCATCGTTCCAGTCAAGTGGTGAACTTTCATGTGTTAAAAGAAGCTTTAAAGTCCGGTCAAGATCAAGACTTGTGTGTGAAAACAATTGATCTTCACAAAATTGTACGTTTGTCTAATCATCAAATTGTCAGCCTGCCTTTAGTGTATGAGATCGTCTACGACAAACGTGTGCGACTACCCAATCACAACACGTTACCTTACGAACACAACAGTCACCAATAGAAATAAAGTTCCATTTTTTAAAATGAACATTGGATGTACCAGGAGCTGTTGTAGTATGAACTGTATATATTTGTTTAAATGTATATTGATTACACTATGAATTGTGTTTTATGACTTGCACCTTGGCCGTACATAAACTATATTTTATGACACGACCACAAGTTGTACCGTACATTTTGTACATTATTTTGAATTGTATATTGGTTACGCTATGAAATGTGCTTTATGACATGCACCTTGGTTGTATATAAACTGTGACACGACCATAGGTTGTACCATAAATTGTGTATATTTCTTTGAATTGTATATTGGTTACAATATGAAACGTGTTTCATGACATGCGCCATGGATGTACCATGAATTGTGTGTATTTTTTTCATTGTACATTGGATACACCATGAATTGTGTTTTTTATGACATGTCAATATCTTGTAGCCATATACTGTGTTTTTATTTCTATGACATGGTTATTAGCTTTACCATGAACGGTGTAATTGTTTTAAAATTGTACATTGACTATATCATGAATTGTATTTTTTATGACATGTCCATACTTGTAGCATGAGCTGTGTATTTTGTTTATTATTGTACAATGGTTGTTGTATGAACTGTGTTTATGACATCTTCATAGGTTGCAGCATGATCTGTATGTATTTTTGTAATTGTATCTTGGTTGTACCATGAATTGTGTTTGATGACATGCCAATATCTTGTAGCATAAACTGTGTTTGTCTGACATGCACATTGGTTACACCCTGAACTGTATTTTGGACATGTACATTGGATGTACATAAACTGTGTTTTATGACATGTCCATAGGTTGTAGCATGAACTGTGTATATATATTTTACTTGTATATTTGATTTCACTTTGAATTGTGTTTTATGACATGCACCTCGGTTGTATATAAACTGTGTTTTATGACATATCCATAGGTTGTACCATATATTGTATATATTTTTTAATTGTATATTGGGTACATTATGCCATGTCCATATCTTGTAGCATGACCTGTGTATTTTATTTTTTATTATACAATGGCTGTAGCGTGAACTGTGTATATTTTTTGAATTGTGTTTATGACATGTCCATAGGTTATAGCATGAACTGTATGTATTTTTGTAATTGTACCTTCGTTTTACCATGAATTGTGTTTATGACATGTCAATATCTTGTAGCATAAACTGTGTTTGTATGACATGCACATTGGTTACACCCTGAACATTGGATGTACATAAACTGTGTTGTATGACATGTCCATAGGTTGCAGCATGAATTGTGTATATCTTTTTGAATTGTACATTGGTTACACTATTAATTGTGTTTTATGACATGCACTGTGGTTGCAGCATGAATTGTGTATATCTTTTTGAATTGTACATTGGTTACACAATTAATTGTGTTTTATGACATGCACTGTTGTTGCAGCATGAATTTGGTGTATTTTTTAATGAACATTGGTTACGCCATGAATTGAGTTTTATGACATGTCCATAGTCATATAAATGTCACCTTTAGCGGCTGTCTGAAAAACACTATAAAAACATCCTTTACTTCTTTTCTTTCTAACAGTATTCAACATGACATCTTTTCAATCTCATCCTTCTGCTAAATTGATTCGTGCACTGTATGCCATCAGTTGCGACAAAATGCACACGTGCGTTCACATTTGCTGGAAGCGAGTCTCAAAGAAGTGTTACGATGGCTTACTTTGACAGTCCGTCAATTACTACAAGGCATCATTCACATACCCCATGAAACAAAACGTTTTTTTTTTTTTGTTTTTGTTTTGTTCAAAAAACATAAAGTACCGTTGTCACAACTGGCTGATCCAAGAATCGATACACAAACCAAAAAAAACAAATCATTTTGAAACCTGGTGGAAGTGACTTTTTAGGGGATGTTATTATACATTCACTTGTGCGATGGAATCCTAATGCCCAACCTAAAAAAGCAAAACCTAAAAGACAGACTAAAAAGAAGCGAGGGACAACAAGTCTACACGCGAAAAAGAAATCCCAAAAGAAAACGACTTCAAAAAAGAGAGGTACTAATACTAGAATGCACACGTACTCACAAAAAGCTCCCTCTGTAACCGTCTCTCCTTCCACTCTGTTCATGATGACGCCTACTTAACCTGATTTAAGGTCAGTATTTCCTCATTTGATGAAAAAATGGAAAGCGCTCTCCAAAGAAACTTCTACTCTGTCAACGTCTTCTTCTTCTGATCTAGCAAAAAGCTGCTACAGCCAAAAGGGTAGCCTTTTTTAAGGCAAAAGTACAAGACATAACAGGCATGTTATAAAGTGTACTAGACTTGTCCAAACAAAAACTGGCACGATTTAGGTCCCAAAAAAAGAACATTGGTAGTTCGTTCACTTATTGAGGAGCAGCAGCAAAACCATGGAGAAACTTTTAACAAGCATTTACTACAAACATGCTCATGCTGCTGGCTATGGTGGAATTCAAAGATTGTTTCGTGCTTCTAAAACCAAACTCAAAAGTGTACGTCTGCAATGGTTACAAGAACAATCGACGTACGCGTTACACAAACCCATTCGACGAAAAGTTTCCAGAAGTCAAACCAAAGTAGCAGACATCAGTCGTCAATGGCAAGTAGATTTAGCAGATGTCTCTCATCTAGCGTCGCACAATCATGGTTACAAATATTTGTTTTGTGTCATTTACATGTTTTAAAAATCAGCAATGATAGTTCCTTCGAGAGTTCAGAGTTAGTGCGAGTTTTAAAACTGGTTTTGAAACAAAGTTTTAGACATCATCTACGCTGGCAAACAAATAAAGGCACCGAATTTCTAAGAAAAAGGGTTTTCAAAAAGAAATGCAAAAATACACATTGATTTTTTTCACTACTGAAAATCCTGACACAAAAGCGAGTGTCGGTAAACGTTTTCAAAGAACTTTGAAAAAACGTATGTGGAAATATTTTACACCTCAACATACTCTCAGATACATACTCGTACTACCACATTTAGTCAAAGCATACATTGAAGTGTTACCACGTTAGTCAAAGCTTACAATCAATCGTACCATCGTAGCATTGGATGTACACCTGAAGAAGTCACCCCTGAAAACGAAGTATTTGATCGATTGTTTGGAACGTCAAAGATTCGAAAAAAGAAAGAAGCGTTAAAGACAGGAGATTGAGTCCGCATTGGAAAAACAAAAGGCACTTTTGACAAAGGTTATTTGCCTAACTGGACGAGAGAATTGTTTCGTGTCATTGGACAAGTACGTGGACGTGAACCTCCTGTCTATAAATTGGAAGACAAGAACGGAATAGTGTTAAAAGGAACTTTTTACTTGCCCGAGTTACAACAAGTTACTGAAAAAGAACGATCGAAGAACGCGTAAAGTGGGCAAACGTCGACTTTAAGAAATGAAGGTGCGTTGAAAGGGATATCCACCTAGTTTCCATTCTTGGATTGCTGATTCACAAGTCGTCGACTATAAAGAGAAGTAAAAGTCACCACCATGCCGTTAAACACAACAGTTCGCTCTCCTTCCCAGAGTTCATTATTTCAACAACAGCAACAACAACAACCACTGAGGGTGTGGTGTGGTGGACGCGTTCCTAAAAATCAAATCGTCTTATTTTGCCAAATCTTTGTGGTGTATTGCGTCATTGGAGCAGCGATTGTAAATTTCACTTTGCAACAAGGAAATAAGTAATTGTGGACTATTTTACTCAACAGTTGTATTGGTTATCTTCTTCGCAGTCCGTGACTGAAATATACTACCGACAGTAACAACAACAACAACGGTAGCTTCACCGCCAACGCCAGTCACAACAACAACCACTCTTCCAATCACAACAACAGTAGTCCTCTCTTGGAACATTTGGAAAATCATTCTCCTTTGACCGCGAGTGACTCCTCGGAAACCAAAACCATCGAACTATGAATAATCAATTTTATTTAACAATACCTAGTGCCAGTTCTTTGGATGTGTTTCCTGACAACACCTTATGTTGTTTCACTGCTACATTACCCCAATCTATACAATTAGAAGTAGCTTTTGGTAGATATCATTTATCCCACTAGGGTCTGGAATATTGTCGAAACCAAACTACTTTTGTCGTAGAAATCGTCAACGAACAAGTTCAAGAACACTTAGATAAAAATGATCATGGCTTTCACGAAACCAAAACACCATGAGCAACAAATCCACAAGTAAATATCTATACCAAGAGATTTTCCACGGGATATTATTTTAATGCTCGACATCTCGTCGAAACGATTTAAACTGTGTTTAACAATCAGTTTGGCAACGCACTGGATAAAACTCGTCGAAGTGTACTGATCGAATACTATCCAACTTCTCGTCGTCTCAAATTAGATTTTTCCGACGCCAAAACGCTCTCCATCATCTTTTCTCCTAGTTTGTTTGCTATTCTGTGAGGAAACACATCTTGAGTGCCAACTAAAGACATTCACAACAGCGATCGATTCTACAAGTATTTTACTTCCCCTATCGAATTGAACGAAGGACTTAATTTAATGTTTGTGTACTCTGATGTCGTCGAGTACAATGTCGTAGGAAACACCGCGGCTCTGTTGCTGAGAGTCATTTTTTTCAAAGTGGATTCTGCCATAGTTTCATACGATGACGGGAGGAAACAATCATCTTGTTCATCGAGAATTTGTACATCCTAACTATCTTCCTGTTAGTAAATCTGATTTTGACAGTGTCAATATTAGTATAAAATGAGATCTGGGACAAACTATTTTATTCTCTAAAGGAAAAGTCACCGTGAAACTACATTTTCTACAACGCTTCTTCAGTGATTTGTAACAGATGTGTCCTCTGTACCGAGGAGTCGCTCGACAACGAGGACATGGTTTAGGAGATATGGTAAAATCTGCTTTTCGTACAGTAGTACCCATTTTAAAACCGATGGTTACTCGAGGATTGCATGCTTTAAAAGATCCCGCTTTGACACACGGAAAAGAATTTCTCCAAAACGTACTCATCGACGAACAATATCCTGAAAGCTGGAAAAAATGTGTTGCTTCAAACTGGAAAAGAACTCTTGGGGTGCCGAGCGGCACCTATAAATTCGTTTCACACTCCTGTCGAAGGCATTTATTCCTCTTCCACACCACAGCAAGGATAAGGCAAAAAGAGACGCCAACAGCTTTTCAAACGTCACAAACACGCTCAAAATAAGAAAAAAAGAACAGCCGTTAGAGAGTTTTACATTTTTGAGTACTAACTGAAAAAAGGACAATGGTGCACGAGATTCTTGCGAATGTGTCAGATCAGAACTAGATCTGTTTGCAATGCCTTAAATGATGATGACGATGCAAGAATCACAATGAGTGGAATTTCATCCTGTGTCATCTTTGACAACCTCAGCACCTGTCGAGTTTGAAATCAATGGACAAATCGAAGATTACATCTTCTTGGATGACAGTCACTTGTACCTGAAAGTCAAAGTTCTCAAAGTGGACAACACCAATTCATGACCCGATGCTAGAGTAGCTGCTATCAACAATTTCATGCATTCGTTATTCAGCGAAGTGGATTTGTACTTGAACAACAAATTAGTCAGCAGCAGCATGGATACTTACTCTTATCGAGCTTACTTGGAAAATCTGTTGACGTATGAAAAAGAACTCAAGAACACACATCTGGATGCGTCAGTGGTGTGGAAGCCAGACACTTTGGATGCCTTCAATGACACAGAGTTGACAGAAGATGGCGATCCTCACAATGTTTCTTTTAACGGCCGCAAAAATAAAACCAAACAAGGACGTAGTTTAGAAATGATGGATTGTTTACACTTGGACATTGCAAGACAAGTATTTGTTGAATGGTGTATATATACGTCTGAGACTAAATTGAAGTAGTACCGTGTTCCATTTGATGGCTAATGCTAACAAGTACAGACTTTACGTGCGACGTGTGGAACTCTTACCTAAAGTGGGAAACAACATCAGTCAGACTTTGAGCAGAACAACAGCCAAGTATCCTCTACGGCGAGTGGAAGTGAAAACCTTCACCATTGCCTCTAGACTTCGATCAAAAATTGAAGATCATGTTTTCCAAGGTCAACTACCGAAATGCTTACTGGTTGGTACCATCAGTATTGCATCCTTCAAAGGAGCTATTGATCAAAATCCTTTCGACTTCCAACATTTTAAACTTGTACTAGATAGAACTCACCTGAGATGGTCAGACATTTTGTACCAGACCTTTTGAACCCAACTTTGCCCAGAAAACTTACTTGAAATCCTACCTAAGTCTGCTTGAAGCCACAGGACAATTAGGAACCAACAGCAGTCACGATTATGCGGGAGGATATGGTTTGTGGGGATTTGATTTCATTTCATTTCACACCAGACCAAGGCAGTGACGAAGAACATTTTCATCCTATAAAAGCAGGTCAAATCCGTGTGGAACTTCAATTTGCAATAGCTCTGGTGAACACAGTGAACGTCATCTTGTCTGCTGAATTTGACAATACTCTAGATATCAACAGTTTGAGAGACGTGATACTAGACTATTAACAAAGATGGAACAGGAACCCTTGGAAATAGGTGAAGATGATGTTTTCCAGAACAGTCTCCGACACAAACATTCGGTGACGAAGAAGAAAAGAAAGATATAGAACACAAAGTCCTGAACGTCAACAAAGAGACTGACGTTTCGCATCCAGAACAGCAGTTGCAGACAGCAGTGCACAAGAAGAAAAAAATACAATCATGATGATGTCACAATGGCCTGAACAAAAACAACACTTAGTCTCCTGTTTTGCTCGCCACTGAGCTGAAAGAATAACCGGCCTAGCCAGAGAAAATTGTCATGGTTGTCAAATAGATCATCCTTGTCAACTGCAACACGACAAATATGTGATGATGAGTTCAGAAGAAAAGTTTGTCTGTATAAACTTTCGACACTAAATTTTTAAAATGTTAAATTCAAGTAGATCCCTATAAATTTTCTACATTTTTTAACACAGGGCTCCCATTTGTACCTATTTCGCCATCCTCTACTACTGACCTAATTCCTTCACAATGTAACTGTCGCACTGAGATCAAACATCCATGTTTAATTAAAAGTTCAAGTCCATTCGAATGTTTCGTACAGTTCATAAAATCACCACACTTACTCGCACAATTACACTTTCAAATGGAATATGTTTTATATCATTCTAGCTACTTCAACTCTTGACTAACACAAAAAGATCTCAAGGTGATTTTGTGATGATAATAAATATTGTAACTTGTTTTCGTTTCTGCGTAAATAAGTAGGTGTTCTATTCGAAATCCATTTCTGAGGTATTATAAATGCGTAGATCAGAATTCATTATCAGATCCAATCAAGTCTACTTCTATCAGTGCATTATCATTTTCACAGTCTAAGTGATAATGAAAGAACATATACGAATTTACCATTAGGAAGGAACATGAATTCATTAGTTTCAAATTTTCTATAAGTGTTACTTGGAAAAGGCATATATTTCCTATTAAAAAATTAAGTTATTTAAAAAAAGATAAACACTTAAAACTTTTATAATTGTTGGTACTGAATACCATAAAACATAATTGTCTTTGCGTGTTAATAGACATGTGCACTTCTTCTATTTTTGATTGGTTTTTATGATACCTAAGTCAAAGATTAGGAATGTTCAGGTCTTTTGAAGTACTTGAATTCTTCCCTCTATTCGAAATAGATCAGATTACACATAAAAGTAAGTTTTTGGGCCCCAATTAATACGAGTTATATTGTGTTATAATAGCATGTGCTCCTTTCTGATCAAGATGATCATACTGGTTTACGACCTCTGTTATCATTCCTGCCTCAGTTTTACACTAGAACGGTTTGTCGTCAAAAGCCAATAGCGTTTTATTTCAAAGAAATGTATTTCGAACAAAAAACAAAAATGAACCTTCTCCTAAAGTAAATACTTTGTTGTACTTACTATTTTTTTCCGTGTCCTTTGCGTGTTTTATCAGACAGCTTTCTATTTTGGACCTATTCTTAGTAAAATAATTAATCATCCACAGTAATGGGGGTAACACAAGAATGTTAATAAAGATTAGGGATGTGTATTCATGAGTCTGTATTTGTATTAAATGGACGGTTTTGTAAGACAATCATTATATATATTTTAGGTATTGAAGAACCTAAAATGTGTATAGTGAATGAATGAATAATTGAGGTCTTAGTAAATTTGATATACTATATTAATTGTATTTAGTTTTTTTTATTAGGAATGTATCTATGTGTTATTCTTGCTTGAAGGCAATCGGTTTGAAATTAGTTAAAAATGATGGCTGTAAACTCACAATCTCTAATGATATATTATTATGTTCCAATAAAGTCATGCTTTCACTAATATTTTCTGTATCCATAGCTTTTGATTGTGAAGTTAAAATAGACAGGCAGATAGATAGACAGATATACAAATAGACATGCAGATAGATAGATAGATAGATAGATAGATAGATAGATAGATAGATAGATAGATAGATAGATAGATAGATAGACAAAAGGGATAGATAGCTAGATGGAGAAATAGATAGACAGATATATAGATAGAGATATAGGTAAACAGACAGATATATAGATCGATACTTTCTTTGGAAAGGAATCTAAACCACTTTAATAATTTAACGTATGGATTGGTAAAAGATCAAATTCACAGCTTAGCATAAAATATGTTTATTGACGTTTATCTTGTCTTTACTCCTCTTGCTCATTGGACTTTTTAATCTGTTACAAATGTCCTTGGAAGAACTTTAATGTTTGTTGCATTTTTTATGATAATGTTTTGTCAGCACTTTAAATAATGTATACTTTCTAGCGCGATTCTCTAATATATGTTAGACTCTTAGTCTTGTTTTCAACCCACACACACCATAACCCCGTAATATAGAAATTTTCAAGTTTTAATTCTTAACACCTGATCCCACTCTCTATTTTCTATTGACATGTTATACATAGTTCTTTGAGGTACTCTAACATGACTTTATTGTCATGAACTATCATTTTCTCGACTATCATTGTCCATGTTCGTACGGTAATATAACTTGACCATTAGATTCTTAGTTTGAGGTAATATAACATTGCTTTATTGTCATTTACTATAGTACAAGTTCGTATGGTAAGATATCTTAAATATGTATTATTACGTCTTTATGGATGGAGCATCAAAAGTTTCTATAAAAAGAAGAAAAGAAAAATCCTTCACGTAGTACAAGTCCAAGTGAAAGGATAAAGTTGTATGTATGGCTTTCAGTTATGCGTATTTGTTGTATCTCTGAACCTAATTTCTTACTCTGATTATGTAGAATAATATACACTTACAGTACTTCAGTTTACACTGTAATTGTAGGAATATGAAGTAGTATGTCATTGAATTTATAGAGTTCTTTCAAACACATCATATATAATCAATTCAAGACCAAAAATACATGAACAGCTTTTTTCTTGGTTTCATAATATTAACTCTTCTTTTACTGTAGAATTTAGCCATGCTAAGTTTTTTTTTAGGTAATGTAGGCCACTGGCCCAAAGTTGCATAATACATGTAACATTAGCAAAAAATAAGCACGTGAGTGAAATAAAAATGATATACATAAACATATAATTAACTATATCATTATTATTCATCAGGGTTTACATTACAAGATTCTTGGAGTTTCCTTTCTATGTTTAAGATCCTAAAATAAAATTTACATTTACTTTTGCTTTGTAGGACCGATACACAAATAGTAACAAAACATGTTAATTGCGATAGTGAGAAAAATAAAGAAATATACATAAACAAATAATGAGCTATGTCATTATTATTTGTCATTTGTTTACATACATAAATCATGAAAAACCCTTCTTTGCTTAAACGCATATATTAAAACATTATATTGAGTGCAGATACAAACTTCTCTTCTGAAGGGTTTACACAAGATATTTAGATAAATACAGTTTACGAAGCAGTTCAAAAGTTCTACACTCGGACAGGAACATACATATTCTTTCGTGATATGAAGTATGATCATATCTATTCATATTGACCCTCACATTCAAATAACTGCCTTTAAACTTGCAAAATAACCTAAGATACAATGGGTTTTCTATAATATCGGGATATGTCTCTCGGCTAAAGTCTAACTTAATTAATGTGTAGACTCTTAATCTATCCAATTCATTAATTTTTGCATTCCAGGTTTGTATGTCAGTACCAATACATCTTTGTTTGAACAGTTTCATACACTTTCATCTCTTACACCTTGGTTGTACCAAGCCTCTCCAAAACCATACGAAATGAGTATATATTTTATTTCCGTTTCTTATAACCTGATGACCGAGACCATTGTAGTTGCATATTAAAACAAGTTCTTGGAAGTCTACTGTTGGACATTTTGATTATGTTCAAATAGTATTTTATTGGTTTCACAATGTATGCTGATTTAAAACTTTTTTTCTCTAATTCACCCATAGCAAAACTGTTTGCAGTAGATTTGGTAAGTAGTTAGTGTGTACTCTCGCAATATCAAAATCATAACTAAGCCCCAAATTTCAGCTCCATAGGACAGAACAGGCAGCATATTAGTATCAAAAATGTTAAACATTATGTCTGCTGATAATTTTCCAAACCTAAGCAACTTGCCTTTGACTGAGAATAATACCTTAGATGCTTGTTCAGACAGGACTTGTTTGCCATTTATATCAATCACCCCGTGAAGAGAATACCAGCCTAGATATTTCTAATATGAAGCCACTTTGAATTTGTGATTCCGAAAATGCCATTTTTCGTTCTTCGGTAATTACCCTCCTTGGCGGAAATCAACATTTGTTTTGTCCAAATTAACCTTTAATCCCCATTCATCACAATAAGATTCAAGACGATTAAGTAAACGCTGCATATCAATTGGTGTTTCATCAGCATATAGCAAAATTGTTTTAATATGCCATTAATATCTACCCCATAGCTGTCATTGGACAATGCACATTAAATGTCATATACAAATAAAGAAAAAATTAAATGATGACAGAATACAATCTTGACGTGCACCAAAAGGATAACTGAAGGCATCTGTAGGTCCTTTCGTCGTCCTTACACAAGCCTATATATCCATATATACTGCGTCAAGCTTATTTACCATTTTGCTGCTCATTTTCAGTTTTTAAAATCTATGTCATAAAGCGTCTCTATTTATTCTATCAAATGTCTTCTCAAAATCTATGAATGTACAACAGAATCTGCCATTGCATTTTTGAAGATATTTCCAACTGAGTGTGTGTAAAACAAATATATTATCTATGTTACTGTATCCTTTTCTAAAACCCGCTTGTTCGTCACCAATTTAATTGTTTTGTTAGGACCATTCCGTAAACCTCTAATTCATATCTAAACGTGAAACGAATTGCTTGAGTTCATCAGAGCCATTACTAAAAATCAATGATCATACTGTCATCGTCAAAGTATGGAATTTAAATTTCTTCAAAGTACTTTTCCAAAAGCAAGACTGATGACTTCATATATATTCTTTACCCACAACTAGAATTTTATAACATATCATGCGCATTTAGCAATAATTACCCTTATCATTTTTCACAGCATTGCAAACAATCAGGAAGGAAAATGTCCTGCCACGGCAAGGCCATTCTTTAGTATCCGATCACTAAATATGTGTTCATTCAACAGAGGTATCGGAACCGGTCCTTACTCTCCCCTTAAGGTCCCAAAGCCGAATTGTGGTTATATGGTAAGAGACATGTAATACATTGGAGCAGATGAGCGGTCAGACCGGTGCTAGAACCAGTGTCATCCCAACACTAGCCGGATCCTCTAGCACCAGAACCATCTAAGCCGACACCCCTTGTCTATACTGTGAAATCTGGATATTAACTTAGTTGGAGTGATGTGGACTCGTTTGCATAAAACCGATCTGTAATTGTCTTTATTGTCAATGCAATACATTGCCCAGAAACATTTTAGTATTGGCCCAGTTATAAACTGAAAATGTTCATATACAATGAAATTGGCAGCGAATCAATGAAAATTCTACCCTTTGCCCTAATTCCAATATGCATGCCTGAACAGTTTATCTGTGCTTTTCACTCCAACAATGGATCCACTTCAATAATATAAAAGACGCTAAAAGCACACCTTCGAATCTTCCACCAGTCAATATATGCTGATCGGTGTTTGCTAAATTTAGAAGGAACTGGGGTCCGTACAATAACAGCATGCAGATTTTTTATCCAAGTTTAAAGCAGAGTAAGAGACGCTTCGATTGTCATCACTAGTTCACACTGATATATATATATATATATATATATATATATATATATATATATATATATATATATATATATATATATATATATATATATATATAACCCTTGGGACCGAAAACAAATGTCGGTTTTGAGAGGTATTCGGTCTACTGAGGTTTATATATATATATATATATATATATATATATATATATATATATATATATATATATATATATATATATATATATATATATATATATATATATAAGTAAACGTCATAAGCCTGGCTACCTGTATTTATCCGTAGACAAAACTGGAGGTACCCTCGATCCAGGAAAGAAAGGTGAAAACAAAAGGACGTTGGTTTCTAACATGATCTACAAGATCCAAGCTTGTATGTTACATTTTTGTGGGAAACACAAGATTTATTTTATGATTTAGATGACTGTTACCACTGTTAAAAGTTGCAATTCGACGGATTTCATGCAATGTACGTGAAAAATAAATACTCTTTAATATTGTACTATAAATTTTCTTCTTCTGTTTCCAGGGGACGAGGTTCAAGTCCGATTCAGTAATGTATCACAGCTGTATTATCATTTATGTCAATATAGCAAGTTGAAATAACTTCACAGAGACGCAAACGGCGTCGAGTCAAATTTCTTCAGCAAAAAATAATGTCCATGCCTGAAAGGTAATGGAAATTTCCATTTATTTGTTCTAGCTCACAAAGTGCTCGTTTCTCCTGCTGTGGGTATAACTTCTGTAGGCCCACACAACAAGGGTCGTATGGCACGATGGGAAATCTTGTATTTTTACATGTGAAAATATAAGGATATATGTTTCACATGTGAAAATATAGGAATGAAAAAAATATGAAAATTATTTTACCAATAGTTTGCTATATTTCACACTTAAGTATATAACAAATAGCAATATTATCATAAGATGCATTAAAACATAACAAAAGCGTTCGGTGAAAATCAGTTGTTACACAGTTGAAAAAAGGTTTGGTTCATTGCAATACGTTAAGCATAAAATTAATAATGTTAACAAGATTGATTTTAGGCAAGGATTTACTTAAATTCAACTATTTTTAGACATCGTTTTAAATAATGTAACCCCCACTACAATTATGTTAGTAATATTCTATTACAGAATTCAAATTGTAAGGAAAAGGTTGTGTAAAGCCAACTCCTGAATTACATGACGAAAACCTGACATGCAGTCATACTGAACTGTGATACGCACATGGTCAGAGTGCCCTGCTTTATACAGACTACCAGGCATCTTTGATTTTTGTGGCAATGGCTTCGGCTTCTGGAGGCACTCAATGTGTACACATGACTAAGCCCCAGAAGTATACAATTTCTATATCTTTAAAGTGTTTCGAGATGCCTTACAAAATGTTCATTGTTTTTATGTCAGTGATAGCTATATCTTATCAGATGAGTTGTAGCGTACAGACTGATGTTAGTCTTTTTATATGTAATGATTTTCCTTCAGTAGGCAATCGAATGACCGTTTAGTAGTTTTTCGCTTAATTGTGAAAATGATCAACCTTGACGAAAATATTTAAGAGCAAAACCTGAAATCTGGGGATATTTTTGGAATGTTTTCAATCTATTCTTTCAACTATGTTTCAAGTTATGATTGTTTCCCGGCGAACAGTTATTTTTTCTTGGTTTATTCAGAGATTAGCATTCTGTTGATTACAGTAAGACACTAGGCATGCGCTTCGAACGGAAACAAACTTAGAAGGATAGCGTGCAAGTTATATTTGTCCGGAAGCGTATAAATCTCATGCACAGTTGTGTACTAAATTGGAAAACCCGAATACATGTGCAGCACTTTGCTTCGTGGTCCCTGTCGCATCATGGTTTATTTTCTTTGTTATTGGCTGCATAATGGTATACAATTGATCTGAGAAACAGAAACATCGGTTACATTATTTATGGACTGTGTCTAAGCTTTAATGCCCTTTAATGTTGATTAAGTTTTACAATATGTAACCTTAATATTAATCTTCAATCGATCATATAACAAATGCTACTAAGTAGAAGGCAACAGGCTTGTCATCGATGTAATTAATAGGAATTTTAAGTATGCCCCACTGGGAACTGCAATCGATTGTTACAGTTCCTTACTTGTCCGATGTGACACGTTAAACGCTTTAAGAATTTGCCAACTGTTGTCTTAATAAGCAGTGCTTATTTGCTAGCAGACGCGAGAGTTTAATTGTCATAATTACAACCTTCCTTTTAAGTGCTTTGTAAACAAACTAACGCACTAACATTGCTTTTCGTGTCTAACTTTACGTTTCTTGGAAATGCCCCAATATCATCTTATGATAAGTGGGTTTTTGTTTCGAACATATAATTCTGTCACTGCTGCTGCTATATCCAAAGTTGTATTCAAAGTGCTTCTTCCACACGGGCTGAAAAGAGCTAACATCTCAGTGTCATCTGGCAAGGAATATTTGGCTAAAAATACAGTATGTTTACCAAATTCAGTAAAAGTTAATGGTTCGCTTCTTATAAATCCAAAAGTATTATGTAAAATTGTTGGAAAGAAGAAGGATGTAATACTAATATTATATGACTCCAAATGAAATTAAATTACCCCAAACTAATTAAAAATGTATTTGGTGTCCCGCAAGACGAAAGAAATTAAAAGAAAAAATATCGAGAGATGTACAGAAATCTTATGATTTCTACCCGTCGGAGGTCTTGAGAGTTTTGAAACAGATGACAGCAGCATTAATATGTATGTAGCCGCTTCAGAATCTACAAATTCAATTTCTTATTCAAAAGATAATGATTCGAAATATAAAAGAGTTTGACATTTAACGGATGTCGTTTCGTGAAAGAAAAACCATGTCATTACACTAGAGAATAAGAGTCACTTATTCATAACAATCTAATTGCAAATAGCAGCAATAGTTTTCCAATATTTCATGGAAAGTTACTTTTCATTATCATCAGTCTTTTTAGCGCAGTAATCCATCTATGTTTTGTATATAATTTGCTGGCTATAGGCAGATTAGACCGAGTTTTCTCTGTCTTGGAAACAGTTATATTATTAGGCTAATACTATACGTTTCCAAGACAGAGCGTGATGCAAATAAATCATGTGAGAATAAAAAGAAAATTTTCCTGAGTGTTTTAATAGTAGGTGTTTTCAAGAGCTTACCTGCATTGAGGGTGAAACAGATTAAATACGTGGTTAACCTGAGTAACTATCTTTGTTTGCAGAAAGCTATCTTCCAATCCAAAGTGACTTTTTTCTTGTGCAAGTATATTTGGTATTTACTGTTTTTCCATATTCACGTGTAATTCCCTCTCTCTCTCTCTCTCTCTCTCTCTCTCTCTCTCTCTCTCTCTCTCTCTCTCTCTCTCTCTCTCTCTCTCTCTCTCTCTCTCTCTCTCTCTCTTACCCCGCTATAATCCCTGTTTAATCAAGTCACTTTTATGAAGTTGCTGCATTCGTTAGAGTTTCGTTTTTCATTACTTTGTTGTTCATTTTCTCTATTTTTCTCTGATGCATTTGTACTATTTTACAACTTCTCATTGTACCATTTATACGCGTGGTTTAATCTCAAATACTACTAGATGTCGCATTAAAGTTATGTAAAAAGGTCATTGTTAAAATCTCTGTATCTTCACACTGTGAAAAGTGTATTGTCCATATGACGTGAAAATGCTTCCAAAATC
Source organism: Margaritifera margaritifera (assembly GCA_029931535.1). NCBI lineage: Eukaryota > Metazoa > Mollusca > Bivalvia > Unionida > Margaritiferidae > Margaritifera > Margaritifera margaritifera. The sequence goes on from JAQPZY010001471.1 coordinate 2,217,200, forward strand.
AACCGATGTTGGTTAGTTTTGTGGTAATGCTTTGTGACTGAAGAGATCATGGACGTGTTAAAATTATAAATGGTGAAAATGTTGCCGATGAAAAATGCATAACTGACTGTGTCATTTATATACATTTGTATACAAGGTGAGAGAAGAAGTTTAAATGACCTCATGATTGCATCTCGATCTATGTGATTTTTATTACCCCTTATTTTCTTTTTAGACAAATCTCGTTGACTAGTTTCAAGTCCTTTACACTACTTGTTTTTCAGCTTGTCGTAGATGTAGTTTGAATCAACTCCAAATTTTTGAATGTTGTCTCTTTTCATTTCCTCAATGATGTAATTTATTACCCTGCTATGACATGTGTATTATTCTGCTAGGACGTGATGTACTTTATTACCCTGCTAGGACGTGATGTAATTTGTTACCCTCCTAAAACATGATGTTTATCCTGCTAGGACATGATGTAAATTATTACCTTTCTAGGACATGATGTAATTTATTATCCTGATAGGACACGATGTAATGTATTACCCTGCTAGGACATGATGTCATTTATTATCCTGCTAGAATGTGCTGTAATGTATTGCCATGCTAGGACATGATGTAATGTATTACCTTTCTAGGACATGATGTAATTTATTATCCTGCTAGGACACGATGTAATGTATTACCCTGGTAGGACATGATGTAATTTATTTTCCTGCTAGGACGTGATGTAATTTATTTCCCTGCTAGGACATGATGTAATTTATTACCTTTCTAGGACACGATGTAATGTATTACCCTACTAGACATTATGTAATTTATTACCCTGCTAGGATATGATTTAATTTATTATCTTTCTAGGACATGATGCAATTTATTACCCTCCTAAAACATGATGGTATTACCATGCTAGGGCAATTGCTTACATTGTAGTCGCCGTATCACGTGTTTCATACATACCATGTTGTTGTTTGCCTGTGATGTTTCGGAATGTACTTTCTTTTTTCCCTTTGTGAAAATAACAAATGCCGTGCACGTTTAATTCCTTCATGTTTGAATGTGCTGTCAACTCGTTATCTTTACACAGCTGAAAGTTTAAGTGCTCTTTAATACTGCTATTTACGCATTTTTTCGATCGTCTCTTTGGAGGTGTTGTCTCCAAGGGAGACGTGTGCTTTTCATACATCATTTATTTTCATAGATTAATGTTTTCAGCTAGTTCCCAACTGTTAAATGAATCATTCACAAGTGGATAGTTTGTTCGCTTGTTCGTTCCTTCTTTCGTCCTTAAAATTGTTTCGTATAGAGGTAACTCTTATTCGTTAGATATGCCCTCTGTATCCTTTCGCTGCAAGTCATCTAGTTTTAAAGTCCCGGCTTACCGAAAATTATTTGTTTGATTTTAAACATTCCCTATGTAATGATAGGAAGGTAGATCTTTGCAAATATTGTTTTGTAATTCGAAATTCTCACTGCTTAGCCGATTTAACTTTTTGGTGATCCAAATATATCTGTTGTCAAGTAACCAAAAATAATCACCCATATTTTTGATCTGTTTAATTATTGCTTAATTCAACTGGTGTGATATATATTGATATGCGAGTGTTGTTGCTCCGTCAATTACCATTGGTAAAACATCAAACTACTTTCTGGTTTAATTTTGAGCAAAATAATTTTACATACAATATTTGGGGCTCTGTTAAACTTTTCTACAATAGATTTTATTTTCTTATTTTCTATTTCTTTGGTTGAGTAAGTCGAACAGAATTTTTCTTTCTAGCAAATACTTAACATGTTGTTGTATACTTGGTTTCAATCATCAAACTGTATCTTTCAAGGCTTTTGCTCTTTGAAGATTTCTCTAAAAGCATATTTTATGTCATCTTCTTTTTTGTTTTTCCCGCGTTCAGCCCAAGATTATTTTGAAAATGTAGTTATCACCCTCAAAATTTATTTTTATCCATTGTTTTCTTTTTAATATGCTTTCATATCAACTATATCTGTATGTCACTGGCCATCTACGTGATTAACATATACCTTTCTATCTAAAAATTTGTTTATCGCTTGTGTACGTGAATTGTTAAATTAAAAATTATTTCAATTTAGCACCCATGTTTGTTCATTTAATTTTTTCGCACATTTGATTGATATTTGTGTAAGCAGCTGAACTTTAAGGATCGCTGTAAAGGTTTCCTAAATACTGTTCCTTATTTGGCTCTGCAAAATCAGTGAGATCAGTCATTTAAAACGGTATAATACATTATCTTCAGACGTTAACACTAGGCCAACAGGACATTCATGTACATTTATTTCAAACAGTTTACAACGTTTCTTCTATCTTGTTAAATGTATGAATGGCTCTGCAAAATCAGTGAGATCAGTCATTTAAAACGGTATAATACATTATCTTCAGACGTTAACACTAGGTCAACAGGACATTCATGTACGTTTATTTCAAACAGTTTACAACGTTTCTTCTATCTTGTTAAATGTATGAATGATTCCAGATTTATGTCAAATTTGGCTTTTCCTAAGGTTTGATCTAAAATCAGCTACTTAATGAACTGTGTGATCATATTCTCTTTTCAATAGAACTTTGTTTTCCATAAATTATATCTCTGCTTTTCATTACTCATTTGAGACTGACTTTGTAAAGCTTACTAGATCTGCAGCTACTGTAAATGTATCCGTATAAAAAAGTCTGTATTCACCTTCATTAAATACGTAATTTATTCCATCTTCGTACTGCGCTGTTTTAACGATTGTACTTTCAAAACTATTACTGCTTATTCAATGTTATTCCATTAGATGTAATTAACAAATCTCCATCCTTCCTGAAATAATGCAATACTATTCTTTTGTTGGCTGAAATCAATATTTTCTATTCTCTTGCAAAGTATTTTGTAACACATTTAACTTTGACCGCACTTTATCATATCCAAACTTGTAAACAAACTACACATTGACTCTTGATACCGACATCGTTGCTTGTATGTTAAACTCATTAAATATTTATATGAACTCTCTGAAATATTTGAATTCAATACAATTTATTATTTATGATGTGCATAAAATCCCAAAGTATGTGTTCGCTTTGCCGTTCCATACACTGCTCTAACGGTCTATTTGCTCCAGTGATTTCGAATAGCTAGAGATAGGGCACTTGATGGTGTATCATTTGCATAGTAAGTTGCTAATTAAACTAATATTAATTTAATACAAAATAAGGTGGAATTCCTTATTATAATTCATGGTATTATTTTAATAATTCTTTAATGCGCTACAACTTCCTATATGTATCTACTAACACACGGTTGTAGTAGTGCCATTATACGACTGAGCGATCATGACGTAAGTTACCAAATTTGTCCTAAGATCTCTGTGCAGAGTGCAGGCGTGAGATATAAAAAATGTCTGAAACCTCCGAAGATGGCTTGGGTACCTGACTCATAAAGGTAATTTTGTAGAAATATTAACTCTGGATTGTAATGATAGCTGTCTGGAAGTGAAGATTTATGATCAGGCAAGCCACGTATTTTAAATTTTACTTCCTGAATGGCAGTAAACCCTTGAAAACACATTCTACAACAAACGCTGGCAAATTTTATTTTTCTCAGCACATGATTTATGTGCATTGAGTTTTGGTTTGGAAATGGTTAGTAATAGCCAAATAATAAAGCGATTCTAAAGACAGAGGAAATTCTGTCTATGGGCAGATGTGAGTTTTGTTCGTGTGCATGTGTATATTTTTTAGAGAGACAGAAAGGGGGGAGGGAGGGAGATACAGACAAACAGATGCGCAAAGGTTTTAATTTGACTGAGTTAAGCAATGAATGTTATTCTGGCTATCTCTATGTTTGGGATCCATGAATAAAGTTAACCACAAATAGAAGCGCATGCAAGAACAGAAATACTCATGTGCCAAAGTATTCCATATATACCTACAGAATTATCGAAGCAAAGTAATTAACATATTAAACAGAGACAGAGAGACGCATCTGGGAAAGGAATAGGTTTTGTTGCTCAATGAACTGTCAACAACACCTATCGTCTGGCGATATTAGAAAACTCTATCTTGGCAAAATTATACAAATTGATGCAAAATATGGCAAAGATAGGAAATCCTTGTGCCAGATAAGATGAAGGAGAAAGTTATCATCATAAAATCTTCAGACTACCTTCTTCTGAATTTGTGACATCAGGATAACATGGTACTTCCTTCTTTTTGGAATCTATTCTTCCATCGATTCTTTAACAACGTTATGTCTTTGCATTGGATTTGTTTCATAACAGTCAAAGCATTTGCTCAGAGGATATGTTATTACTTGTGTTTTGGAGCTATATCAACGAAACGTTACATTACAGCTGGTGTTGCGATATTTTATTTTGATTTGGCTAAATTGCAACATGATTAAAAACGAAGATATGCATGCTAGCAAGCTTTGAGAAATAGCGCAGCAGTATATGCGATTGTATTGCATTTAAACAGACTAAACTTCTTACTAACATACACGCTTGTTATTCGGGTGAGATTACAAACCGTTTTTCAAGTATTTTGAGCAATTGTTCACATTGAAAATGAGTAACATACCTGTTGTCTAAGGAAAAGGGGATAAGGTTGTATAACTTACTTTATTAGAGCATAAAGCAACACTATAGGGACAGTCTCATAGCTTTTTGTTATTCAAAGATTGATCTTTACATGTTAGGTAAAATTAAAGTTCTACGTAACCATCATTTGTTTCGAATCTCCACATGACAAATGGCTCCTGTTAGTGGATAATGTGCTTAAATTAGAAGCAATTGAAATCTTCAACCTTAGAATTGAGAGAGAGAGAGAGAGAGAGAGAGAGAGAAGGCATCAGTATTTTGGACTCTGTGATTGTTTCTGATGACCTTCTTCCCCCCCCCCCACCCCCTCCGCCCTCCTATACCCACCCACCCACTCCCACTTCCCTTGTCATTGTCTGTCTTCTCGGCAAATTACATGGTCTGATCAAGATAGTCGCCATACGGCTCGCAATTATCATTACAAATCATTGCCACAGCCATTATACGCTTGCATATCATTACAAATCACTGCCACAACCAATATACACATGTATATCATTACAAATCACTGCCACAAGCATTACACACATGCATGTCATTACAAATCACTGCCACAAGCATTATACACATGTATATCATTACAAATCACTGCCACAAGCATTATACACATGTATATCATTACAAATCACTGCCACAAGCATTATACACATGTATATCATTACAAATCACTGCCACAAGCATTATACACATGTATATCATTACAAATCACTGCCACAAGCATTATACACATGTATATCATTACAAATCACTGCCACAAGCATTATACACATGTATATTATTACAAATTACTGCCTCACATATTATACAGATGTACATGTATATCATTACAAATCACTGCCACAACCATTATCAATACGTATATTATTAGAATCTTGATTTGATATTACAGCTTTGCCATTGTAGAATTACTAGTTGTTTTTATGACAGTATTTCATATAAAGATAATTGGACTGCAACATAAATTTCTTTCTAGGATTTTTGCCAGATACTATTAACGCAGAAAGAAGGCAAAACGTACTTGTACTTGACTTTGATTATGTGTGTAAAGATAACGTGCAAGACATGGTCAACAAAAATGTGTGTGGTCAATTCTCTCTGATTTGTGCAAGAACGGTCTATTTATGGGGATTCCAAATTAAATACGCTAAAATGTAAAGCCTCACTAGGCGAACGAAATTCTTCTAAACTCATAATTATTTGATCAAATCAAGACTTGAAAGATATGAATAGAACTTTATTTGATTTATGTTCCTATCTCTGACGCGAGTTGTACTGTAGTAACCGCATACAAGTGTTAGAAATAAACTTCAAAACACTACATAGAATCATTTTCAGTTCATCCCATTCAGTATTGGAAAAGAACCGAACGTTTACCTTAGTTATAATGCTGAAGAGAAATTTCTTTAATTTATTTGATTTTAGTGCAGAAACGGCCATTGAATAATGCATTACGTTCTGTGCGACAATGGTGTCTATTGCTCTTCTCACTTGAGACAGCTTCGTGACAACTGATGCAGCTACAGTACAACGTTGTAGAGAGAGATAAGTTATCGTATAAACTATCCATTTCTAATCCTGCCGATGCAAATATAACCACTAAAATTCTTAATTGTTGATCATTTTAAAAACAACTGGTTAGAATTATAAGCATCAGACTGACACAGAAAAATTCACTTTACATACAATTTGCAACGAAATTTGCGTGATATGTGGTCCGTGTAATAGCGAGAAGCGTGCATATGAATTCTCTTTGTTTGCAGACCACATATGTTTTTTTTTTACTTCATCCATTCAATATGGATTTCAATTATGAGCAACGATCAAATGTAATAGCATTTGTATATTTGTTGAAATGTTAAGTTCAGAATGTTGCTAAGGATATTTTACAATTCATTTTGGAAAACTGCGGCAACTTGTTATTTTATTATCTACGTCCTACTATGGCCGATTCTTATGCATAAATGTGTCATGAGTGCTGTCGAACATATGGACGTCTTGTAAAGCTTATGCGTATCGTGTAATGTTTGTTTATTTGACAAGCTCCGCCGAATATAAACCTCTCGTTTAGTACATGTCGCTATTATGCGAGCAAACCCTTTCGACACCTCATTTTGTCTGCATCGTGAAGTTTTATTCATTGTTTCGTCGTTGATCAGTAAAATCCATCACTTCAGATGCACAATGAATCAGATACAATGGGAACTCGCTGCAACAGCTTGATCGTAATCGATGATTTATGAGTGGATAACATGCATACGAACATAAAATGTATCCAATTAAACATTATCCTTGGTGGTAACCATGAGACTGCATCTTCCTACCTTCGGTCTGTTCCATTTGCGTGTTTAGCGCTGAATGTACGGGTTAATCTCGAAAAATAGAAACAATCACATTTCATGATGGGGACAAATGAAATGTCCGAAGAGCTTACTTACATAGCAGCAATATGAAGCAAACGAGAGCTGTTATTCAGAGGTTTATACTGCGGGTAATAGTGTCTGAGAAACTGAGCTAAATTCCAAGGTTAATGCAAGTTACTACAGCGAGAAATATAGGTCACATTGAACTACATGTCACTGATAACGTTAGTACTCCTCGTGAAACATTAACATACCACCTTACATGACTCTGCAAGCAATAGTATCTGAAAGAAATGACCTAAACGCAAACTCTAACCAAGAGAAATTGAACTTGACGCAAGGGTAAGCACAAATAACTGAACCATGAAATATATATCACAGTGACAAAGTTTTAACCGATGGCTGTAATACTCCTCATGAATGATTTACGTATCAAATCATGTGACTCCACCAGCAATAGTGTCTGAGAAAATGACCTCAATACAAACCCTTACTTCAATGTTGACGCCTGACGGATGGATAGTCCGACGGACAGTCGGACATACATCATCAATCCATAAGCCGGAATCGGTTTGAAATCTGACCCAAAATAATTGCATGCGCCTGTGATATCGGGACATGAAATATTAAAATCTTCCTGTATCCTTTTTCTACTGTGTGAGGTCTCAAATTTGCAATATAAGGAAGATGCATTAACTAAACTATTGTGATTTGTAAACACAGCGAAACGAACAAATTGAATTTACCCATTTAAAGGGTTGCATGTAACTATCAAAAGTTGTAAAGTACCGCAGAAGGAAAATATATGCTTTCATACTGAAAGTTATGCACATTTTTTTATTTTGAAACTATATCCAAATTAAAAGAATCTTTTTGTCACGTTGTACCTATCGGCAGCAGGCATGAATTATAATAAAATGAGATGCACAAATACTGCATTTTCTGTTTGTTAAGTATCACCCAAAAACGTTCATGATAGGAATAGACTGGGTATTATCTTGAAATCTTGACAAAAATATTTTAATAAAAAAAGAATCCTTGGTGATAACAACAGTATATCCCGAAGCTTGCACAGTGTTAAGAAAACATCTTAAATAGTAGGTGCCATGGTTTTGCGTATAAAAAAATATGTTACCCATGCAATGAAGTTTTCATCTTTAATCCCGGGATCATAAAAAAAGGATTCCATGCTGTCTTGAACTGGATGTATACATGTACTCACTACGGGTGTGGTATTTGCAAAATCTAGATTATTCTCTGAGACGAGAGTGAAGAGGGGTCGTAGAAAACAGCAAAAGTACGAGAACATAACGCTCACATGCAGATATCTCTTTATAAGTAATACTTTTCCCCTTTTATGTCAATATCGCTGCTTACAAATATAAAATGTTTGCATTTTACGCAACATGTAAAATGGGACATTTTTCAGTTTACTGATTGGGCAATTTTACTAAAGAAAACAGTGAAGGAGATTCACGATACTAACGAAGACCATGTTACCATTACATGCAATTTTCAATGCAATATGTCAAGATGACCTTGGTTCGCGTCTTTACTTGATAAGAGATGGTCTATAAAATAACAAATGGTTTAAAAATGAAATAAAGAATTGGGAGGACTGAGAAATGGCTCTCGGGAACTTCTCTAAATCTTTGAATTTAAAACACTTACATCAACAACAAGAAAAAAAAAAGAACACAAAAATGATGTTTAAAAATCTACCACTTAAACGTTCCCTCATTTTGTTTTAGACTTCCGTTTGAGACCATAGGGAGATATAAATAAACCATCTTCACCGGTAATAGTATAAGACCAAAACTGTTTCTGAAATGTGTGAAGAATCATAAAAACCATAAAACTAAAATAACCCTTATTTAAAGTTTTATGTTCAACCTGGGATCTCAGGGAGAGGAAAAGAAAATATCTTCACAGGTTACAAAGTAATATGTGGAAGAAACAGTTTCTGGAGTGTGTTGATACTATTTATTTATATTAAAAAGAAGCATACAGTTTTAAACATTTCTTATTTTTGGTTCGATTTAACGTCATTCGCTGACAAGTTGCATTTTATGGCTGACAAAATCTTAGCACGAACTGGAATTGTGGCTCGACTGAGGGACAGGAAAGCTCCGTTTAAGATAAGTAATGGAATATATATATGTATATGTGTGTGTGTGCGTGTGTGTGTATGTTTATATGTGTCTGTATGTGTGTGCACGCTATCACAATCGTATTTTCAGGCAAGATGAAATAAAAGTTAAACTTTGTATTCTTCATTCAAAGATGTTTAAATTGTTGTGTTGATTCAGTTTTGGCCACATCGTATGATGATAATTAGGTAATTTTTTCCAACAAATGGTTGCATCAGAATTTGTTTTATTATACTGAATTTCGGATGCATCATAATTCCTTAGTGAGACATCTAGAAAGCTGAAATCGAACTATGCTGTAACATCATAACATTTCTATCGTAATGACACATTGGATGTGTATACATATCAATCTCTGACACTAGGATCGAAAATCGTGAAGAAAAAAAATAGTTTTGCCTGCAACAATAAAGGAAGTAAATTTTTATATGAAATTGTTATTGATGCATATCAAATGTCAGAAACTCACAAGTTGGATATAGATTTACATAATTAACTCTTGAAGAGTGGAAATGTTCCTATTCATTCTTACAAAAATTAAGATATAAAAACTCAGAGACTTTCAATTCAAAGTTGTACAGCATATTTTATTTAAAACCAATTTCTTACAACAAAATTGGTAAAATTGGTAAAATAGGTAAAATTGATAAAATAGGTAACATTGGTAAAATATGTAACATTGGTAAAATAGGTAATATTGGTTAAATATGTAAAATAGGTAAAATAGGTAAAATAGGTAACATTGGTAAAATTGATAAAATTGGTAAACTTGGCAAAAATAGATAAAATTGGTAAAATAGATAAAATTGGTTATATTGGTAAAATAGGTAACATTGGTAAAATAGGTAAAATGGGTAAAACAGGTAAAACTGATAAAATAGGTAAAATTGGTCAAATAAGTAAAATTGGTAAAATAGGTAATATTGGTTAAATATGTAAAATAGGTAAAATAGGTAAAATAGGTAACATTGGTAAAATTGATAAAATTGGTAAACTTGGCAAAAATAGATAAAATTGGTAAAATAGATAAAATTGGTTATATTGGTAAAATAGGTAACATTGGTAAAATAGGTAAAATGGGTAAAACAGGTAAAACTGATAAAATAGGTAAAATTGGTCAAATAAGTAAAATTGGTAAAATAGGTAAAATTGGTAAAATTGATAAAATAGGCAACATTGGTAAAATTGGTAATATTGGTAATATTGGTAAAATAGGTAACGTTGGTAAAATAGGTAACATTGGTAAAATAGGTAACATTGTTAAAATAGGTAAAATTGGTAATATTGGTAAAATAGATAAAATAGGTAACATTGGTAAAATAGGTAAAATTGGTAATATTGGTAAAATAGGTAACATTGGTAAAATAGGTAAAATGGGTAAAACAGGTAAAACTGATAAAATAGGTAAAATTGGTCAAATAAGTAAAATTAGTAAAATAGGTAAAATTGGTAAAATTGATAAAATAGGCAACATTGGTAAAATTGGTAATATTGGTAAAATAGGTAACATTGGTAACATTGGTAAAATAGGTAAAATTGGTAATATTGGTAAAATAGATAAAATAGGTAACATTGGTAAAATAGGTAAAATTGGTAATATTGGTAAAATAGGTAACATTGGTAAAATAGGTAAAATGAGTAAAGCAGGTAAAGCTGATAAAATAGGTAAAATTGGTCAAATAAGTAAAATTAGTAAAATAGGTAAAATTGATGAAATAGGCAAAATTGGTAAAATTAATAAAATTGATAAAATAGGTAAAATTGGTTAAATAGGTAAAATGGTTAAATAGGTAAAATAGGTAAAATTGGTTAAATATGTAATATAGGTAAAATTGGTAAAATAGGTAAAATTGGTAAAATAGGTAAAATTGATAAAATTGGTAATCTTGGCAAAAAGAGATAAAATTGGCAAATAGGTAAAATAGGAAAAGTTGGTAAAATTGATAAAATAGATAAAATTGGTAAAATAGGTCAAATTGGTAATATTGGTAATATTGGTAAAATAGGTAACATTGGTAAAATGGGTAACATAGGTAAAATGGTTAAAACAGGTAAAACTGATAAAATAGGTAAAATTGGTAAAATAGGTCAAATTGGTAATATTGGTAATATTGGTAAAATAGGTAACATTAGTAAAATGGTTAAAACAGGTAAAACTGATAAAATAGATAAAATTGGTAAAATAGGTCAAATTGGTAATATTGGTAAAATAGGTAACATTGGTAAAATAGGTAAAATAGGTAAAATGGTTAAAACAGGTAAAACTGATAAAATAGGTAAAATTGGTAAAATAGGTAAAATTGGTAAAATTGGCAAAATCGATTCAGATACGTATAACTATTGTAGGCAAGCAAAGGAATCTATAATTTATCTAATGTTTGAGTGAAACGGGTGAACAATATTTGAAATGAGTTAAATAGCTAGTTCCAGGTCAACCTTAATGTACACGTTAAAATAAATTTACAGAATATTGTCAGGGAGCATCGAGCAATACTTTTATTATGAATATGCTAATAATTAGTGCAAAATAATCTATTTAGAAAAATAATTTAGTATTCGAATTCTTTCTTCGGTCCCTAAGAAAAATATTTGAAACAGAATATAATCTGGCTAAAATAAATTACATTATCTATTTATATCGTGAGTCATATACATGATGAAAGAGTCAGTAGCTATCAGTGATTTGTATCTTCAAACTGATATACTTGTTCATTGTACCACTATGTTACATATATCTGTAAAGCGATGATCCCAAGAATCCCCAACCTTGGCATCGCTTGTCTTGCTAAGGTATTACACTAATAAAAAAAGAAACGGTTGCATTGTGATTTCTAGAAACATGTTAAAATTAAACGTTTGCGGCGTTGTAATCTACATATATTTCATTATGATACATCAGTGCACACGTCACTTCTTTTGTTACACACTTTGAAATAAACTGTTTTATATCAGTCCCGCTGCTCCGCATGTCGACTCCAAATAATTCAAGTTGTTGTTTGTTGGGTTTTTCATTATTTAATTGTTCCATTTTTATAGTAAAATTCAATTCTGAAACAAAAAATCTTGTAGGAAAGTATTTGTGATTTTGTTTCATTACCTACAATACATGCATCGCTGAAGGTAATAATGCAACCATGTGGCCTAAGGAAAAGGTAGTCGCCAAATATAGATGCCCACCTGGAAATTTCATATGCACAAAGCAATATGATCATTAAATAGGCAGCTAGTATAAACGGGCGAAATAATGACGAGGCATGTGGTACTTGACTTAGTTGATTGCAAAGGTGTTAGGCAACTGTGAAGACCATCAAAGTAGGGTACAACCCTGTGTTCAGTTCATTCCCTAATTTTTAACTGATCATGATGGTTAATATGTTTGGTTTAGATAGCTGTATATATCGCAGTTGTCTTCATGATGGTAATAAATGTTGTTACTAACCTTTATGTGGTCGTATAATGAGGAGAAAATATAATAAAGACTGTAATACATCTTAAATAAAATATTATAAAAGATAGATTATTGGACGTGTGAGGAAGACAAGATCACACGCATAGAAGACATCTCCTGCTACACCAAAGAAAGAATATTTTAGATCTTTACGGATCCTTGTTCTGCTATGTGAACTCTAACATTTATAATGTTTGTAACTGTTTACTCGTGTATGTACAATACAAAAACAAGGCTGAACCGCATATCAAGGTAATTAACATGGAAATCAAAAGTGAGATATATACATAAACTGTAGTCTAAGGCGAAATACTGAATTGGAAATATCGCACAAATACTTTATTAGATGAAAATGTAGAATGTGATCAAAATAATTAAAAACCTCATATGTTGGTATGTTATCCAGACATATGAACAAGAAAGTGTAAGATGGCATAATTATTACGCAAAACTATTCATGCAAGTGAAAAGAATAGGTTAAGATAACATTAATGGTAACATACATAGGTAAATCATTATGAAATGTGAGGTAGACAGTTTTTATTACGAAGGTGGCATAAGCGGTGGAAGTGGGATACACTGAATGTTACTGTTACTGTTTGCAACCACACGTCTACTGATCAAACATCCAGAGCTACATTGACGCTATCAATCATTCCTACGCATTGCATCCCCTTTCACAAAATAGCTCATTGGTCATTTTTTTTTTGAATCACGTGAAACCTTTAAGGTCCTAGGTTGATCCCTTAATGGGCGGCTAACATTTCTTTGTGGCTGTATTCTTGGACTTATTACAACTCCCAATGAATATCCATGCGCAAGTTTTATATGGTTGTGTAATGGAGGAGAAAAGATAGTAACTTAAAAGACGATAATATATCTTGAATAAAATATTCTAAAGGTCAAGCTATAGGAAATACGAGGAATGCAAAATCACATACATACAAGACTTATCGTTCTCCAATAAAGAAAGAATGACAGGGAGAGGAAAAACAATAAATTAAGAATGTAACATGAAACAAACTATTTGTTATTTTGTCGATGCGGGTCACACATACATGTATATTCTCAAAATCTCATTTCTTGTTGTTTCATAAATATGGGATCGTAGCATAGTTTATTCAGGAACAAACAATCATTCATAATTTAAGATTTGTTACATAACCATGCTTCTGTTAAGTAGTGCATTTTCAATATTAAATTGGGGCCGAACCTCCACAACACAGAAACCTATCCAGAATAAGCTTTTCGTGTAACCCAATTTTAAAGGGAATGACCTGCATTGATTTGCAACTTTACTGGATTCGTCAACATGTTTGCTACAAGTAACACATGCAACATTTAATGACAAAAATGTTTGAAAGTAAACTATGTACTGATTATCATTAGATTCTTATGCCATGACTGATGTCCTAATGGATGATTTGAAAGCAAACGACAATTTAGAATTCAATCTCTTGAAACCCATGGAACAAAATGTCTCAAATCACAAAATAACTTGTAATGTCCATGAATAGAATTCAATCAGAAATGTCAATGTTTGTTGAACAACATGTGTAGAGCCCAGCAGACTCAGATGCAAGGAAAAACCCTCATGCACCTAAATGGTAGATGCTTGTAGTCCAGATAGGTTTCTGAGATTTCGGATCAGAGAAGCCTAGGGCAGTAGAATCATACGTGCCGCCAAGTTTCTGTCCCCCTTGGGTTAAATCATTAACATTTCAGATGAGAACCCTAGTACAGATGAATGGTAAACGGCTACCAGCGAAGCATGGATGATATGCGATTATAGTTTCATGTGCCAGAATCCCGGAGACCTGAAAAAGTGAGTAGGGAAAAAGATTAGTATCGATTTAAATAAAGGCAACATGTTATAAAGAGTTGAAGTTCGTTCAGAAATGCGGATGTATCTTTTGAAAACATTAGTTTTTCAGCAGCTTAATAGTCTTACTTGACTATCTGACATGACCTGTTTGGCAGCTTTAATTACTGCACCTATTCTAAAACTGTGCGATATAAAGTAGGAAGGATTTGAACCACAAATGTAAGTGCATTGCTTTAGACCAAATGGAATGTTTGCCGTGTCACTGGGTAAAAGATTGGGAATACTTGTCTGAATTAGGGGTCGATTCCAACAATTTGTGTACCTGTTGACAAAGAGCTAACGTTTGTGCCTGTTAAGCATGAAACAAAATGCTGCATTTTAGGAAAGAAAGAACCAAATTGTGGGCCAAGAATATTATCAATGGATAACGGGAAGTTTATTTATTAATAAATTTGACAACCGAATAATTGTATGTATGAAAGCAAATGCAGAAATTGGGATGATACGGACCCATATTTTCCCAGACAATGCTATACGGTAGAGTTCTAACTATGAATGTTGAGGCCCCTCCATTCCAAATGCCATGAAACCACTGAGAGTTGAAAGCTGCCTCGTAACCTGTGGTACTGTATTTATCGGTGTATAAATGAAGAAAAGGTTAAATTTGAAACTCATCAGGCAGAAACAAGGTTTTGCCATTAAATTGATCGAGAAATGTGCTCCAGGTTTTGGAGATCTCAAACAGTCAAGTCAATCAGGCGTCTCAAGAGAGTTCTACCTGGAAGTACCATGTAACGTGCAAAGTTTAGTGTACCAGTGACCAATACTGTAGTTGTTTAAAAGCAATATTGGGTTTATGCAGATATTATTGGATAAGGTTGTTGCATTTTGGAGTTTCTCTTGTGGGAGGCGTACCTCCATGCGTTCCGAATCCAGTTCATAACTAAGAACATTCATATTACTACTGGAAGGAAAAGTTTGATTGCCAGCAACTGGCACACACGCGTGTCGTTACAAAGGGTGATACATTTGGAAAGTTGCTTTGGGCATACTTTTAACGAGATGTCTAAGATTAGAAAATCATCTCGAATGTGCACCACGTGAGGCATGCAAACTTTGGCATTGGCTCTCCACTGTAGAGCAGTTCTAAAAGTTTCAAAACTGTTTGCAACTGGAAATGCATCCAATGCGCAGGCACTTATCAAAGCTGAATTTACCCTTCCATTTAAAACCAAAAAGGTAGGGCTGACATGTTGATACGAAATGCACTGGCAATGATTGTTTTTGCCATAAAACATCATCAGTTTTGTCGTTTGATGATAGCAACAGCAATATTTACTTTATGATACTGAACATATATCTTGTGGAATGCATGGGTGAATTTGAAAAATCGGGAAAGGTTGTCGTCGAAAGGGCCGGCTATTTGACCTGACACAAGTTTGTTTTCAACTTGATCTCAGGTTTTTGGCATGATGTGGCGACATAATAATTTGGTATCCCACTTTGAAATCATGAGTGAAACCATGTGGGAGTCATAACCGTGTAGCCAGTAAACCAATCTGTTCATGTTAACTGACATTGGCGTAATTTCTGGAGTTTTATTTGTTATTGTGTGAGGCGGATCTTCCTAAGTAATTATTAGGCTTTAAAGGGACCGAAAAAGGGCTTTTTCCTTGGAAGACTGTTTTGTGCTTTAGTCTGTGTGTGTATCTTGCCAAAACCATAAAGGTAAACTGACAGTCTGTTTGCACCTATTGAAGGATTGAGGCCCAAGGCAATTAAAGCATATGTATTGAAAGGTGCTGGACAAGCCAGGTGTGTAGTATTGGCTCTTATGTTCTGGGTAGCAAACGCCATTTGGGAATCTAACATTAGCTGTAGATACTCATTCTATAACTGATATTATTCAGGGACCATCCTTCATAGCACACATATGCAACTTCAAGTGAGTGATGCCACGTTCATCAAGGTGGCAGAACTGCTCGCCATAAAAATGCCAGTTTGCTTTCTTGTTATCAAGTTTCATAACATTCTCCATGTGATGAGGAAAAGTGCTTAGTTCTGCTTTCTTCTCGCATAGAAGATTGACATACCAATTCCAAGCCATTATCCACTTGTTTATAGGAAGAGCTGATTTTGAGGTCTTTTGGAACAAGGCCAAAATCTGGGCTGGAGGAGCCTATTTCAATATGAATCCTGTAAGAATCATGGAAGGGATTCAACAAGGTGCTCATGTCAATATACTGGCCAGAACATTTTCGGATTTAAACTTGTCTGATATTGTAGAATTTACTTGGAGGAAGGTGCTTACAGCTTCACAGATAGAGGGATTATTGGTTTCATTTGGAAGCAAAATTTCTATTTTTGAAGAAACTACAAGGCTTATTGTAGGCAGCACAATTTTCCTGAATGGGTTCGATACTGCTGCTGGGGGATGGATGGTTATCTGCATATAGGTGGCGATATTAGTTGCAGGTGCTGTGGCTGGTGCGGTAGAAAGCAGGTCTTCGCAGATGCCATCCTCTGTTGAGATTCTGTCTCACTGATTGTGCATCAGACCAAGTGACCTCTTCTGTCTTATAATGACTGGGTCCACCCGTGTAACTGGAGCAAGTTCTTATGTGATTTTAATCCCTGGGTGCAGTGGAAACAGGAGGTAGGCGTGCAGTTGGTACTCGTCGTCTGGGTGCCTCAGCTAATTTGACTGTTTTATCTCTATCAGAAGAAGCCTACCTACGGGGTGGCATGCTGCAAGTAAATTGAAAGGCATTACACTAGTCGTTACAAGTTATGTCATACCATTTTGTATGGGAATTTAACTGCTGATAGTATAGAATTATAGTTAATTTGCACGTAACCAAATCGTTGTATGACTAATAATAATAATAATAATAATAATAATAACATTAATAATAATGTGATTGAAAAAGTGTACAGTTGCAATGAATATGACAGTGGTACGGAATCAGCTAGAAAGTTTATAAATAGAATTCCATTTCTTCACAGAAAGCATAAGGCTTGCACAATGCACTGAATAAGAATACTCATATTAAATTAGTTGCACATGGTGAAATAATTGCAACTGGATGATAATGACGTTATCAATATGATGGAATTTAACATTATTTATGACATCATTTTGTGATTATTACAAATACCACTACTACAACTAATACTATTATGATGATTATTATTTTATTAAATGATAATTATTGCAATCCAAAAATGTTTGAAAGTAAAAGCAGAATGAATGCTCTGACTAAGTAAACGGTATAATGGTGTGGAACCCTCTACCAACAAAGTAATGTGCCAGTGACACTCAACTAGCTAGCAAAAGAAAAAATTATATAACACTTAAAACTGAGGAAAGGGTCACTCAAGGTCAAATGTGAAAAAACTGGAAATCAAGGTGAAATAAGAAAAGCTCAGAGCAAGGTCAAATATAAAGAAAAACAATATCTGGAAATCAAGGTCAAATTTGAAGCAAAAAACTGGAAATCAAGGTAACATATGAAAAAAAAGGAAATCAAGGGAAAATATGAACAGTCGTATACCGCAACGAACTGAGTTCGTTACATCATCGATTTGTGCAATTTTTGTAAACACCTACAATAGCTCCACGTAAAGATTTATATCAACAGTACTGCGCCTTAAGAAAAAGATGAACAAAATCTGGCACAAATGTATCTATAGCACCCCTCCCTACTCAGGAGAAAGAGAAACGGCCATTGTTTTCTCAACATGATACATTTTACATTTTGTAATTTCGTATCTAAATATTGCATTGCTTTGATGTTTCATAACTTGATATTTCTCGTTGTATATGTCTGGTCGTCAATGGCCTGCGGTTGTGATCTCTGACGGCTTCTTGAATATGCAGGGAATCTAGGCAATAAGCGACCAATAATCACTTTACAAACTTTGTTGTTCCCAGCCAAAATTGTGACCATGCTTAATGTTATGAAATCGAGCCGTCTACATCAGGGGTGTCAACCATATAGCCCACGGACCAGATACGGCCCGCAAGACTCATTAGTCCGGTTGGCAGACCAGATCTCTTGCTAGTGTCATATTTGCTTATCTCCACGTCTGCTAAGTGCATACAGCGGATTTGTCTCTTTAAAGTTTAAGCTCTTGTAGGCATTCTTTGATACGCTCAGACAAGGTCGATTATGTGAAACAGTGTTGCTGACCTTTGTCAGTATGGCCTCTTTCAAAAACTGTGTCGGCTTCTTTTGAAGTTCTTTCAACAGGCCAGCTTATGTAAAACAATGTAGCTGGCTTCAGTCCGTGCAGAGCTAACAGAAACGGACATATCACAGGCGCTGTAAATACGTCAGTTTCAGAACATTATGGACTATAATTAGTTCTCATGCCAGAAAATATCTTACAGCGGAAAAGGTACTGTTTGAACAAAGAAGTGGTCTCAATACTTCAGGTATCTTATAGCAAAAATTAGCTACGTAAACGGGGTTGACCTGTATATCTGAAGCTGTGCTAAGCTGTTTTTTTAAGGCCACAAAATATATTTTTGAACGCAGTAATAAGGACCCCTAATTTTTATGTTATCAAAGAAGAGAACAATAGACAAAGAATATCGTGTGCTTCAAGAAAAGTGGAGAAATTCATGTCTCATTGTTGAAGTCAATGGAAACCCAACCTGTCTGATTTGTGCACAACGGTAGCTGTTGCCAAAGAGTACAACGTTTGGAGACACTATGTTACTAAACATGCTGTGAAGTACGATAAATATAATGGGAAGTTACGTGAGGAGAGAGTTGCTGAATTAGAGCAGTCGTTGAAAAAGCAGCAGTCAGTATTTAGAAATACTCATCAAGTAAGTGGCGATGCAGTGAAGGCAAGTTACATAATTGATCACGAAACAGCTTAGTCATCAAAGCCTTTTACGAAAGGGCAATGTTTTGGTAACAGAACTCTATGCCTACATTATTGCCTTTGAGATGAAGCTTCAGCTTTGGGAAAAGCAACTTTCAGAGAGTAATCTGGCACACTTTCTGACCTTAAAATCAGGATATGAAATGGCCTAGTCTCACTGTGATGCTCTCACAGAAAAGCACAGCAGAAACCTTTGTAACTTACGAAATGAATTCCAAGAAAGGTTTTCTGGCTTTAAAAACCTTGAAAAAGACATTGCTATTTTTCGGAAGCCATTTTCTGTCAGTGTTCACGAGGTCTATGAGGAGCTTCAGATGGAAATAATCGAGCTGCAGTGTGACTCTGCATTGATGGAAAAGTTTTCTAATGTTGATGTTGGCACATTTTATCAATATATAGGTCCAAATTATCCCCAACTAAAGTCGTTTGCTTCAAAAATTATGTCCATGTTTGGGACAACGTATGTCTGTGAACAGCTCATTTCTATAATGAACATGAACAAGTCAAAACTTCGTTCTCAACTTAGTGATACACACTTGAACTCAATACTCAAGATTGCCACCGCCCAGTCACTTGCTCCAAACTTTGATATACTGATCCAGACTAAAAGGTGCCAGGTATCAGCAAGCAGCAGTAGCAGGAAATACAGTTAGTTCTATAACAGTATACTTCTTAGCCATTAACATTTTCGTTTCATTGTAAAATTGTAGCAGTTGTAGAAGTGATTTACTGCTATTATTATGTTGCTTCTTTATATCTAGCAAATAACTCAAATTATGTAATAATGCGTGTGTAGTATTTAGAGCTTAGAATACATAGTTCATGATACGTATGGCCCGAGTGAAGTACACTTATATCAAATCAAGCCCGCCATAGCAAATGAGTTTGACACCCCTGGTCTACATTGATATCATTATCCCCCGCTAACAAAACCACACTATCTGGTCACAATCACCGTATGACTGACATGTTCAATTTGAGGATTCTACTTGCTGTTCGGCCATCCACCCGGTGGAAATACACTATGATGGCTTCACCAATGTTCAAAGCCAGGCGTATATTACGACGAAACCTGGAACGCAAATGATGTTCGAACTGTTTACGAATGTTGTGAACAATGAGTAGGGTAGAAAGTGGTATTATAATGAGAAAGTGTAGATAATATATAGACATTTAGTTTAGGGGAAATTTAATTAAAATATTAACAATAAAACTGTTGCTGGAAGTATCTCTAAATACAAATTGAACCAAAATTACTAAGGACTTGGAATGAAATATCTGTTACTGTTTACAACCACTCGTCTATTCAATCAAACATGCAAAGCTAACCTGACACTATCATTCATTCCTACACATTCTGTTTTCCTTTAGAAAAATAGCTCCTTGGTCAACTGAATCACCTGAAATGTTTAAGGCTCTTTGATTGACGCCTTACAGGGCGGCTAATATTACTTTGTGGCGGGAATCTGGTACATTTTACAAACTTCCCATAAAATATCATTACACAATACACAATCGAACGTAGTGTTATATTTCTTTTCGTGGAAATAAAAATATCAACCCCCCCCCCCCTCTGACCCTCTTTTTTTGTGTGGTCGTTTTAACAAAATTGTAACATATATGCCATGATTCCAGTGAAAATACAACCATCAATTGGTTGTACATTTTATGTTCATTCACGCAGAAATTATACATCTTTCTCTCTAAAAAAATCAAGCATTTTGATGAAGGAAACAAATTGCCATACTTTTAGACTCCGTCACTTGGAAACACGTAAATACCCCTAATCGCTGGCATTCAACCTTAAGGACTTACCTGTCAGTATGTGTCATGTGTAATTCGTTCTCTGTTATTTATGTAAAATCATCACAATAACTATACTAAAGATTGTTATTTTATGGACATTTGTGAAGAACAAGAAAAGCCGCATCATAGTAACTATGTTAACACATAAAGTATCACCAATGTCAAACTTCAATATGATATGTTCCTTATGATTTCTTTGATATACACAACGGCTAACCTGATGAATCACACCAAAGCCCACTTCCCGCAATGTCTACAAATCCTCCAAAACTCTCTATTAGCAACCACATAAAGAAATTATACTGAACAAAATCGGAGATACTGTATACATATAAGACGGCGACAATTGTATCCCATATACTTTAATTAAGAGGAAAGTGGACAATGAACGGACCAATTTCCCACAAAATGACTTACTATGAAAATTTCGGCAAGCACATAAAACAATGCTAGGATAAAATGGAAGGCCGCTTATGCACATTGTAGACAAAAACTTAATATTGAACTCAGCTAAGTAGGTTTCTTGCATTTGAATCGTCCCCTTGCGCATACAATATTAAATCGTGCATTATCGACACCATTGTAAACAACGAGGGAGAAACATGGATATAAAGTATGGATGTTTCTTCAAATCAAAAATTAACTTATGACCAATGATACGAAACTGTTTAGTGCTACCTTGAAGAACTTAGGCAGTTTGTCAAATTGTCCCATTCCCTACTACGTGACAATATGCTTGATTATGAATTATACGGTACATTGTTTTCAGAAATCTGCTGTATATGGACCCGACTAAAGTACCATTTAGGAGTGCTTTTCGTTACTTTTGTATTGCACACATAGGGGAAACCATGTGCATGCAACATGAAACCATGCATTCTTGGCACCTCTGTCAATAACAAGAAAGAAACAGGAAGATAAAGTATGAATGTTCTCGTGAACAAAAATTACCCCATCACCAATCATACGAAACTGTTTAGTGCTTTCTAAACGTCATTGTCGTACCTCCTAGCTAATATCGATAAAGAAGGTAACATACGCTTGAAACGAACGAAAACAGTAAACGCCAACGCTGAGCGGTAAGCCAGAACGCGAATGCATTTCAAAAGCGAATGCAAACTGAATACAAACGGAATGCAAAAAATGATGTATTTAAGTATTTCAAGTTCTAATTTAGGGTAATGTTAAAGTCATGGGCTCTTTGAGTTAATTTTTGTTTCATGTACAATGCTTCTCATTCTGCGTATTGAAGTGAATGGAGTTTTACATTGAGCAATGGCAAACAATAACTTGTGCACTTTTATTTCACCTTCTCTCACTTTGTCTAGAATAATATAATGGTTATTTTATTTCATATCTACTTGTTGTTAACTTATTTTCCGGTACTATGTATCTCTGAGTATGAAAAATGAACCATTATTCGATAGAAAAATAAACCATTATTTTATGATAGGACGTGAGTTACTGGGTTTCCCACGAGAAATAATTTTGATAATTCATTGGAGTGGAATACCAGGAATAATTTTTCGCTGTCCCGTCAATAGAAGTCGATAACATGATGAACAAGAAATTTGAGCTCTTTTAGACGCTTGCGTAGTCTAGTGGTAAGTATAGCCGCCTCGCATGCAGCTAATTACGTTCCTCAAATCTGATTCTTTCTTGTCAACCTTTTTTGTTGCACATCTCTTTCATCCCTCTCTCTGTAAATATATAACTCGTTTGCTGGTAGTATTCATTTCGAAATCGCTCACGAACTTCGTTCGAAACTGTAATTTCTTTTAGCTTGATCGTTCACAAATAAATCATGCTTAACATTGAAATTTCAATTACTTATACTGAGTTTCTATCACTCATAAAATAAAACATGTGTACAAAATATTAGAATCCTCTTAGGAATATATAATTTTGTACCACAAAGTTTCTTTTATGTTTACTACATGTGCCGATAACTTTCTCAGAGAGCATAGTTTCATAACTAAATTGTCGCCTTTTTAACCAAGCTCTAAACAGATAAACTGAGATTTTATGCAGTTATTGATGCCAGCTACAAGTATGGTAATTAAACAA
The DNA here is from genome assembly GCA_029931535.1 of Margaritifera margaritifera. Lineage (NCBI taxonomy): Eukaryota > Metazoa > Mollusca > Bivalvia > Unionida > Margaritiferidae > Margaritifera > Margaritifera margaritifera. The sequence goes on from JAQPZY010001471.1 coordinate 2,240,345, forward strand.
AGGAAATTTGGGAAAATGCTGTATCAAATACCTTTAATTGCATAAAAAATGCCACCTATCAACACGAACATGTTCGTTCACAGACTACGATCGTCATATTAACCTGCGTTCACGAAATGTCTTTCCAATTAGCAGGCTAGTCCCCGTTATATGATTGTTTTACTACTTCCATAGTTCCTCTCATATCTGTAATACCAAGGCAGTTTTGTCATCACAAGGTCAAATTTATTTTCTTGCATAAATATCTTTAAAAAAACATTTAATTACATTTATATGTGAGACAATTATTCTAATGAATTGCCTACTTATGTGATCGTAACATGGGCTTTATCAGAAAACTCTCAGCTATATAGTTTTTTCCGGTAAGTCTCTATCATTAAAAAGTTGTTGATCAGAACGGTTGGGATTATAAGGAGTTTCTATTCTGTTCTCTTCTATCTATCTATCCATTTTTCTCTCTCTCTTTCTCTTAGAGAGAGACTAAATTATTTACTATTTGGAAATAAATGCTTATATATATATATATATATATATATATATATATATATATATATATATATTCGATTTCGTTTGGAGAATAAAATCTATATCTATCTATCTATCAATCTATCTATCTATCTTAACACAGGCAAATACGTCACTTCACTGAAAATACAGCTATTATTGTATTATTTTACTTTTACATCAAATACATCAATTCATTTAAGGATTGGAAATTAAAAGGCTTTTCGAATGAAATATGATCTTGTCATTGAAGACAAAATAAACAGGGATTGTGTGGGCAACATATCATAATTTCCACACAAAACAAGACAACTATTCATAAAGCTTGTTCTCGTCAGAATGTCAGCTTTGGTATATATATATTTGTCAAGCCAAGAACAATAAAAATCACATACATGGGAGGATTGGGAAATGAATTGTAAACAGTGTTGGACCTTATCTTGATAGACCTATCTGACATGTCAATCAACCATGCTTAGTACCTGCTTGTCATATTACCTATAGCCAGAGGAAGGGCCATACACTTAGTGCTGGTGTGAGTAAGCTTCATCATATTATCTATAGCCAGTGGAAGGACCATAATCATAGTCCTGGTGTGAGTAAGCTTCATCATATTATCTATAGCCAGTGGAAGGGCCATAATCATAGTCCTGGTGTGAGTAAGCTGCATCATATTACCTATAGTCAGTGGAAGGGCCATAATCATAGTCCTGGTGTGAGTAAGCTTCATCATATTATCTATAGCCAGTGGAAGGGCCATAAGCATAGTCCTGGTGTGATTAAGCTTCATCATATTACCTATAGCCAGTGGAAGGGACATAAGCTTAGTCCTGGTGTGATTAAGCTTCATCATCTTACCTATAGTCAGTGGAAGGGACATAATCATAGTCCTGGTGTGAGTAAGCTTCATCATATTACCTATAGCCAGTGGAAGTGACATAAGCTTAGTCCTGGTGTGATTAAGCTTCATCATATTACCTATAGTCAGTGGAATTGCCATAAGCATAGTCCTGGTGTGAGTATGCTGCATCATATTACCTATAGCCAGTGGAAGGGACATAAACTTAGTCCTGGTGTGAGTAAGCTGCATCATGTTAATCCGACAGGACATGTGGGAAATGTTCCCCATAACCTGGACTAAAATATATAGTAAATCGGAGTCAAAAAGTCTCAGAAACTAATATTTGATTTTGCTCAAATTGTAAAGATTAGGAAATGAGCGTGGGTGGGGTTTAGAGCAAATTTTAGAAATATCCATCGTCTTTGTAGTTAGCCCAAAATTTGCAATCGTCTAACCTCTCACCTTTCGTCTGGTTATTGGAAATGTATATTCAATGAATATGCTTCCTACTAGCTGGGCAACAGATTCCCAAGACCACCCTAATTGCATCCGGTAGCTCTAGTACGAGAGCCATCTGAGCCCAAGCCCTCTTGTTGGTTCATTCCAGATTGGGATATTAACGCTTTTGGAGCAGAGAAGTATGCAAAAGGTTCTATTCAGGGCACGCTAATACCCATGCACATGTACTTTGTATGATATATATTAACAATGGCTTGCCAATCACCTTAAAATGCTTCCATGTCATCTTATTGACAGGGAATCAATGAAATATTACACTTTTTCCCAAAAGTAAACTTTTTTTGTCCTTCAGCATGCTATCACTTGAACAATGAATATGCCACTGTAATCTTTGACACAAATGCTCTATGGAATACCAACCCAGTTACGGAAATCGGTTTTGACTGAAATTACCTTTAGCTGGGTTACGTATTATATCAGGAATATGTTGACCCTGATTCAGAGCAAACCAACAAAGGCTTCGACTGACACATTCATTTCAAACTATTTCCTATTTAGACCTAACGTCTAATGTTAAATTACGTGTGATCATTTTTGGCTAACGTCAACTGCTAGTATATGTTTCATTATTTAAAGCTAAGTTCAATACTATACTACGTCGTTTTATTTTGTACTAACGTCAGATAATATATTAAGTGGGGTTTTTTTTAGCAGTTAACGTCTAATAAGAGATTAAGTGTATCAGATTGGAACTAACGTCTAATGGCAGATTATATGTGTTCGTTTAGACTGTGTGTGTTCATTTAGATGTAACGTTAAATAGTAGACTATATGTCTTCATTTAGAACTAGCGTCAAATGCTATAATAAGTTCTTGTATTTGGTGCAATCGTCAAATAATAAACTAAGTGTGTTCATTTGGAGCTAGCGTCAAATGGTAAACTATGTGTGTTCATTTAGGTGTAACGTCAAATGTTAGACTATGTATGTTTATTTGCTTATTATACAACAATCAATACAGCTGACCCATATATCGACGTGATCCCAGGAGACGTGTATAAAGACTCAAGCCTAATTGATAAATGGTGTGAAATTAGCAAAATAGTGATCCAATTGATAAATGGTGTGAAATTAGCAAGATAGTGATCCAATTGATAAATGGTGTGAATTAGCAAAATAGTGATCCAATTGATAAATGGTGTGAAATTACCAAAATAGAGATTAAATTGATAAATGGTGTGAAATTAACAAAATAGTGATCAAAAAATCTAAACACGCTTTCATGGCAATTGGTTCTAAGATCATGAAAGATAAAATAGATTCTGTGTTGATTAAAAACAGCGCAGTACAAATTAAAATTGCAGTACATAATACCAAGGATAACATTTAAAAGTAAATTAAAAAAATATTCATTTATGTCCATTGTGGTCCTAGAATACTGACTGCATGACACCCAGAAGGCATTACAATTAGAAATATGTAAAATGCATGTGCACGCATATAAATTTCGGGGCAAAGCATAACATAGCATTATACTTAAAACTGTGTATATATATATATATATATATATATATATATATATATATATATATATATATATATATGTGTGTGTGTGTGTGTGTGTGTGTGTGTGTGTGTGTGTGTGTGTGTTACGTTAATGGAGATCTAAGGTATCACAAATAAAAAAAATGCCATTATCACAATTTATGACACACAATAAATGCACCGATCATTGACAATGCATCAACACACTACTCTAGTTAAGTGCTGTCACATATATAAATGTATCAAATTACTTAAAATAAGATGTATTAGAGCCAAACTGTCAGCAAGAATGACGGAGAATGTTTTCAGTACTATAGGAATCTATCATTGTTTTCGATAGCCACAGATTTTGGGGAAAATTACGTTGTACCCCCCCCCCCCCCTTTTGAACTTGCTATGTATACATTTTATATCAGTAGCTAAATCATTCCAAAGTTTACATGATGTATATGTGAACAACTTTGAATCAGAACTGTTGACAGCAGGAATCATGAAGTTACGTGTCTCACTGCTAAACTGGGTATAATATAAATGACTATTTCTTACTAAATTCAAATTTTGAGACACATATGACGGAGCTGACAATTCTAAGAGATAACTTTATTTTATTTCACCTACTCTATATTCAACTGGCAACCAAACGATTTGCAAGAACAGATCAATGCCAATATGTGATCTTAGCGTTAAGCCCAGAACAATGTGATAATTGTGTTTTAAGTGGTTTTCAATCTATATTTTTTTTTGATAGACCTGAGTAACAAAAGGAACATGTATATTCCAAATGACACTGAATAAGGGCACATGCTAATCACATTGTTGTATTAATATTAAAATATAGACCTTTTCTGAGAAGAAATTTGTATTTTACGTTTCACATCCATGCGAGAAATAGAGACTTAAAGTAGCTGATTGTTGACCAAACGCTTAAGAATGTGACAAACCAAACACTCTGTGATCATACACATACAAAACCAAACACTCTGTGATCATACACATACAAAACCAAACACTCTGTGATCCTACACATACAAAACAACTTGCTGTGATATCGTACAACTGATCGTATTTGTTTCGCCATTTCTACAAAACAATATATTTTTCCTTGGTAAATTCTCCATGTATATTCCTCTAGAATATCAAAAACATTTCTTTGCTATATTCTTCCTCTTCTTGATTACGGATCTGTCGCCCTCATACAAACAATTGTTAATAATGGAAGACCCAAAAAAACTTCTCAAAACGGCAGTTATACTCATATTAAACGCTGACTTTAAAATTCCCTTTGCAACTATGTTTAAAGAATTAAGCTAGGTCAGTGTCAATCAAATAATTAAATGCAATACTGATGTAACTGTTTACAAAACAATCAACAATCTAACTTGTGAGTACCAGGCTTCCCTTATAATACTTATCTCCGACACAGTCGCGTAATATACGGCCCATCTCTGAAAGGAAACTGTTAATACTTCGATCTCAAAGAACTACTGCTGCCAGTTCCTTCTGCTACTCTGCATCTGTTCTGTGGAACTCTTTACCTTTAGATATCCTTAATTCCAAATCCATTTCTTCATTTAAAACGACTTTTACAAGCTATATTGATCGGAGGAATCTATGTTGAAATAAAACACTATCACTAATTTATTAATTATTCTTACTATAACGGTGTGAGAGAAATGTCATTTAGTGTAGTATAATTTTCTGTTTGAATGTCTCTTTTTGTGTGTTTGTGTGTGTATGGTAAAATGATAAAAAGGTGTACAACTGTGTACCTGTGATCGGATGAAATGCAATGAATGTATTTCGATTTTTTTTAGTTGTATCAATATATATTTTACTCATTTTCCCAAGCGTTTAACAGTGTGAACAAATCTCATTTAGTGCAGTAAAATTATGTGTGTGTATGTGTGTGTGGATAAAATGTGATCCGCTGAAAAGGGTGTTATAATGTGTACGTATCACTGTATGAAATACAATAAATGTATTTTGATTTGTTGTGATGTGTAAAACAGTGTTACAATGTATATGTGTCGCTGAATAAATTCCAATTAATGTGTTGTGAGTTGTTTTGATGTGTAAAACAGTGTTGCAATGTGTATGTGTCACTGTATAAAATAAAATAACTGTGTTTTGATTTGTTTTCATGTGTGTAACAGTGTTACAATGTGTATGTGTCACTGTATGAAATAGAATAACTGTGTTTTGATTTGTTTTAATATGTGAAAACAATGTTACAATGTGTATGTGTCATTGTATGAAATATATAAATGTGTTTCGATTTGTTTTTATGTGTAAAACAGCGTTACAAAGTGCAATGTGACTCTATGAAATACAATAAATGTATTTTGATGTGTTTTGATGTGTAAAATAGTGTTACAATATATGTGTCAGTGTATGAAATACAATAAATATGTGTCAGTGTATGAAATACAATAAATGTGTCACTGTATGAAATACAATAAATATGTGTCACTGTATGAAATACAATAAATATATGTCACTGTATGAAATAAAATAAATATGTGTCACTGTATTAAATACAATAAATATGTTTTGATTTTTTCATTTTTACAACTCAATACATGCTACTTATTTTAGATGAAATATTTATAGCTTTTTTATTTACTGTAAATATGTTGACACCTAAGTGTACAAATGGCTAAACGCTAAATATATTGCCACACTAAACGTGGAATAATAATAATAATAATAATAATAATAATAATAATAATATCTGGGGCGTATATTGTCAAATTTAAATTAAAGAACCATCCCCTCTTCAATAATGGATTTCTTTTCGTGATGATGATTAGATGATCAGCAATGATGATAAATGTCATGGACAATGTTTCCCAAATTCTAAACATAAAAAATAGAAGCTTATTGTTACTTGTAAATTACCCATTTTCTTTCTCCATCAAAACAAATCAACTGAAGTGATGCCCCATTCGGAATGATTGAGTCTTTTAAATCTAACGATATCTGTAAAACAATTTAAAGCCCAGATTAAATCTATGCATCATTCCATATAAGAACCCCATATATCATCCCTTTGAAACGCATGTGTCGTAATTTCTGACTGGAGGGAGGTGAGAAAAAGGAGAGGATTGACTTTGTTCATGTGTAGTGACATTAGGCTGAGGCACTTTGTTCATGACGATGTAAACTGAGAGCCCATAGTAAAACTTGCCCTTCAGTGCTACTTTCTGATGATACTATTGCACAATATAGCTTCCATGATGGACTCTGTGTATGTATCCGGAGTTAACGGCACGTCATTATAATATTGACTATCTGGTATCGATTGAAAAAGAAGTTCTAAAAATATAAATATAATGAATTGCACCCCAAAAAAAGTTAGAAAGACAAACCCTTGGAATAAACATAAACATGAAGTACTGCAAGATTCAAAACAATGTAAAGATGTTAAAATTGTTTTAAGGTATATTAAAAAGATACAGGTAAAAATATAATATCCTTATAAATATAGGACCTATATTAAAGATAAAGGTAAAATATAAAATCTTTCTAATATAGGTTCAAATCTTTTATGTAAACCGGATTCCCTCAAAATGTCCACGATTTTCTCTGGTGGTACATCATCACAAAGTTCCTTACTTGAGTTCATATCAACACGTTTAAAGTCTCACAGGCTGTCGATACACTCGACAAAATGTGTTCCACTGGCAGAGTACGCAATCTGCCACTCTCGAATAATATATTTGATGTTACAAAGCTTGTTGAGTATTCATTCAACATATTTTGTCAAGTATTTAGAAAATGCCATTTATATCATATTTGTAGTCAGTATATGGAATCTTTCATTGAGAAACGGATGACTTCAGGGTAGCTTTTGCTGCTTTATCTGCTCTTTAATTACTATTAACACCAATGTGACAAGGCAGCCAACATTACAGAATACGTTTTCCAGATTGTATAGTGAAATCATGCTTCTGTATGACTTGTGATATCAAAGGGTTATCGAATCTAAGGTTTTACATGGCTTTCAGTGTGGAAAGGGAATCCAAAAAATCATGGAATTTGTTTTGTTTGTTTTAGTTTTCTATGTAGTTCAAATATTGTAGTATGGAAGTAATTTCTGCGGTAAAACTGGAGACTTTATCCGGTAACCAGCTCGATGTGATGCCACGGGTTGTTGCAACGGTAGCTCCAACGTTATCTCCATATTTTAAACCGTATGTAAACATAGGGATGTATGGCTACGATTGGAGGCTCTGGTGTGATTGAATTTACTCTGAAAAAAGAGAGGATTTGTTGAGTACGTTTTGAAGTGGCAAATATAAAATATTATTGGGAGGGGAGGAGGGTCATAACCAACGTGGTGACTTTGGAACATATAACTTTGCACTATTTGCAAAATTGATTTTTCCATAGTAGACATATGTGGAATACATCAAATGCATTTGTTACAATCTGCGTCAGATTTATCATGAAATTAAATTGTATTCTCTTTTTTAAAAAAATATAATTAAACTCATTTGTTCTAACTAGATGAGCCAACATTTTAATAACACAAGCGTCTGAGTATGCAAGACAGCCAGCAAATAAAGCCAAATGTGTTTTTACTGTTTCTTCACCTCTTCGATAAGTGGTACCTTGACATTGGCCTCCTAATGAATGCGCATACTCTGGTGCTTGACGTTTGTCAAAATCGGAACTGTTGTTAAATGGTACTGTCATTGGAAACCTTTGTTGGCATGCTATGAACTAATCAATAGATTCACTTCCCGCTATTATACGTTCCAAAAATCCTGGTTATGTCAGTCAAAACTGATTTCCGTAACTGGTTTGGCATTTTTTTAAAAAATGATGTACCTTTTTTTCTGCCATATATTACAGTGTCAGATCTATTGTTAGAGAGATAACACGCAGAAGCGCAAATAAATTGTTGACATTTGAAAACAAAGTAAAGGTTAATATTTAATTGATTCCCTGCCAATACCATAACATGGACGAAATTTGCATTGATAAAAGGGACAGCAATTAAGCATATAAATGGACATATATTGTTTTGGATATTTAAGTCACCTGTAAATCATTTGTTTTATATTAAGTAGTCATTTCCAGTGCTTTAATATCCCCATCTCACAGGAAGCTGCTAGGGGCTCAGTTACTAGAGCTACCCGATAGTGTTAGGCGGGTATCCGGTTCAAACACCGCTCTGGCAATTTGTTGGGTAGCAAGCAAGAAATATAAGCGTTAAACAGCTTTTTCCTATAAGAGGAAAAAAAAATTGAGAGGCATGCAGAAAACGACTTGATAGATTGCAAATCTTCGGTTGAGTACGGAGACAACCAAAATAAGGTCCAATACTGTATTCCATTCAAGCCAAAATTCTCACATGTTTGTGATCATGATAGCGCTTGGTTTTAACAGCTGTATACTAGTTTTTTTAATGTTTTGTGTGGAGATAATTATCTTTTTGCCATCACACTCCCTGTTTCTTTTATCCTAAATGTCAAGATCATATTGCATCATAAAGCCTGTTAAATCCTATTATATTTTCTCGTCGCTCGCTTCATGGACAAAATAATAATGAAATTGACATAAAAATGTATTTACCACTGTTGAGAAACAGAACAAGGTTGGTTGTTTATTCTCAATATCTACGTTCGGCACGTAAAAAAGACAAGTCTTTTAAAAGAAAGAAACTAACGCCCATAATTTCAGATTCCGTTGGGGGAAAACAGTTCCTATAATATCTGCTATTCGACCTTAGGGAATGATTGTATTGCTTAACCTTGTACATTGATTCATCTGCGACTTCTTTTCTTTAAACAATACAAACAAAAAAAACTGAGAGCCCTTGAATAGTGCGTACTAGTACCTAATTTGTTTCGCATACTCCATAGATTATGTTGCCTCTAAAAAAGCCCTTTCTACAAGGAACTCAGTCAAGTTTTAATGACATGTTCTTTCTGGTCTTTCTGCTGATAGCTCGCTGAAAAGACTGGTTTTCTGCTATTTACAATTTAAAAACTGGGCAGTTTGTCATATTTTTTCTTGCATAAATATCTTACCCAAACAATGAAATAAAAGCAAAATGTTCCATTGAAATCTATATTCTATTGAATTGTTGATTTTTGTGACCTTGACATGGTACATATATGATAGCATTCAATTTAGAAATACATTTTCAGTACAAGAGTAAAGATAACAACACGCTGGCGGAAGCATAAGAATGATTCAGATTCAGTCGGAAGCATAAGAATGATTCAGATTCAGTCGGAAGCATAAGAATGAGTCAGATTCAGACGGAAACATAAGAATGAGTCAGATTCAGATGAGCAGGAAGTTGGATAGTCTAGGTTGTGCTTTTTTTACAACCATATATTGGAAACTTTTGTGGCACACGTTTTTCTTTTTGATGATACTAAATTATGAATAATTAAGATTTTAGAATATTTTATCTGAATTACTGTTTATTTAGTTATTTTATTGTGTATGCTAATGTCTCTGATTTGGAATTATATGCGATGATATTACATTTGTTCTTAAACTGAGTGGTGTTGTTTTGTTTGTAACATTTTCAATTTATTTTGAAGGCAAATGGTTCAAAAATAATTTAGAATTAATTGTGTAAACTTACAATAACGTCTCAAATATTTGGATTATTTTTCACTCAAGTTATGCTTTTGTCTTGTTTGTATATAGATCGATAGATGTTTCCTGCAAATAAATACAACAACGTTATATCTACTTAAGGTGTGGATGAGAAAAATATTACTTTATACTTTGACATATTTGTTTATGTTTCTCATTTTTATGTATGTATGACAGTTTCCCCATGTATGAATGACAGTTTGCCCATGTAAGAAAGTCATGTGGTATAGGACTGGACAATGCAAGTGCAATCAATGACACTATGTTATGTCATAATGTCAGTGATATCATTGACATCTGCAATGTTTCTATCAGTTTTATAGTAAATGACAGGTTTACTCTGAATATAAACATAATTATTTGTTTACAACAATTACATCGTTGTAAACAAGATTTTCTATTCCTCACACTAATGTCTTAAATGTTTTTGAAAAAAACACATCCTGTATTGTTACAACCATACCGATGATACTAATCTTATCTTCTCCCAATGTTTCCTATTCACAAATGATAGACAAAACAACACATCATATGCAGTAGTTAGCGATAGAACACTCCCATCATCAGGGTAAGAATGTGTTGGCTGTAACTCGGCAGGGACTCAGCAAAACCCCGAACCTGTGTACAACTTCTGACCCCTGCATATGATTAATTACTTTTGCTTTATTTGTCTACATTGGGACTTAAACTTATTTTGTTTCCTCTTCACATTTTCAACCAGACACAACTTTGCCTTAGATAAATTGTGATGTTTTATGTTTCTGTTTATGCTAATTTGTTCATCATCTATTTTAATACTATCCCTTTTTTTCTAATCACGTGTGAGATTATTGTCTTATTTAATCCACAGTCAAAAGGAACAGTTAGAATACAATCATTCGTGTTTTAAATTGATTGAGTTGTCTGTTCGGATATCCCAGATACTCGTCTCCCCTACCCAACTCTCGCTCTATTTCTTCTGAAGTTTTAGATGGTCAACTAGGGATTCGACAATTAATTATTAGCATGAATTATAATTTTTCGATCACAAGCTTAAACTTTCATACAATACGAACAATACGAAGCCGTATAGCATCATTATTACAACTTTGGAGTCAAACAAGGATGTATATATATATATATATATATATATATATATATATATATATATATATATATATATATATATATATATATATATAGACAGAGAGAGAAAGAAAGAGAGAGTCATGACAAGATGAACGGATTGCGACACAAATTCTATTTATGGAATGTTCAAGAACAGTGTTGTATGAAGAATGCCCAAATGATAATTGGGGTTGACTATGACTTGGAGGGAAAGATTTATTTCGTAGACGCGATGTTCAATTCTGTATGCGTATTATTACGTCCCTATTGTCGATTTAATTTCAGATTATATTGTTGTGCATTTCATATTCTATTGTTGTGCATTTCATATTCTATTGTTGTGCAAGCATGAAGACTTTTGGGGATTCTAAGTTGGAATGTACGAATGACACATACAAAAATAAATCTTATATTAGACATACAAATGTCTTTCAAACGCATTATCGATGATTGCTCTAACAGAGGACAAGAAATTTATTTAATTTGCTTTCTAAAATTGAATCCACTCGTGCCTTAGTATTGAACTTTGTTCAACTGTATGACATTATATCGAAACATTGCAAAACAATTATTTCTTACGATCTCAGCAAAGTATTCTCGATTCAGCGATCCTAGTATGGTCGTCAAAGAATGGTACGGAAACTCCATTCAAGTATTTGTTCAAAACCTTCAGGAACAGCAACTTGATATATACACCTCTAGCTGGCACTTTTCCGACACGATCCTTCTGACTTTCAGAACAATGTCCTTGTCTCTCCTTATTAATTCATTACGTCCACCCCAAAAGAACCGCTCGTCTTGAATTCCAGTTGAAAGAAACGAGTTTTCATAGCCAGTGGATATTACACAACAGAGAAAAAAAAATTCGGTGCGGGGCAGGGGATTCAACTCAACCTTATCCGGCCGTCCCACTAAACCGAGCCATCCGAGCACATGCCACTAGCCGGTTCCAGCGAGACGGTTCCGGTGAGACTGAGATAAATACGCACTTGGAAGAAAGCAGTGTGCAAAAAAGTTCTTCGCTGATAATTATCACCTGTGTATACCAACCCATATACTTCTACCGATATCCATTCAAATCGCCAGTCCATCACCTTCAGTTGTGTCCATGTCGTTTTATTGGCAGTAAATCAATAAAATTTCCACCGTTTTTCAAAAAGTGAACACTTTTGGGCGCTTCTACGTGTCACCCCTTGAACAATGGAACTGTCACTAAAATCTATAGCACAAAGCGCTACAGCATTCTTTGGAATGCCAATCCCCTTAAGGAAATAAGTTGCGACTAACATTAACTGTCACCTGAGGTTCGAATTATAGCAGGAAGCGGATCAATTGATTATACTTAAGAACAGGTCATCAATGGATTCAACTGACATCATCATTACAATCTAGTTCCGATTTGGATCTAAGGTAAAATGCTAAACTACGAGTGGTTTTTTTTAGAGCTAATGTGAAAGTCTAGATTACATGTATTCATTTAGAGCTAACGTCAAATGCTAGACTGTGCTCATTTAGAGCTAACGTCAAATGCTAGACTAAGTGTGTTCATTTTGAGCGAACATTAAATGCTAAACTACTACTACTACTAAAAACTACTACTACTACTACTATACTAAGAACAGTTCTTTTAGAGAAGATGTTGCAAAGACTACCTCTGAATCAAGGCTATCGGACAATTTATTCAAAATTGGATGGATCGTCAAAAGAATAGTAGTCGAGCATTAGTTTATGTAAATATTGCAAATTTCGGATCAAACCTTTACCATGACAGCATCTATTCTTTGAAATATAGAAATGCAATTGCTAAATTTAGAGTATCCTCTCACAGACTCAAAGTTGAAGCTGGTAGATGGGCAAGACCGTATAAACCAATTCATGATAGACTTTGTTCTATTTGTAACCTCATTGAAGATGAATATCATTTTGTCCTTGAATGCTTATCTTATAAAGATCTAAGAGCCAAATATATAGAGAAATATTTCAGAAAAAGACCAAATGTGTTAAAATTTATAGAACTTACGAATACCCAGAATACTAGAATTTTGAATAATTTGACCAATTACATTTTTAAAACTTTTAGTCATAGAAATACCGTCGTATATTCATATATCTTACAAATATTTTGACTGACCACCACTTCAATATGAATTTGAATTACATAACTTCTGATTTTATCTTCATATTATTACCTTTAATAATGTATATATCTCTTTCTCCCTACTGAGAAATTGTGTGCCTTAATCTGCTTATTTCATTTGCATTGATCTGCATCTGCATGCATATGTAATTTCGTTTCTTACTATGATTTCTTTGTATATTGTAGACTATAGATGATGATACCTTGTTGTTTATTGTACTATCTGCCATTCAATTTTATTCATTGAAAAAAGATGAATAATCACAGTCGGTTTGGACTATTGGAATGAATAAAGACCCTTCTTCTTCTGTAAATCAAACGACCAATACATCGTATGTGAGTATATAAAGTATTGGACACCCTTGAACAGTTTATCCTGTCTAATCAATGCAATCATACCGCTTTGTCTTTGCCTTATATATGACAATGGTTGCGGTTCCAAGACACAATCATTGTATACTTACGGCCAAGTTCAGATATCCTTTAAGAGGTATCAAATTTCTATACATATTGTAACATCAACACATTTTTTCATGTCCAAGCTGTTAGAGAATGGAAAGATATAATGTAAGAATGAAAATGAAGCAAAGATTATGCCCTCAGTCTTGTTATGTAACACTTTTTCACTCATAGGGCAAACAAATAACTTTTCTAGTAGTCATTTGATATATTGTGAGTCCAATTATGTATAATGGTCAGAGTTTAAAGCAAACGCCGTAACGAGGGCTTTTCTCAGAAAAGAATTTTGAATCCAATGTGAATCCATATTTTTATTATGATCGTCGGAATTACTTGCAAATCTCTGTGTTCGATTTTTGTTTCCTAACGACCAGTTAGGAGTCTCTCAGATAGCATGATCAGAAGTTAGCTATATTCTTGTGACAGCAGCACATAGTGTTGAGCTTAACCTCTTGCCAGAAAGATAAGTTCGAAGAACAGATATGATTAATACCGTGTAACTTAAAAAAGGCAGCCACGTGTGGGACTACATATCCACAATAAGATGATATTCTCAATCAATGCAAGTAAAGACTTTATTGTTTCAGGCACGGCCGAAAAGTCGGCATAGGCAGCGGGACCTATTTTTCTAATTCTCCACTGTATTTGCGCTGAAACATGCAAATAGTTAAACACAAGGATTCGCTAAATAGTTAAACATCGAAAGCAACTGTAACTCTTTACTAAGTTTCCTGGTTGCATCATATTTCTTCTGGATAAAAGGAATACGGTTGATTTTAAAACACAGAAAAATTAAAGAACATTGTTTATCCATGGGACTTTGCTGTAATGTCCTTTAGAGCTAGATTGTGACCGTCAGTCAACTAGCGCATAATGGAAATTTAAATGACCAACTGACAAGTCTAATCACCAAGCTTGGTGCTTATCTACGATTTTCGCTCCACATGCGGGTCGATGAAGCGGCCTGGCATGAACCCTGGTCACTTATGCGGGATATACTATGTAACATACATAATATTAAATCTTTATATCTTCAGTATCTCTTGTCCAATTTTCTTGGAATGTTCACCACATACGTAAAGGTCCTCTGTCAAATGCCATGACATATTAAGGAGAAAAGCCCGATATTTAAAATAAAATTTAATTACTGTGCGGAACAGTCTCCTAAAATCCGAAATGTCAATTAAGTTTCAAATTTCTAATCTTGATAATAATCTTGATAAAAACTTATCTTCCAAGAACTGGGAATGATCCATTATATAACAAGTTATTTCAAGTCGTGTTATACTGACAATGATTCATTACATAAACAAGTTATATCAAGTTGCGGTAACTTATATTTATCCATTATGTAACAAATTATATCAAGTCGCGGTATACTGACATTGATCCATTGTGTAAACAAATTATATCAAGTCGCGGTATACTGACAATGGTCCATTACATAACAAGTTATATCAAGTTGCGGTATACTGACATTGATCCATTACATAACAAGTTATATCAAGTTGCGGTATACTGACAATGATCCATTACATAACAAGTTATATCAAGTTGCGGTATACTGACATTGATCCATTGTGTAAACAAATTATATCAAGTCGCGGTATACAGACATTGAGCCATTATATAAACAAGTTATATGAAGCTGCGGTATACTGATATTGATCCATTCCATAACAAGTTATATCATATCGCGTTATACTAATATTGATCCATTATACAAACAAGTTGTATCAAGTAGCGGCATACTGATATTGATAATGGATCAATATCAGTATACCGCTACTTGATACAACTTGTTTATATAATGGATCAGTGTTAGTATAACGCGACTTGATATAACTTGTTATGGAATGGATCAATATCAGTATACCGCAGCTTCATATAACTTGTTTATATAATGGCTCAATGTTATAATGGATATAACAAGTTATAACAAGTCGCAGTAATGTGACTGAATTTTATTGCACCCAGATTAAAAACTTCCAGACTGCCGATCCCTTTTTTGTAAGGACTAATCAGTAGAACAAACAACATAGACCTTGATCTGCCGGCGCATTATGGGACGGCAGATCAGGGTCTATGTCGTTTGCATTTGGACACGGTTTATACCCGAGTACATACGGTACTGTCATTATTTAGATCCTTCAAAAAATCACCCTGTCATGGTGAACTTATGCCAGATGAGGAATTTGTTTTCATGCATTTAATATATGCGGCAATAATATCAAATAATCTGTTCATGATACGGCCTAAAAAGATAGGAAAGTTAAAGCCTGTTCATTTCCATCTGCTACACAAATGAGCGGCTGATGATGAGGTATATTTGCAAAGTTCAGGTACAATTGAACAACAACAATAATAAATTCGTGTTTTTCTTCAACATCAAACACCAACATATCCGCCACCAGCACAACCACAACTATCACCTCATTATAACTAATAAAAGAAGAAGATGCTACTACTACTACTACTGCTAATAATAATAATAATAATAATAATAACAATAATAATAATAATAACTCATATAATCTAAGCTTATTTGAAGTTATTGTCATTAGCTCGTAAGAATGGTAAGAAAGACCGAGCTAAGACATGGTAAGTTTTTAAAGGACATACAATATGTCACATCGAGCGGTATGCTCGATGCAATATCAAGAATTTCAAACTTGCCAGCGGGAAAGAGAGCAAAACACGCCCGAATCTCTTTAACAATGAACTTTGTTCTCTAAGAGCAGATTTACGCTGGTAAGAAGAAGAGATAAAGCCAATTTAAAAACTATATCTCCTGCCCAGGTGAGAAATAGATAAGCGACTATTTACTGACGGAAGGTAATAATAAAATCATCCACATAATAATGCAGTCAAGGAATAATGGCCAGTGGCCAAATAAATTATCTCCAGTCATTTGCGCGTTAAACTGGCATTCATAAGAATGTCAAATACATGTGTATAATTGGTTTAGCAAGAAACTAATAATGCAGTATCACAATCATGCTAAATAACGGATCGATGGTAATGCCGTGATGGAAAAAAGTGCGTCACTCAAAACAGCGGCGGTATAATCCAAATGAGATTACTCTGCCGGCAACAGTAAGTAATAGTGATACTATTTAATTTACCTCGAGATAGCAGTGTTGGAGAGTCTGAGAGCTTATTTTTTTAATGTAGAGAACAGTGCTTTCAACACCATTGTGATGAAATGCAGATATATTAAATCAAGGTTGGTGTCATTTTATTGAGTGCCACTTGTTTAAATAGAGAGAATATAAAAATACTATTTTACATATCAATGTATTGAACTTTTGAAAGAAAAAGACCAAACTGCGAAGATTATAGATTCTGTTTACACTCATAACTTGACTATCTTTTGGAAACCAAACATCCAATATTCTTGCATTTAAAATCACAAAAATAAGCAAAGTAAGTAAATGTGTTGACCTCATGTTCACTATTATTCCCAAAGATTTAATTCACAACAATTTTTTTTATACAGTGCCATATAATAAGAAAGCTATGTGCAGAATGTGGTTATTGTAGATTCAAGAGTGAAGATCCGTTTAATTGTATGAAAATCAAATTTGCTGAATAATAATATATAAATAGACCTATTTAGGCCAGAGTGCGCTATTTTTCCACATGTTGTCGAATTTGCGCATGTATTTGGTACACTTTTCATAAGTCTTATTGGCAGATATCTATATATAAATTATCTAGAATTTCTTAATCCAGTCCTGTTCTTAGCATGTATTTGGTACACTTTTCATAAGTCTTATTGGCAGATATCTATATATAAATTATCCAGAATTTCTTAATCCAGTCCTGTTCTTAGGAGCGTAGACAAATCCAAGTATTAGATTTGTTTTCAGTATATTAGCATATATTTAGTAGTAAACATTGTTGTTTTAAAAATCTTGTTGTACACGTTTTCTAAAAATATCAAAATAGCAGAAATATTGTTGTTACGTCTCACGATTAAATTCTTTCATTTATCACATGACTTTGAACTTACCGTGCCTAATATACGTGATTTCGTCTTCAATCATGATGACATTGTATATGAGCATCTTATGCAAAATTTAATTGGAACCCCAAATTTATATATATATATATATATATATGATTCATTTTAATTATAAGAATACCAAACCAAAGTCTGACGAATATGTTGAAGTCTCTGCTTGCCAAAATAGCTTGGTTACCATCGATTGTAATAAAATATTTGACCAGTGTACACATTTCTTTTATCTATTTAACTACTAACCTTTCCCTTACTATTATTATTTAAATGTTTATATTAAATTTTTAATTTTAATGTGTGAATGTGTGTGTGTGACGATGTTCATCCATTGTCTTGTTTTAATTATATCATGTCATGTAGGATATCTGTCCTGTCGTCTCATGTTTTTTGTCATATTGTCCTGTCTTATCATGATTTTCACATGTTGTCCTGTCTTATCGTGATTTTGTCATAGTATCTGGTCTTATCGTGATTATGTCATTTATTCCTGTTTTATCGTGAATTTGTCATATTGTCCTGTCTTATCGTAATTTGTCATATTGTCCTGTCTTATCGTGAATTTGTCATATTGTCCTGTCTTATCGTGATTTTGTCATAGTATCTGGTCTTATCGTGATTATGTCATTTATTCCTGTTTTATCGTGATTTGGTCTTATTGTCCAGTCTTATCGTAATTTTATCATATTGTCCTGTCTTATGGTGTTTTGTCATTTTGTCCTGTCTTGTCGTGATTTTGTCATATTGTCCTGTCTTATCGTGATTTTGTCCTATTGTCCTGTCTTATCGTTATTTTGTCATATAACTTTGTTGAGTGGAATGAAAATAAATAACTTACATTTATGTGAATTGCATACATATCAAAATTTTAAAAACTACAATTGGATGCATTGGTATTTCCACTGAAACTTGGAAGATTGTAACCCTACAGGTTTGGTGGTATCTAAATTTTATTGAAGCTGATAGAATAAATAAAGATGCATATGAACATCGGTTCTCTATCTTGTTGTTGAGAGCACCAATTGCACATGCTAAAACGTTGAATGCACCCAATTCACATGCTAAAAAGTTGAATATCTTCATTTTGTTTTACAAAATATATAATTCCTATGAGAGGCAAAGATATATATATATATATATATATATATATATATATATATATATATAACTCTACCCTATGTAAAATAAGGTTAAGAAAATGATTATCAGATATGAAATGTATCCCTCTTTTGCTGCTAGTAGCAAAAAGTCAATTTGTACTAAGAAATTCGCTGTCAGACAAATGTAATGAGTTCGCAACGGTGAACAAATGTATTGTACCTAGTCTGTCATCAGCAATATGTGTGATTGTTCTTCTTTGTGATCACCCTCATAACAGTTGTGTAACATTCATGAGAAGTTTTAGAAAGAATGAATCTGAATATTAAACAGCAAAGATTTAGGAGTAGGCCCAATTTGCATCAGCCGATCAGAGACAGCGAGAGAGACCCTTTGCAAATGAAATACTTCACAAATCATCATCAAGCTCAGCTAATTATTATTGGTTGTTAGGTACAAGGAACTTTAGGATTATATAACTTTTAACATCTGGGATAGAATCTTCAGTGGTGGTCTTAACATTATAATGTGTTATTTCTCTTTTTGTGTAAAAATTAAGCGCATTTAATTTACCTACACACCATTATTCCATTCATTATTGACAAAAGTATTATTTGAATACAGGCAACTGATATTTCTCACAAAAATAATGGAAACAATCATGAACATGAAATGTCAAATTTATTTTCTTTTTGTTGATAGCTATTCTTTGATTTCCATGGTGACCAGGAGGTGCAACATAATCACGCTTTTGATGTGAATAAATGAGTAGATAAGGATTGTGATTTATCGATTCTCGATTATATTTCAATATATGTATGTGGGTTCTTTTAATCAGAGGAGTGGGGTTTCACCCCATAGATCTGAATTGTAGACTTTTCATATGACACGGTGAGTGTTACATGATCTGAATTGTAGATCTTTCATGTGACATGGTGAGTGTTACATGACCTGAATTGTACATTTTTCATATGACATGGTGAGTGTTACATGACCTGAATTGTAGATTTTTCATATGACATGGTGAGTGTTACATGACCTGAATTGTAGATTTTTCATATGACATGGTAAGTGTTACATGACCTGAATTGTACATTTTTCATATGACATGGTGACTGTTACATGATCTGAATTGTAGATTTGTCATATGACATGGTGAGTGTTACATGATCTGAATTGTAGATTTTTCATATGACGTGTTGAGTGTTACATGATCTGAATTGTAGATTTTTCATATGACATGTTGAGTGTTACATGTGCTCTTATTATCCACGCTATTGAGTAAGATGAACAATATATTCAAAATAAATATATTAGGAAAGTACGAAAGCTTTATCAGTGGCTTCAGTCAATAGGTTATTATTTGACCTCATCTATTTCTTCACATTTTACACAATATCAGGATAATCTGATACGTTCGTCAATGAAGTGTATTTCTCTTTAATTTTAAAATTAAATGCTAAAGTACAGTTATAAAACTTAAGGGAAATTACTAAAATTATCTAGATGCAATATAAAACACTTGTCCACATCTCTCTCTCTCTCTTTCTCTCTCTCTCTCTCTCTCTTGGTTTGTCTGTCAGCATATCCGTTTTACCTCTCTCTCTCTCCCTCTCTCTCTCTCTCTCTCTCTCTCTCTCTCTCTCTCTCTCTCTCTCTCTCTCTCTCTCGACCATCGTCGCAAGCTACGGACAAAAATCCGTGCAAAAATGAACGTAGCGGATTTTCGCCTGTATCACACGACGGTGTATCTGAACCTGTGAATGATGCTAAAATTTACAGACAAACCGACCAACGGAAAGGGGAAAGAGAGAGAGAGATGGAGGATAAAAACAATCTTATGGTTGGTAAAAATGTTAATTAAAGCATAATAATGACTTATATCAACGGTAAATAAATTTAAATGTTTGAATTACCTCTTATTGGTTCGTCATTTAGCTTAGTCTATATTCCACACTCGTTTCAATATACCCGCAGGTGACAGAACGGCGCCGCTATCATTGTTCAAGAAGTTAACAATGCAGTGTTTGTAGTGCTCTACTTTCTTCATTTAAATCAACTTTCATGTTTAAATCATAAGTGTGTCTTTTTTTATATAATCAATATAAATGCAAATAGAAACTCAAAACAAAACAAAGAAGCAATAATCAATTTCCGAAGATGATTGTGAATAGCTGCAATAGGTGCAGAACTACAATATGTATCAGACACATTGGGCAGGGATGTGAACAGTTCACTTCCTCCGTCAATACAGTTTCCTATAGTCAATCTTAACTCCGTTGGAAATGCAAGCATGTGTATTTGTATGTGATATAAATAAAATATATGTATATTATGTACGCTGTATCTTTGTATGTCATATAAATAAAATATATGTATAGTATGTACGCTGTATCTTTGTATGTGATATAAATAAAATATATGTATAGTATGTACACTGTATCTTTGATATACAACTTCTATAAATGTTTCCTTTTAGTGAAAATTGTATACATCTCGTGGTATATCAATGATACAGCGTACATACTCTACATATATTCTGTAGGGAAAGAATATTATTATACCATTTAAAGAATTTTTAGTTGGTTCTCACCTGAGATTCGAACCCAGGTCGGCGGGTTATGGCAGCAATCACCTTGTCTGCACGCATCAACCCTTATACCCCCTCGACCATGCGCACATACCCAAAAAAGGATGGAACAAAAAAAAAGCATTCGTGCGTAGCAGATTCATCCGCATGACGACTCAGCAATTAACTGTCATTTAATATACATTCATTTAGGATTCCTATGACAGAAACCAACGTATATATAAATTAATATAGATAAGTACAAATATACACCAGACAGAGCGGAAAGTCTGTCCAGAAATAAAACCCCAATGGTGTTAACAGTCGTGTCCAACCAGACATCAAATTGCCTCACCAAGATACACAGATTTCACTGATAATAAACATCACTCGAGACCCTCATGATTTAAGCGTCCATGCCATGATGTTCCAAAACCATATGTTTATGGAAGACATCACATGAGTCGGTTACAAACAAATGACCAGTAAAAAATGTGAAGAGTGGGCAGATAAACTTTACTCCAATTTTGGTTTTTGTACTCTACGAGTTTAGTAGCTGTGTTTTTCAGTTTAGGAATCATACAGAGTGGAGTGTTAGCAAAATATATCTCCGCCTTGTACCCTTCTTTGTATAGTCAACACATATCTCTGTTTATACTCAGTTATATTTGTGTGTTCGCCTGGCTGTCAATAAAATAAGATTGAATAAGATCGAGTAGAGACAATATAATGCAAAGAAAATGTAATTAATAGAAGTCACAGTGTAGCTATGCCCTTTCTGCGCTTTCAGAAAAGACAGTAACCAAAACGTACCACAAGTAAAAATGAAATCAAAATCTGGAATGAATCAAAGTATTTATTATGACTATTTAGATAATCAGTAGAATGATGATACTGGAGCGATATGTATGTACAAAGAACAGTTGAAGATTCATTTAGTAAGTACTATGACAGCAGCAATCACCGATTAAAAATTCCTTAGTTAGTACTCGGATTATTTCCTCCGAACATATAAGTCAATTTTGCATATAGTGGCGAGGGTTGAGACATGGCCCTTTTGACGTCGATATACATCAGTCGAGAGTCTGTTATATGCAGAGGTAGACTTGCGTCAAAAATGAACAATGATCTTTTTTCTTTTAATTGGTGTGGGGGGGGGGGGGAAAAGGCACTTTTTAACATGAAAAATGAAAATAGTCACAAAGGTCAATCCTTGACTTTAGCGAATATGGCAGAAAAGAGAGAGAGAGAGAGAAAACTATTTAATACCCTGTCTCGTTATTCTGAACTCGGCACATAAGAAAGAGTAAACGTAGATTCATTTGTGGTAAAATACATTTCTCCATTTCAGACAGAACTTTCTTATGCAAAAATTAAAGCTTTTATTCGGTGGCCTTCAACAGAAACTTTAAAATTTTGGCATGAACGCAACTTTAACATTAAATAATTTTTTTTTAATCAACTATTTTCGGTAGCTAACATTAAATCAAAGAAAAACACTCAACAGATTCGTCTTTACTATAGCAGTATGCATGTTCCCAAACATTTGTCCGAATAGTAAAATTCACCACATCCATTTTCGACACTGATTTCAATATGAATCGCATTCTTGTGTTGTTGAATCGCATTCTTGTGTGGTTAAATCGCATTCTTGTGGGGGTTGATTCGCATTTGTATGGGCTTCAATCGCATTCTTGTGGGGTTGGTACCATTTGTAACACCTGTTTACACTAATATATGAAGATATGAACAGCAACATTGTGTACCTTATTAACTTCGACAGCTGTAAAATACCGTTTCTTCTCGCGCATAGGCCAGGTCCAAATGCAAACAACATAGACCCTGATCTGCCGTCGCATAATGCGCCGGCAGATAAGGGTCTATGTTGTTGGTTCTACTGATTAATCCTTACAAACTGCATAGACCCAGATCTGCCGGCGCATTATGCGACAACAGATCTGGGTCTCTGCTGTTTGCGGTTGGTATCGTTTTATACGCGAGCACATACGGTAGCTTTCTTTCTGCAATTTTTCAGAGTGTAAGTTTAGTGCTAAGGTACATTACAGACCGTTTAGACCTCTCAGCCATTCCTTACTATTTGTACACGACATCCATCGTTTCTTTATTATCCACTGTTGGTGCTTAGGTCTTCATATATTCCGACTGTGAGTCACTCATTTCTTCTTTCACACACCAACATAACTATCAAATCTTCAGTTTCGTCTTCGTGTTTCTGACACTCTCCTAGAGTTGTAATTAATAGGGTACCTGGAGATGACAGACTGATCTTACTGTGAAGAATGATACAGATATCTGCATCCTCTAATCTAACTTGATAGCTTCTTGGTGTAAATCCCTCGTTAAAACTCTTGGATAGAGGCATACATGGAACCAATTTTCCTCTTTTACGGTGCCTCACTTTAGAATACTGAAGGAATCTGTATGAGTATTCAGGCACTGATTTTTTTCATTCTTTCTCCTTGAAAGAATGATATTCTAAAGACTCTATACTTTCAATCAAGCATCTCTCTTTTAATGTCTACCACATAAATAAATTTCAAAGACGGTTTTCCGTTTAAATTAAACTTAACGCTTCTTTAATGGAGTCTTCCGAAATAAAGATTTGCTATGCTTTATTATAGAATCGAATAAAACATTAATAGAAACGTGCAAAATTCCCTGACATTAAAGTCACACGCAACAGACATTCATATAAACCCATTAACCCAAATTTATACTTTATAAACTAAACTCTCAACATTGCGTTATAATATTTGTTAGTTCACCCAAATTATTCTAAACTTCGCAAATAATATGCAATAAAATAAAATAAAGTTAAAATATAAAGCCACAAAATAATGTTATGGCATTCTTTATGAAATATATCGATCACAAAATCGCAAAAATGTCTTCAACACAAATTGAATATGGCGAAAAGTCATCTCGAATTACGTATCACTTACGATCGTATAACAAAACATCGAGGTTTCTATTATTTAACGTGTATCACAGACGCATGATGGGTGTAAATAAACGTGTATCACCGACGCATGAAGGCTGTAAATAAACGTGTATCACCGAGGCATGAAGGGTGTAAATAAACGTGTATCACAGACGCATGAAGGGTGTAAATAAACGTGTATCACTGACGCATGAAGGGTGTAAATAAACGTGTATCACAGGCGCATGATGGGTGTAAATAAACCACGAAATCAGATATGAAGTAAACAATGACGTCAACTCGAGTATAATTCTGCAGAAGGTCGGCACAAGACGGCCTGAAGTACTCATTAGTAACATATGACTACTCATAAAAGGAAGGTATAATAACAGTGTTGACTCTTAGCGAGCAATTTTGACTTAAATATGGAGTATAACATTACGCAGAAACAAATACGTTGAGAGACTTCCACACTGAAAGCAGTTGGTGAATCTGGGCTTTCATTAATCATTCGAGTCACACAACTTATTGCATAGTAAGTCTTCTTAAAGTAACTGTTGAACTTGGGATAGTGTTGCCTTGCCTTCATAAAAGTGAATAGAATTTCATTTAAGGCGAATTTTTGGAATATCCACGCAGGTCAAGGAGATCTTTCCGCACAAAAAAATACACCCGCACTCATATCGATTATGTTAAAGCGAAAAAATCATCCAGTTTTTTGGACACGCAATTTCAAACGATGAAATATTCGTTGAGTTGTATACCATACTAATATTGTTATCTGGACCGCCTCTAGAGTAAGAGTATGATATTGAACATTTTTGGACGGAAGACCAGTATTGAAAACATCACTGACTAACATTACCGGAACCCAAAGTCCGCTAAATGATGTGAATGGACATTGCATATTTTTCTGGTACTCAGGTCTATCACAGAAACTGAAATATAGATTGCAGACCACTGAAAACAAAATTATGAGATTCGGTTGGGGTTTATCGATCCCATATTGGTAATGAAGAGTTCTCTCAAATCCAATGGCTGACAGCTGAACCTAGTATATTAAATATAACTAAACCATGCTTATCGAATTGTCAATGGTACAGCTCCAACATATATCTCCCAAAATTTAACTTTGTTAGAAAGTCATTCATAATTTAGTCGCTTTACCAGTGATACACATACCGTATGTACTCGCGCATAGTTTGGATCCAAATGCAAACGACATAGACCCTGATCTGCCGTCGCATAATGCACCGGCAGATCCGGGTCTATGTTGTTTGTTCTACTGATTAGTCCTTACAAACTGCATAGACCCAGATCTGCCGGCGCATTATGCGCCGGCAGATCTGGGTCTTTGCAGTTGGTATTGAGTTATACGCGAGTATATACGGTAACTTCATGATTCCTGCTGCCATCAATTCTTGCTGTCCTTTGCATGTACTGTATGTTTACCTCCTGACCCAGCATTTATACCCTATTTCAAAAAGTTCAAACAAAAAGGTGCAAAGCCATTTTCTTCTTCAAAACTATGGCTTTTGAGCATACATTTATGCTCTGTAATCTGTGTGCTGAATTTTAAAACTTATTTGACATATGTACGTACGTGATACAATAAAACTAAAAGTAGCGTCTTGCATTGCCTATGGTCATTGAATTTATTGCGTGTAAGTTCATTTTCTGCATAAATTGATATAATAATGCTATATTGTGACTTACCCTAAAATGTATATGTGCGCATATCAGACTTACATATTGCTTTTTTTAATGCCTACCGTTGTCATGTGCTCAGTTATCGTTAGCATCTTTTAGATGGCGATGTATTCTGTGTTGTCCAAGAATCTAACTGAATAAATCTTATCATATCTTATCTTATTTCATCTCATCTCATCCCATCTCATCTTGTCGCAGGTTTTAGTATAGTCAACACTGTAAAGAAGAAAAGCTATATTCTGGAATGTGACATATCACGATTGTTCTTGTATCCAATGTGGCGCCTGAAAACTATGAGAATGTGACAAACAAACACTTTAATATACATTGTTTGTATTCCATAATCAGAACGATTGCACCATCATCGAGAACACTTACTTCACTTAAATTTTAGTTTCGTTGTATGTATGACAATCTAATTCAACATCATATTTGTTGATGAACTGTATATGTTTATCTTATGCGTTGATGAAATCTATGTACATTGATCATATATGTTGACAAACTATATACTGAACGCATCCATTTATGAATTTTGTGTGCATTCGTCGTATGTGTTGACGACTACTTATATATTTACCTGTTGATGATTTAGGCCAATATTATATCAAGTATATGCATGTATTTGTGCGCAGTAATACTTCATCAAAATTGTGTGAAAGTGATATATGCGCCAGTCACGGTGTGGAAAGGGTCTTCATGGAATTCAGCCCTTTATTAATATGATAGTATTTGTATGTATGTGTAGGTTCAGTCTTTGAGTTTAATTAGCTTGTGCGAGATTGAAGTAAATGTTGTGAACAAGGGTGTCATAGATTTCAAATTTATTATCTTGCATCATAAATAAACATCTCATTTACGTTCTCTTGTTATGTCTTCGCAACCCACCCGGCTTCATCCTGTTACACCGTCCAAATTATTGATTGGAAGAAATCTTATAATTACTGCTAGCAAAGTCTAGATTACAACATCTGACAATAAGTAACTCTAGCGACACCTGACAATAAGTAACTCTAGCGACACCTGACAATAAGTAACTCTAGCGACAACAACGGTGTTATATGTCTTCTTGATTTGTTTCTCGTCAATTTTATGCAACTATTTTTCGGTGAAGATTTTACCCATAATCTCTGCGTATGTTCCGTTGGCAGTAGCCGTGTTCGATTCCTGTTTGTACTCTTGAAATTCTTGACTAATTTATATATTTGTCTTCAATAATTTCCAATTCTTTCTCCAATTTACTCTTGTGAATTTATGAATGATAAAAATCTTCACCATTTAAGTACCTGAAAAAATGGCAGAACGTGATGAATTATTTGAAACGAAAGAGTTAGAAATCCTTTTATATGAATACGATAATGATTATATACTAGAAATATAAGTTGATATTCTAAATTTGTCTAGTGCTTTGATGATATTGCTCCAAGTGAAGGTGCTAGTGTTTCACTTCAAGCGATCGACCAATATAAACTAGAAGGTGAAAGGTATGCCTTGGCAGGAAAGAATTGCAATATAATTTAGAAAAGACAAATCAAAATCGAAAAAAAAAACCCACACACTTTAGGATATAATCCACATGGTAAGATAGTTCAAATATCAAGGAAAAAATTACCATTGGGTAAAGGCTGAAACGACCTTTCTAAGGAAGCGGTGTAACAATATCATTCATGGCGACAGGTGTCACTATATCAAATGTTCTGGCTATTGTAAACACTGAACAAGTATTAGTAGGAGGTGTGGATGAATAAGTGCTAGTGGTGGTGGTTCTGGCGGTAGAAAGACAGCGCATAGCAATTTGTGGAAAAAATAATAAAAACATGACAAATATTCCCAACTATTTATTCGAGCTCTCCAAAATGGTCACGGCTTTACTCAGTGTTACTGGTAAGTGTAATAAGCTGACTTTTGAAAACAGCTGGGCAAGTTGTTTTGTTACTGGTTCATCATGTCATATTAGTTGTTTTTGCAATAATGGTTTTGCTATTTGCATTTTTGATCAAAGTGTAAACTAATCATCTAGCAGAATGAGAGATTCTTCATCAGGGTTGATTTGGTTGTTATGGGTTTAACGCCATTTTTCAGCACATGATAGGTTATTACATGGCGGCCAGTATATTTGGTGGAGGAAAAACCCGACAAAACCCCGGGAAGAACCACCGACCCACGGAAGCTACTGGCAAACTTTCTCACATACCCACGTTGGCCGAGCCCGTGACTCGAACCCAAGAGGATAGAGTTGAGATGCCAGTGATCTGTAAAGGCGAGCGCCTTAGACCACTAGGCCACCCGGGGCCCCCATCAGGGTTGATGCGAATGATATTAATTTTATCATCACTGAAAGTAACCCGTAAATTTACATCTTCTCTAAAACATTGGAATAGATCTTTTTTTGATGTTTGAAATCAACAAATAAACACTTTTATTCTTTGAATGTATTTCGTCGACACAACTAGATTTTACCACATTTTTATCCCATCCAAAATGATGTTAAAGACGGCGGCCAGCAGGGTTAGAGCTCTAGCTGCTCTCTCATTTTATTTTCTTTCACTAGGTTTGAAACGTAATACGATGAAACATGTTTGATATAGAAGATTTAAGGCATCTGATATCCATATATACTATTATTGGCTGTAACACTTGTGACCTAAAGGACATTCTCACATTTGAATGAATTGCTTATTGATCATGATCATAATCAATTCCAGACATCCAAAGGTTTACACAATGGAATGACCATTTCGACACAGTGATGATATTGTATGTAAACAAAAAATGTCAGGAATAGGAGTTAATCTTTTGATGGTTTGAATCATATCTAAGAAATAGACAACAAATTATCAGTGTTAACAATACAGACTCAAGACCTTTGACAATACCATGTGGTGTACGTCAAGGTAATTGTTTAGTACTTTATTTTTTATGTTGTGTAAATGATTTTAATTTTTTGATATATGTAGATAACAGTGCTATCTTGTTTTCACACCAGGAACCCGATTACATTTCAAAACAAGATTGAGAAAGAACTCGAACATTGCAATCTTTGGCTCACTGACAACACATCTTATTTGGCTCAAATCAAACAGTGAAAAGATCAAGGAATTCAAAATAACCTATAATTGCTACACAATCATATATATATAACGTACTCCCGGGGAGAATACAGAGTCGGCAGCATAATCAAAGAGTATATGCTATGCCAGGTTTAAGTTTATTTGAAGACTAGGTACATGTTTATCACTAAGAACTAGAAAAGAATTATTTTCTGCTTTAATACAATGCCATTTTGATTATCCCTGTTCTCCGTGGTATGCCAGAATTGGTAAAAAAAAAAAAAAAGAAAAAAAAAGAAATCCAAATAGCACAAAAAACAAAGCTAAGATTTATAAGTAACATTGAACCCAGATCAAGCAACACAGAGTGTGAACTTCAAAGTTTGAAAATGCTAAAAACAGAGAACAGAATGAGCATAGCGTTTATTCTTGTCTTGATAAATGTACCCGTGTGGTGTTATTTTGTCGTATAGATGTTGTTGGTGGTGTAGTATTTATGTAACTTACTGCTTTAGTCTTACGTGTTCTATGTTTGTACTATAGTTGTTTATGTGCGTGCTCTGTACATGATATATATATATATATATATATATATATATATATATATATATATATACATATATATTACTGTATGTACTGTATGTTGATCTAACTTACATAAATTATAATTCTTTTTATTATTATTATATTATATAAACTTGTGAACAAATAGTCATTAGATCTTTAAACCGACAATGCAGTTTTTTAAACTCTTGATATATTTCTATCACTTCTCTGAAAACCCTGGAATTCAATACAATGTAGCTTCGTCCCATTATATGTAAAAAAAAAAATAATTTTAAAAAAATTTAAAATATTTGTTTATTTTCTGTCTGTTTCGCCGCATTCTCAATACTTGCGATCCACTCAAGGCTGAGCGGTGATCAATCTATCAGGTTTGTTGAATTTTCAGTGCTACAATTACTGATTTAATTTTATTAAGATTTCGAATAGAAGGACAGCTGAGCTATTCCAGAACAAGTTTTGTGGGGATTTGTAGTCATTCATGTATCAAAAGAAATGTGGCGAAGGTTCTGTTGTAAATGTAATTAACACTTTAAAATAATTTACTAATAGGCATACATGTTCAAGTTACTACTTTTACAATAACTACTATTGCGAATTCTGCTGCTACTGCTATTACAGTTACTACTACTACTACTACTAATAATAATACTGTATAACGGCTACTACTACTATCACAACCACCACCACTACTGCTACTTCTACTATAACATGTTTCTAAATTGTTGCTTCCGTATTTATGATAATTTCCAAATATTTGTATTACATTTTCATCGATAGTTCTACATTTTATATCCTGTACCGCCCCTGTGCTATGATTTGTGTGAACACTGTTTTTCAGGCAGTGGACCCTTGATAAGTTTTGTGAAAACCTTTGGTCCAATCTTATTGCCTATTTATGCAATTAAAGGCACTACCATTGATGAAACAAAACGAAACTAATCTTAACACATACCACTCATACTACTAATTCACGACGACGACGACAGCGATGAAGACGACCATTGATGAAACAAAACGAAACTACTCTTAACACCTACCACCCATACTACTAATTCACGACGACGGCGACGACTACTACTACGACGACGACAGCGATGAAGACGACCATTGATGAAACAAAACGAAATTACTCTTAACACCTACCACTCATACTACTAATTCACGACGACGACGACAGCGATGAAGACGACAGCGATGAAGACGATAATTTAGACGGCAATTATGACTTTTATTGAGTGCCTTGTTGTAGAACTGACTAAATTAAGGATGTCGGCATGCCATTACGAAAGCTAAACTAGTGACACATGTAACATATCGAGCAGGTCGACGCTCTGTTGTTTCAGTCTGGATAATCTGATTGAAGCCGCAGGAGACTAACACAGAATAGCTACGTTCTCATTTTTGTCTAACTAAGGAGTGAAATCTTCTTTCCTGAGCTATTGTTCATCTTACATGCTCTTTTTGTACCAAATGCCAACGGGAGTAGTTTGTTTGTTTGTTTGTTTGGTTTTTTTGGGGGGTTTTTTGGGTTGTTTTTTGTTTTTGTGTGTGGGGGGGAATTAAGCAGTATCAGAAATCATTGCTACATGTGTCGCAGAGGAATGTTAAGCACGAATACAAAATCTATATACAAATTGTAGAGAACAATAAATATCCTGAATGAATAATTGACGACCTCATTGGAAATTAACGTACGGCCAGACACATTTCTTTAGGTCATCTATCCTTGTAGTACAAAAATGCTTGATTCATGTTTACGATTATTTAGCCAGGGTTTATTGCTTGTGTTGATGCTTAATAACACATCGATTATTTAGCCAGGGTTTATTGCTTGTGTTGATACTTAATAACACATCGAATATTTAGCCAGGGTTTATTGCTTGTGTTGATGCTTAATAACACATCGATTATTTAGCCAGGGTTTATTGCTTGTGTTGATGCTTAATAACACATCGATTACTTAGCCAGGGTTTATTGCTTGTGTTGATGCTTAATAACACATCGATTACTTAGCCAGGGTGTATTGCTTGTGTTGATGCTTAATAACACATCGATTACAAAACCGATCCGGACAGTATGGACCCCATTGATCATGTAGCAAATCAATCAAATGCGATCACTTCTCGCATTGAATCTCATTTACTCTCATATTAAAACAGCTCAACTTGAATCCGCAATGTTAAAAGATCTGCGACTGACGTACGAATGTCTCTCTGGAGAATTGTTCATCGTCACTTAAGAGGTGTCAAGTAACTACTGAACACATATTTCTACGTTCAACGATTTATAAGCTATATACTTAGAATTGTATCACATGCACACACACACATCCACCCACAAAGACACAGAGAGAGAGAGAGAGAGAGAGAGAGAGACGCGTCATGGATCTATCAACCTCCACTCAAAGAAACACTAAATTATTAAAAAATATTTCATGCGAAGTAATAAATCCCTTCATTTTAGTTATTTGCATCTGAAAAATCGCGGAGTCTTTACTTTCTATTCGATAGATTTTGATGGTTATTTGTACAGTGTGACATACTATTGTCACTACAGAAAATAAAATAAACTTTAAGACGCACAAATGTAACTTGAAACCAATTTACTATGTACACATGTACATTACCAATTATAACCTAGTTACTGATAATTTTTCAAATATGAAATACTAACTATACACTTGACGTAAACCAGCAATATATAAGCTTGATATCTTATCTTCGTAGATATAAATTATCGTTGTAGAAGTAAACCAGCTTCCAGGTCAATACCAACCAAGCATAGAAAAATACAAGGTATAACAGTTAACAATGAAACAGTTTTCAAAATAGAAGTTTAAAGGTGATATGAAATAAATCTATGTGGATTTCTTATATCTTGTCGGTGATGTTGATTTTAGTGAAGAAACTATTTTAAACTAAAGAGCAACAAAAAAAAAAAAAAAAATTGTCATACCAATCAAAAGCTTAAATTCTTGTTTGTTTAACCTATATCCTTATTCGTGTGCATTTCTCTCTGGTCTCTATTCTCACTGTACGTCTGCTGTGTTCAGCAGTACATTCCCCTATGATCGTTATTCTCATTGTACGTCTGCTGTGTTTAATAGTACATTTCCATCTGTTCGCTATTATCACTGTACGTCTGCTGTGTTTAATATTACATTTCCCTCTGGTGGCTATTCTCACTGTATGTCTGCTGTGTTCAATAGTACAATCCCCTCTGGTCGTGTTCGCAATTCTCACTGTACGCCTGCTGTGTTCAGTATTATAATGCCCTCTGTTCGTTGTTCTCGCCATGCTTCGAATATAGTTTTAAAAATAAATAAATTTTAATAAAATTAAATTCTCTATTGCCAAAAGAACATTATCACAGGCACGTGATAATATACGAAAAAATATATAATTTGGACAGGTGCTCAACATAAGAAAGCGTGATATTATATATTAACCCTAAAGTATGAGAAGCATTGTGTATAAGAGAACATACGTAAGAGTGAAGATAATTTATCATTATTGATGCTAAACGTGAATAATCTATTGTATTTTGTAAATATTTGCAATTAGCCTTTACTTATTTTTGTTTGTTACTTTCCGCTCGTATGCGTAATAAATATGAGTCAATAAACTTGTTCGAAATGGTCTTATCTCGAATTTAAAGCAAATTCTTTGAATAAATATTTTATAATACATATTTTTACATCTCTCCATAGAAGTTACCTTTAACAATAGTTGAAATGAAGCTATATATCTGAAACAATAACTTCTTTTACTGAAGAAGACGTTTGAGGAAGACCAGCAATCAATTTATACATACACTGTTTACTACGATAAATATCCTTAAAGTGCAGTTATTCGGATCATCGGGCAATTGTTGAACATTCAATTGGGGCCAAAATAAATTATCTTTGGCCATTTTCGTAATAAAATATCCATTATGAAAGTGTGGAGTATTTGATACAAGTTCACGATTATTGCAACAAGGGACCAATGATTTATTCTGTGTCTCTACCATGCTATATAAAGTATTGATTGAAAAGCCGATACGGAAAAGAGTGAGCCACTCGAACAGGAAACGGATAAATCAAAATGTGATCACTCTCGAAGAGATTCTAATTAACGGTGATGATAGTCAGCCTAGCCAGATCACGCTGTGATAAAAAGCCAGCAACTTAGGTCAGCATTTTTCTCTGGAGAATAGTTCTTCATATCATGAAGGAGATGTAAACAAGCTATTAAACACACAGCTGTATGTTTGCCAATTGTTCAGTTGGTTCTAAATACCGCAAAGACATCTGATTTATCACATTGGTTAATTATAGATAAACTCTTCAGCAAAGGCTAAATGAGTTGTTTTAATGCACATTTCCCGTCAGATATTACATTACTCGTCCTAAATTATTACTAACTTCCTGAATTTTCTTTTAATGACAAGAATCAATGTCTGCGACATATTAATATTATTATTATTATTATTATTATTATTATTATTAGCATTAGCATTAGCATTATTTTAATTATTATTCCAATTCATGATAACATATACTGTTAAATTATTGGATGTAAAAAAACAAAAAAAAGCATTTATACCTAATCTACAAGCAAAGATGTTAGAAAGCAATCCACCTTTGTACATATTCAGCAATTCTGGGGAGAGAAACATATTTTCAGACCAATATTGACAAATAAAGTAATAATGAGAGAGGATTTGTATAAAGCAAACCCTGCAAGGAATTCGAAACAGCTCATAAGCGTATATACTTTAGGAATTGTCATAATTTTGATTGATAAATTGATCTCTCATTTTAAGAACTTGCTATCAAAATCATTTGCTGGAACTTAAACTGTTGCACCAACTTTAAATTTAACCCACTGAAAATATAGAAAAATCTACAAATGTGTATCATAAAAGAATTTATAGGAACAATACTCAACCAATACTTTACACCCAATTATCTGAAAACAAAAAAATATATCACAAGACAAAATACACAAAAATAAATTCATAAAACAATAATTTTAACAAGCACATGCAATCAGTAAATGCATGGCATACGTATATAGCGTGGTATAAATCGGATTATTTGCAAAGCGTACGTATTTTCTGTATCAAGTCAGTGATTTAATTTGGATTTTAACATAAAGAAGTATTTTAGAAACGCTAGAAAAAAATTGAAATAGCGTATACTATTTGAGTTATTGCATGAGCATATTCTTGTGTGTCTCTGTATCTCTGAATTATTAAATATTACACGCAGTGCTGGTTGCTGTTGGTAGTATCATAATGTCAATTTCTGGATAATGACCAGTTCAATACAACCGGATTGAAACAAAACTGATTTTCGTACCATTTGCTGAAAAGATAACGGGAAAATAATCTCGGCTGAATAGTACCAAAGAGGACAAAAGTTGTGCAAAAATAATTTTAAAAAGACCTTTCTTTGAAAAATGTAATAAATCCAGAATTCTGTTCCACAGAGTCTACGCAATTATAATGGACACAGGTGATGGCCGCCATCGCTTAACATGCTTGAGGCAGCTCCCGATTTGTATGCTGTTTGTAATGATATATGTGTTCGTTGACTGTCTTCGTCTACGTTACTGTGTTCATCATGGATTGGCTGTTCTGTTGGAATGTGTTTCTCCATCTATTTCTTTTGGAAACGAGAACTATTAGATTTTTTCTCAGTCGTCTTGTCCTACTGCTTCAACCGCTTTTGTTGTTGAACATACCGCCATCAAGTGATACTGGCCAGTCCACCAGTTTATGCTAGGATGGACCCTCATTAATTGCATTAAATAACCACTCCTCGGCGTTCCATACTACATTGTCCATTAGACTAAACGACCTTGGACTACATTCATCGTCACTTAAATGTAAACGGCAGCGAGAAAAGAAACTTTGTTTCAAAGCCGGCCAGCGTAGGACGGGACGAAAAATTATAGTTATCTCCCTTTCGCCTTTTCGGTCACAGCGATTTGCGAACTAGACCATTAATTTTAACAATTTCAAATTCCTATTAAATCATCAGCCTTTAAGTCTGAGAAACCACTGCGCATGTCATTATTCAACGCACAATCTGTTGGACCATCGGAAAAGCGCACAGAAATGGTGAACTTTATCAATGATCAGGATATCGACATCTTTCTGTTTCCTGACAGAAACATGGCTAAAACATCAGGCGATGAGCCAAATTGCGCGGATCTAATACCCGCTGGTTACTCCATCAAGTCGTTCCCCCGCCACTCCTGCGGATGCGGAATTGCTGTCATAGCAAAGAACTCCATACTTCATGGTCTTAACTACGCTGCAACCTTCCATTTCGACTACACGTAGTTTGAACTGTTCAAAGCCACCATCACAATGGCACAAAGGTCAGTCCATTTCTTCTGCCTCTACCGCCCTTCGCCTAGTCGAAAAAACAAGCTGACTAAATCTCTCTTTTTGGAACAGTTTCCTAACCTCCTAGAATATGGAAATTCGATAGGTGGCAGCCTGAATATTCTTGGAGATTTTAACTTTCATTGTGACTGTCCTGGAAACCCATACACACGAAAACTCATAGATTCCATTCACGTTTTCAACCTCAAGCAGTCAGTTAGCCAACTAACCCATAAACACGGTCACATTTTCGACTGGATTCTTCATAGAACTGATGATAATATTCTACAGTCTTCATTTGTGTCCCACGAACTTGCATTAGATCACCTCTGTGTCATATGCCATCAGGACGTATCATAATCCTCCATCTTTGTCTGATACTAAGAGAAACCTCTGTATGATTCATTGAACCCAGTAATGAATGACATCCAAGCAAACCTAACAACTTGGTTACCTCTTACAGCAGAACAACTTGATAAGTGCTTGCATTCTTTGCTTGACAAACATGCCCCAACAACCAAGTGCTGAGTATCCATTCAGAAGTGTTCTCCATGGTGTTGTAGTATTAGGGACCAACGTCGCACTGCTAAAAGAGAACGCTGTAAAAGGCTGAGAGGCTTTGGCTTTCATCCGGTCTTACTATTCATAAGTAAATCTCACAAACATATTTCATACAACGAAATCAACCTATTTCAGTACTAAGATCATTGAAAACTCCAGCTGCAAAGAGCTCTTCGATATTACTAACAAGCTAATGTCAAGGAACAAATGTACACGACTTCCAACAACTTTCTCCGCGGTCGCACTTCAAGACCTGTTTGCAAATTTCTTCTGTGACAAAGTACAAACCATTCGAGATCAGCTTGGTAACACAATTTCAATCGACTCGTCGTCACCACACAGTTGTGATACCGAATTTAAAAGGCAACCTTTAACAGCATTTGAGCCTGTCTCTACGGATTTCTTACCTACAATCATGATAAAGAGTGCCCCAAAGGCATGAGAACTTGATCCGATTCCGACATCACTGCTGCTTGAGTGCTTAGATTCAATATTGCTTTCACTAATCGATGTTATTAATACTTCTCTCTCATCGGGGGAATTCCTATAATTTTTAAAAACCACCGTTGGGAAGACTCTGTTGAAGAAAACAACGCTTGACCCTAACAATTAAAAAAGTACCGCCTTGTTTCTAACCTCCCATTCATGCACAAATCTTAGAAAACATTATTCTGTCCCAACTGATATATCATCTGAATTTAAATAGTCTAATTATTATTAGTCTTTTCAGCAATGTACAGTCTGCATATTGCCCTTGCCACAGTACCAAAACTACCCTTCTGAAAATAGCTAACGACCTTCTCTCTGCTATGGATGGTGGACAAATTACAGTCCTCACCCTCGTTGACTTGTCTGCAACATTTGACACAATAGACCATGATATACTACTTCACCGTCTCCAGGATGTATTTGAGATTCGCGATACAGCCTTACTATGGTTCAAGTCATACTTAGTCGACAGGACATAAATTGTGTAAGTAAATGGAAAAAACATTCCAGCCCAGCTGATCTATGTTTTGGTGTTCCACAGAGGTCTGTTCTTGGACCCGATCCCTTCATTTTATACACTCAGCCCCTCTAAAGTGTCATAGATCGTCATCCGGTGTCTGTTGCAATGTCCTTCAGACTGACTTCGCCAATGACCATTCGGTAACGTTTTAGCTTTATTCACTAGATAAGGGTTCAGTACTAATTTGTTTTTTTCAACATTATAAATCGCATGTTCTTAAGACATGATGGTTTCAAAATTTTAATATTTTACATCGAAAATAAACAATAAATTTTTTCATTATAACCAATCGTCAAAGTATTAACAGCTGTCTTTTAAAATCGGTTGATTTTTTTCTTCTTCTGTTTTTCCTATTTTAAAGGAGTAATTTTTATCCTGTCATAGATTCCTTAATTATAGAGCCTTTTACTTCATCCTTATGTCGCACATGATTTAACAGATTTAACAACTCAGATATCAGCTTGTTTACTAACATTCTTCATATTTTGTTTTTACCAATTACACTTTTGTTCATCAGTTTGAAGAAGTCTTTGTCAAACTATTTTTGTAACGGTTTGTCTCAGACTGGTATTGTAAATGATGTATTTATCCACCCAAGGTTTCTGCAGGAATATTGTGACTCCATTTGTTTGTTTTTTTTATAAATCTTTTACCAAACTCATATAATATTTGAGATTATTCTAGTGAATCTATTATCAAACTCATATAATATTTGAGATTATTCTAGTGAATCTATTATCAAAATCATATAATATTTGAGATTATTCTAGTGAATCTATTATCAAACTCATATAATATTTGAGATTATTCTAGTGAATCTAGTATCAAACTCATATAATATTTGAGATTATTCTAGTGAATCTATTATCACACTCATATCATATTTGAGATTATTCTAGTGAATCTAGTATCAAGCTCATATAATATTTGAGATTATTATGGTGAATCTATTATCAAACTCATATAATAATTGAGATTATTCTAGTGAATCTATTACCAAACTCATATAATATTCGAGATTATTCTGGTGAATCTATTATCAAACTCATATGATAATTGAAATAATTCTTGTGAATCTATTATCAAACTCATATAATATTTGAGATTATTCTAGTGAATCTATTATCAAACTCATATGATAATTGAGATAATTCTTGTGAATCTATTATCAAACTCATATAATATTTGAGATTATTCTAGTGAATCTATAATCAAGCTCATACAATATTTGAGATTATTCTAGTGAATCTATTATCAAACTCATATGATAATTGAAATAATTCTTGTGAATCTATTATCAAACTCATACAATATTTGAGATTATTATAGTGAATCTATTATCAAACTCATATGATAATTGAGATAATTCTTGTGAATCTATTATCAAACTCATATAAAATTTGAGATTATTCTAGTGAATCTATTATCAAACTCATATGATAATTGAAATAATTCTTGTGAATCTATTATCAAACTCATATAATATTTGAGATTATTCTAGTGAATCTATTATCAAACTCACCTGATAATTGAGATAATTCTTGTGAATCTATTATCAAACTCATATAATATTTGAGATTATTCTAATGAATCTATTATCAAACTCATATGATAATTGAGATCATTCTTGTGAATCTATTATCAAACTCATATGATAATTGAAATAATTCTTGTGAATCTATTATCAAACTCATATGATAATTGAGATTATTCTAGTGAATCTATTATCAAACTCATATGATAATTGAGATAATTCTTGTGAATCTATTATCAAACTCATATGATAATTGAGATTATTCTAGTGAATAAAGTACTTTTGATAAATTTCCTCTTCCTTATTCTACTAACTGATTTTGAAATTGTAACATCTCGTCCGGAGGAGGGAGAATCTTTTCTGGGGCTGAAGGAGTGTCCTTGAAATATTCCTGTAACGTGTTGATACCTCAGAATCAACATCTAATATAAAACCCTTCTCAGAATTACCAGACCACATTTTAACGTTTGGTTCCTCGTATTATTCTATTTCTTTATTTAACCATCTAAAAACTCCATATGGCAAATACTGTGACAGTGTCCATTCGCCTACATTTGGATTGTCAAGATTTTCAAAATAAACCTTGATCTGGACCAGAGTATTTCGTATACTTATCACCGGTCTTCGCATACCTTAAGCAAATCACGCTTATTCAATATGTATTCCGCTTTAAATAATCAGTTACATGTGTCTGTTTTGAATAGTTTCTAACTCTCTTCAGGTTATCTTTATGCAAGAATCGTACGCGTAACTTGGAACGGTGTAATAAGACCATAGGTGTAATCACATCGGAAAGACGCTCTTCAAAATTATTTTTGTCTGTTTAGGGATGAATATAATTTCTCAATTATCCGTAAACTGGATTCGTCAAACTTATTAAAACTGTTAATGTACCCATACGGTTTACACATCCATTCTCAAATATACCTCTGTCACACCCTCGATATGATTGAATGTTTTATAAAACTTGTCATTTTGTAAGTTGTTTGCCAATGCTCTTAACAATAAATTCATAATTCTTAAGCAATCTAAAATTCTCCGTGTTGTTTGTTTGTTTTTTTCCAATTCTACTAAATACCTTTCTGTTGAAAAAATCTAGGTATTACCTGATGCTGGTATTATGTCAGAGTCCTCCTTAAAATCCGTTACAATTAGCTGCTTAATTAATAGATTGTTATCGTATTTCAATATATTGTGAAAAAGGATGGAAATAAATTTGTTACCTTTCTTTTCTTCTTTAAAGCTACATCACACTTTTTTATAAATCTTTAGATGTCTCAATAAAAAATATAAATTGAAAAATAACATCTATCCCCTCTGTACACCGTAGATCTCGTAGAGTCTCGCGATAGATAGGACGACCATATAATTGCTTTAATATTTCTCAAGTGCGTTTTGCATGTAAATAAAATCCTTAAGCAATATGTTTACTTTAGTGTCTGTAAACGTTTTCCCCAGTGTATTTTGCCTTATTCATAAAGGGTGTTTAGCGCTTTAAAATCTGTGTATTTTGCCCCATTCATAAAGGTTGTTTAGTGCTTCAAAGTCTGTGTATTTTGCCCCATTCATAAAGGGTGTTTAGCGCTTTAAAATCTGAGAATTTGGCCTCATTCATAAAAGGTGTTTAGTGCTTCAAAATCTGTGTATTTTGCCCCATTGTGTATTTTACCCCATTCATAAAGGGTGTTTAGCGCTTCAAAATCTGTGTATTTTACCCCATTCATAAAGGGTCTTTAGCGCTTCAAAATCTGCATAGGCAACAACATTATTTGTTTTATCAAGTAATTTTTGTATTTGATTATTTTATTCTTTGATATTAAGTCGATAACATTTCCTATGCTTTTATAAAGTCTAATGTGTGAATTAATTGTTTGAATTCTATGAATATTATCGAGTCATTTATCGCGCGTGTGTGTGTGTGTGTGTGTGTTGTACCTATCAAAAGCCTTTACAGATAACTAAAATGTATTTCCTACGATCATCCCATATCATTTTTCCTCACATAATGTAAATTTACAACTTCAAAATATTATATTAATGAAATTCATAGCATGTGTACACGCCTGTATATGTATTCTTGTCTTATTTATAATACTCCTGATTGGAACACTATTCTAATCCAGAGATTGTATGTACTTGTATACAGTTTCATAAATGTTTATTGATATATCGTACTCGTCCTCTATTTTGTCTATAACTCATCGAATAGCTATTTATCAGGCACTTATTAAACTAATAACCTGTTGATATTATTTCTACCAATGTACCAAATAGTAGATGGGTATTAAATGAATGTATATACTTGCAGATTTTATTTCTACCAGGGTACCAACCATTAGATGGGTATGAAACGAATGCATATACATGTACCTGTCGATATTATTTCTACCAGGGTACCAAACAGTAGATGGGTATCAAACGACTGACTATACTTGTCGACGTTATTTCTACTTGGGTACCAACCATGGGCGTCCGAAAGGGGGAGTGCACTATATATATATATATATATATATATATATATATATATATATATATATATATATATATATATATATATATAGAGAGAGAGAGAGAGAGAGAGAGAGAGAGAGAGAGAGAGAGAGAGAGTTGCAAGCCTGCAATAAGATTTAAACAAACCCCCAAAATATCAAACCAAGCAAATCCGACTGTGGGAGCTTGCCTCTACCTTTGACCCTATTGGATTCACTCTTAAGACGCGTCCCTACTCCTCCCGTCCCCCCCCCCCCCCCGGAAACATTCCTGCAAACGC
The DNA here is from genome assembly GCA_029931535.1 of Margaritifera margaritifera. NCBI lineage: Eukaryota > Metazoa > Mollusca > Bivalvia > Unionida > Margaritiferidae > Margaritifera > Margaritifera margaritifera. Next base: position 2,282,225 of record JAQPZY010001471.1, read on the forward strand.
CCATGGTACCAACCATAAGATGGGTATTAAACGAATGACTATTCTTGTCGATATTGTTCCTACCAGGTACCAATCATAAGATGGATATTAAACGGATGACTAAGTCTTGTCAATATTATTTCTACCAGGGTACCAAACATTAAACCCTCTATCGCTTAAAAAGCATTTATCCTCATTATTCTAACCATTGATACAAGTGATCTTATATTTTATCCACTCACGTAAGTCAATACAACTATTCCTTATTTTAAATATGTTAATTCCCAATATACAATTTTATTTATTTGCCATCGTGGGAACTTCTCTGTTTCTTGTTCAACCATGTTAATAATTTAATGTATCTTGTCATGGACTTGCATCTCCAAATCCCTTGGCTATGTCTCTTCATCGGTATTTTGTATAAAAATTAAAATCTCTAATATTGACCATGTAATGAACCCCTTTTTTTCTGGTCTGATTTCTACAGGTCCACCTTCTTCTCATTTAATCATTACAGACTGATACAATATAACCTTCTGCACAAAAGAATTCCACAGATGTGGTAAGCTTTTAACTCGTCTCGTAACATTTCTATGATTCTACCTCTAAATGTATACATCTGATTACCGTTTCGTTGCTGAAATGATATATTCTTTCATTCTTCCAACATAAGTATCACTAATAATTTGTACTTTATCTTTCAAAGATTTTTTGTTCTTCAGTCTCAATGCTTAATATCAATTTGCGCACATTCTCGAAATGATTTATTTTCATTATTAGTGATAAATTAACAAATCCATGATACATTTATAAATTCATGATAAATTGATACATTTATGACAAATTCATGATATTTTCATCGAGTATTGTCGCTAACTAGTTCACTACCTAATTATTTTAAGTAGGTCTCGATTTTAAACAGATTGTAAATATCATTTACCACGCACTGTAGGTACAATTTTACTTTTTTCCTATAGCATTCTGCTGCAAATATTGGTCATTTATAGAGTAGGGCCACCATCTAACACTTATGTCGAGGAGATGTCTAAACTTATTGTACCATCTATATGCTAGATTTTAGGAAGTACTATTCAATTGTGCACGGTTTGTTACCGGATAAAACGTCCCTTAGGTTAAAGGACACATAGTCTCATACTTTTTCAGTGCTATATCTTTTATGTGGCGGTTGCTTGCAGAAAGTCTATAATGTATTTTGCATTACATTCACCATTCTACCGATGGAAGAATTCAAAGTCCATAATGTATTTTGCATTTCTTTCTGCATTCTACCGATGGAAGAATTCAAAGTCCATAATGTATTTTGCATTTCTTTCTGCATTCTACCGATGGAAGAATTCAATGTCCATAATGTATTTTCTATTTCTTTCTGCATTCTACCGATGGAAGAATTCAATCTCCATACAGTATTTTCCATTTCTTTCTGCATTGTACCGACATAAGTCCATAATGTAGTTTGCATTTCGTGCTGCATTCTACCGATGAAAGACTTCAATGTCCATCATGTATGTTGCATTTCTTTCTCCATTCTATCGATGGAAGAATACAATTATTTTACAGTTTTGATTGTGTAGGATGCTGCTATTATGCGACAATTGCAATTTTGTCCAAATGTGTGCACATGTTCTATATTGCTTTCAGCAACATATCAATTGATGCCATTTAAGTAAATGCAAATAAAATATCCTTATGTTTGTTTCAGTATTTGTATATTCTGGATTTATTACATCAAAAAATAATATTCTACTTTTGTACAATTTTTGTCTTCGTTTGTCTTCATTTGTCCCCTTTTGTTCTCTTTTGTCCTCATTTATCCTCACTTGTCCTCTTTTGTACTCCTCTGTCATTAATAGTTCCTCATTTTCTTTTCAAAACGTAGTACGAAAATCCCTTCTGGGTTAATCCGGTTGAAGTAGTTTATATCCAGAAAGTAACATTTCAATACTACTGCTTTTTCTAACCACGCATACAATTCGACGTTGATAAATAGCCACCAAAGCATTCAAAATATGATATTTCTACTTATATTACGTTAGGCATTCATAGTGGTATATTTGGATGGAGATAAATGTATTTTTGGACTACTGTTAACAGATCGCTACGATTCTGAGCAAGCTCATTTCCTCAGCCAATTTAGGTTGGCATCAGCATGTTCTGCTGGTCTATTCGATATAACGTATGCCAAACCCAGAAATAGAGATATGTAAATCGTTCTTAAAAAAAAGTTCTAAAAAACACAATGCATGCATATTCGTGGTTTTGTTTTATCTTTTCTCATGACAGATTGGAAAATAAATTTCAATACCAAGTAGCATCCCTAAAGTGACACAGGTCGATGTTCTCTCCGTTGAGTCCAACCCAATGGTACTGTACGTATTAGAAAGCACAAACTTACGGCTGTGAAATTTGTCAGGTCGAATTAACGAATGTAGTATGTAGTATGCACCTGGTAAATGTGAATTATTTTCGGTTATATATATATATATATATATATATATATATATATATATATATATATATATATATATATATATATATATATATATATATGTGTGTGTGTGTGGGTGTGGGTGTGGGTGTGCGTGACAAGCTTGCTTGGTGGGCAATAGATCTATAAACATCAATCAGATTTAATGGTAAGAGGCTATGGAATATTGCTACCATGTTTATAGTTGGAAATGCACATACATGCACGTGATAAAATCGATCTAAGTGACTATGGCAGTTTGCAATATTTCTTGGCATATGGCAAAAACAACCAATAAAAACCATATTTTTCTTTTGCTTATATTTATAATGACTGAGAAATATTTGTCCTGCTCTAAAGGCAACACGAATATGTTCACCTGTATAAATATACATTCATGTATATTACCTTAAAAAATATCGGACAGTCGATGTTAAGGTGTCTCGGTTAAACCGAAACATCTATGAAAATTACCTACCTCTTACCCGGATGTACATACCAGACCTTTGCTTTTGCTTTGAAAATATAATTTATAATGTATCCCTAATATATATATATATATATATATATATATATATATATATATATATATATATATATATATATATATACATATATATAGATATATATATACATATATATATATAGATATATATATGTGTGTGTGTGTGTGTTTGTGTGTGTGTCTGTACAGTACAGAATATTTATACATAAATAATCAGTCTTTCTGAGATTCCATTAGTCTTTATAAAGTCTCAGAAAGACTTTTTTATTTGAAAGTCAATAGACTTTGTATATATATATATATATATATATATATATATATATATATATATATATATTATGACACGAAATTTCGCAAACGGCGCTGGGAAATTAACAAGCTTTCCCTACGTTTCAACCTAAAGCAAGGTCTTCCTCAGCGCACAATAAAATACATACACAGAGACACATACACTAAGAGTGGCACGCATAATAATATTTTGCACAGAGAAGAAAAGACTAACAGTGAATAGGTCGAAACTAAAGAAACGGAACAAAATATTTGTTATTTTGTTCTTTCTCTAAAGTATATATAATATGCATGCTGTTTGCATTTTTCATTTGATTCTTTCGAACTTCTTCGGAATCTGGCACCCAGACTAAGCATACGTCGTTGGACACGTATATATATATATATATATATATATATATATATATATATATATATATATATATATATATATATATATATATATATATATATATATATATATATATATTGTTCCGAGTCAATGGCCTAAAATATGTAACAGATAGAAAGTGAAACCAGCAAAATGATGTAAAATCAACAAGCAATATGTTTGTATAAAATTAAAGTGAAAATTCAAAAGACACTTACAATGACCTGTTTGAAAGTCCAAATAATCCTAAGTGTTCTAATCACAAGCCCAAAAATATAGAATGTTCCGAATGAATTCAAATAGCCTTGAATATCCTGATGTACCACAAGTCTTGAATGTTCTGATGTACCACAAGTCCTGAATGTTCTGATGTACCACAAGTTTTGTAATCCAGAATGTTTTGAATTAATTCGCATAAATCCCAAAAAGATTCTCACATCAGAATATGATTATAATTTTTATGGAAAATTACTTTGTGAATCTGACTTTTGTCACAACAAGACATGAAAATATCAGTGCAGCTGCTAACAAAACCGGCCTTGAACTCTAATGCTATGTAAACATGTTGTTTATAAAATGACCATAATCTGACTAAAGTACAACTTACAATCAAGGACACATATTATAAATTCAATATACATAACATCCTCATAAAGAAAGATCTATGCAAAAAACTTTCATTTGAATATGCATAATCAAAATTACATAGCAAAATATTTCTTGAATCAATACTCCACCAACCCCTAATCACTTGCATCGACAGTCATTTTGAATAATTGGCTGAAATTTGGTGCAGAAAGAACTTGTGCATTCTTAAGCATGGTTTTTAATTTGTCAAAAGATTCCTGACACTGGTCAGACCAATGAAACTTGGATTTCTTACCCAACAAATGTTTCAAAGGTTCGGAAATTATTGAAATATTTTAACCAAATTTCCGATAATATCCAGCCATACCCAAAAATTGCATCAGTTGCTTTTACCAAACAGGCACAGGAATTCAGAGATAGCCTTGACCTTAGCTTCTACAAGTTTAACTTGACATTGTCCCACAATATGTGCTAAAAATGTGACACAAAACATGGCAAAACTCACTTGTACTTAAATTAATCGTCAGATTTGCATCACTGAGTCAATTGAAGAATTTCCGAATGGTTTCCAAGCGACCTTTCCAGGTCTCGTTATATATAATGACGTCATCGATGTACGCGTCACAATTATTTAGTCCAGCTGTTATCATTTTTATAAGACGCTGGAATGTTGCCGGAGAATTTTTCCTACCAAAAGGCACCACTTTATATTGATAAAGCCCATCTGGACTTAGAAATGTTGGAATATCTTTTGCTCTTTCCGTGAGTGGGAATTTGCCAGAATCCTTTTAATCGGTCACACTTGGTGACATATTTCGCATTTCCAATTTTATCAATACAATCATCCATTCTTGGCATTGGAAATGAATACGTTTTTGTGACAGTGTTGACTTTTCTATAGTCAATACACATGCGGAATGTAGTTTTTGGCTTAGGCACAAGAATACATGGTGAACTCCAGTTACTTTTACTTGGTCATATAAAATCATTCTCCAGTAAATATTGAATTTCTTTCTTCAAATATTCCTGTTTAAAAGGATTCATCCTGTAAGGAGGCTGTTTCACATGTGCAGAATCTACAATGTCAAAGTCGTGATAGATTTTATTTATTCGTGTTGGCACATCAGGTGCTCATTCTCATGCAATAGCTGCTTTAGTTCATTTCTTTCCTGTCGTTGTAGATGTGAAAGTTTCTGGTCCAAATATTTGCATATTTCTGAATTCCGAAGTTTGGTTAAACCAGAATTACTACAGTTATATTATATGCCATCGTATGCATACTCTCTGTGTGGAGCAGGTAAACTACATTAATTGAATAATTAACTTTACTATCTCTGTCAAAATACTCCTTTAACATATGTATGTGACAAAGTTGTTTTTGTTTCCGCCTCCCAGGATCGTTAATGATATAATTTAAGTCATTTATTTTCTTTTCAATGGTATAAGGACCATAAAATTTAGCCCAAAGAGGATTTTGAGCTATAGGAAAGAGAGACAGAACTTTATCATCAGGCTGAAAACTCCTTTCCTGTGTATTTCGGTCATACCTTAATTTCATTTCTGACTGAATAGAGGGAAGATTAGTTTTTGCTACTTCATAAGCCTTCGGCAACTTATATTTGAAATCAGAGACACAGTCAAGAAGATTAATCCTAAAATCTTCATTTGATAGAAGTGTTTTCACATTCAATAATTTCAATGATTCACAGACAGTGTGTTCAAAAACCAGTTCAAAAGGATAGAAAAGCAATGACTCTTGAACTGATTCCCTAACAGCAAACAACAACAAATAACACCCTCATGCCAATCCTTCCTGCATCAAAGCAATATAACCGAATCATATTCTTCAAAGTTTGATGAAATCTTTCCAAAACTTCTTAAGTTTTAGGGTGATAGGCAGAAGATTTAAACTGTTTCATAACTTCTTGGCAAATTCCAGACATTAAATTTTACCCTTGATCAGACTGGACAGATTTGGGAAGGCCAACAATTGTAAAAAAATCTTTAACAAATTTTCCAATGGTTTTAGTGTTAATATTTCTCAAAAGAATTGACTCTGGAAATATTGTGGACGCACACATTATGGTCAGCAAGTATTGGTTGCTTGACTTGGTCTTAGGTAAGGGACCGACACAATCTACCATTATTCTGCCAAACGGTTTGTCAAATGCAGGAATAGTTTGCAGATGAGCCTTAGGTATCTTATGATTGATTGTTCCTACCATTTGACAAGTGTGACAAGATCTACAGTATTTAGAAACATCACTTTTGTGATAAGTCTTATTGACTACTAAATGGCCAGCCAAGAGAGTTTCCTGGACTAGACTAAGAATTTCCTGTCGATATGACTTAGGAACGACGAATTGATAACTCACTAACCACTCGTCACCAGCGGATACTTCAGGTGGTCTCTATTTTCTCATAAGGACCCCAGTTTTCACAAAGTAACAATCTGGGACATGTGTTGCTTCAGTTTCATTAATAGCCCTCTGAAACAAACAGGATATCTCAGAATCTTAACTGCTGTAAGACAACGGGTGATTGTCTTTTGTCATCCTGATTAGAATAGGAAGAATGAGTTGTAAAAGAAGATCACTGTGATCAATACCTTCTGATTGATCAATATCAGGTGAGAAAGTAACATCATCAAAAGACTGATCAATAAATGTGTCAGGTAAAGGAATAATTTATTGATCAAAATCATTCTCAAGAGCTCTTTTTGCCATAGCTCTGATAACTGCACAAGCAGGATACAAATCAGGGATTTCAATCTCAATAGGATCAACATTTAGATCCAAACAAGGCTTGTCATTTACAAGTATATTAACCAAAACCTTATCTCTAGATAGGTCATTGCCTAGTAACTAATAAATACCTTTCATAGGTAAAAAAGTCACTGCCTCAACAGTCACGGGTCCGGAAACTAAGTCTGATGCCAAATTTACACAATGTAGAGAAACATTTACATAGCCGCACTCTACTCCCTGAATAAGTAAACTTTCACTAGAAGAAGATTTCTCAGACAAAGGCAAAGTACCTGATAACAAAAGACTCTGAGAAACTCCAGTGTCCCTTAATATTTCAGAATCACCAATAAGTGATATATAGACCTTCTGACATGAATGGTTCATAAGTCTCCAAAATAGAATCAGACTGGGGCTTGTTTGACCCAACAAATGTATTGCTTTCGATACAAGACCGCGACCTTGACCTCTTTGAAATAAGAGTATTTGGAATAGCTCTGTCTTTCTTTTGTTGCTTATTTTCAACCTGAAGCAATCATAAATGACATGCCCTTTTTTTCTACAATAAGTGCATGTAGGAAGAGATAAGGATTTCTGATCAGTCTTATCAGATGTTTGATTTCTAACAATTGTGCTGTTTCGAAATTTAGAAGTACTCGTTTGAGCCTGAAATGGTTTTGTTTACCAGAACACTGCTGAGAGGAAGACTTATTGACAAATTAAATTTTGTGAATCAAGGAATAATTATCAGCCATACGAGCAGCATTTTCTAAAGTTTGCCCTTTCTGCTTGTCGAGATAGGTCTTGACATCACCATGGAATCACTTTTTGAACTCTTTAGTCAATATAAGCTGTCTGAAGTTATCGTAATCTTGATCAACCTTCTTGGCTGAGCACCACCTATGAAATAGTTTTTCTTTTTCCCTTGCAAATTCGACATGAGTTTGTCCAGTTTCTACAATTCCTAAGCCTTTGTCGATATGCCTCAGGTACCAACTCATAGCCCTTCAAGATGTACTCCCTAACCACATCATACTCAGTGCTTTGTTGTACTGATAGTAAAATGTACACTTCACGAGCTTTGCCAATAAGTACATTTTGTAATAAATAACAAAGTCCAATGCTCTCCTGGCCATATCAAGTTTTCAGCAATTTCTCAAAGTGAAGAAAGTATTTATCTACTTCTTTTCCTGAAAAGGGGGTAATACCCTTATATATCTGGTAACTTAAAACCTGAACATGTTTGTAAAGAGGTGGGACGGTGGGTGGAATTAGATTGCTCTGCTTGCCATTTCTGGATCTTTTATTCTATGTTGCATTTCTCTTTCTTCTATTTGCATCTGTATCTCTTCTTTCAATCTCTTGCAGCATCTGCATTTCCCTTTCCTTCATTTCCCACGTCTCTCTCTCTCTCTCTCTCTCTCTCTCTCTCTCTCTCTCTTTTGCTGCAATTGCACACAACTTAACATTATTCATGTCCTTCTTTCAGAGGTACTTAATAATTTTGGAGAGCGGAACCGAAAAAGAGCGCGTCATGATAGAAAGATATGCACATGCTCAACTAATGTAATTAATGTCCGCTTCATGGATATTCATGAATAGTTGTGGGACTAGTGGTGCATACAAGAATTATCATTGTATCATGTACATCGGAGCGTGCGACATACAGATATATGCAAATGTTCACTGGATGTCAATAATGTCTGCAAGTTTCAATACAGTCGAAGAAAATACGCAACTTTCAAACAGTATATGCACTGCCATATTCATTACTCATATATATATATATATATATATATATATATATATATATATATATATATATATATCGAATTTATAATATGTGTCCTTGATTGTAAGTTGTATTTTAGTCACATTATGGTCATTTTAAAAACAACATATTTTACATTGTTACGACTAGGGGTTATGTACCAAAAGAAAAGACTCAAACAAGCTTTCAAAATTTAAAATACAAATCTTTAATTTCCTAAAATATCAAAATATTTCAACAAACAATTAAAGTGAAAGAATTAAAAATAACTTACAGTATAGAATATCCTTAAAAGTCCTAAATTGTTTTAAAAGTACACTGTTCCGGAAGTTAATCCAAATATTCCGAATGTAGTATTGAGAATGAAATATCCTTCACTGTGTTAATATGTTGATAAGATTAAGTTATATCCAAATAATCCTTGTGAATCTGGAATATCACAAGTTTTAGAAATATTTACGATAATTCCACGGAGCTGTATAATAATTCAGATTAAAGACAGTACTGAATCCTAAATGTACTGTATTAATAATAAATCAATCTCCAAATAAGAATATCCCACACACAAACTGAACCAATTTCTTAATGACCTCTCTATTCACAAGTAACTATGAAGAATATTTAAACACAGGATTATTTCATATATATATAGCATTAATGCGCAGAATGGAAATAAAAACCCATACTACGTCTTCAATAAACAGGGTATTTAACAATAATTTAACCCTCTCCGAACAATCAGGAATTAGGTTATGCGTGAATCTGCAAAAGTGCTTGAGTACCAGTGTTTTAAACAGTAAACACTGTATTGATTCATTCTTCGAATGTGACCTTAAACTATAATTCCTGGTCAACATAATGTTTACTCCTAAAAGTACAAGAACTAGGTCGCGCGCGGAAAATACGTCACATGACTAAAGCTACAATAGGTGAAATCTTGATCGGAGCTACCGTATGAATACTCATAAGACGACAGCTGTTTAGACTAAGAACGGCGATCATGAACTAATAAACTATTCCATTATTAAAACGAACAATATATATAATACCGTAACAACATAGCATTTGAGTTCAAGGCCGGTTTTGTTATCAGCTGGACTGTTATTTCTATGTCTTGTTGTTAAAAAAGTCAGGTACACAAAGTAATGTTCCATAAACATTACTCATATTCTAATGTGAGAAGTGTCAGGTACACACACACACACACACACACACACACACACACACACACACACACACATATATATATATATATATATATATATATATATATATATATATATATATATATATATATATATATATATATATACATCTGGGTTTAGTGAACAAGAGTTCATTCGGGTTCTAAAAGTCTTATTCTAAACATCAGTAAGTTATTGTCATAGTGTCAATATTTGAAAGGTTTTAGTGCAAAACTGAAACATTCGTAAATTATACATATTGTATGAGGTAGGTCCAAAACATAAATAAAAGTATGAAAATTATGCTTTTATATGATATAAGTATTTAGTCAGAAAAGTTGACGTGACTGTTAACGAGTCAGCAACTTTACCCGATATTTGATAAGAGTCATTTTGGGCGTTACAATCAATGGCGGCGTGAGGGGAGGGGTGGGGGCATTTGTCCACGGGGCACCGGCCGAGGGGGATTTTTTGCCAACACCCACCCACCCACATCTAAGCCCCCTAGTTCAGGGCTTAGATAGGGGGTGGAGGTTGGCAACGGACATAAAAACTGTTCTCTATGGCAAAGTAGGGGGCGCCACTAAAGAACATTGCCCCCGAGTGCCGTGGAAGGAAGGGCGCTATTAAAGAATATTGCCCCCGGGCGCCTAAAACCCTCCCGCCGCCACTGGTTATAATCGCTTGTCTTGAACTTTACAAGACTCTGGGTCAATTTCTTGGGGTGGGAGTCAGTACTGGCGGTGGGGCTGGTAGTATGCAGTTTAAACATTCTGTCTGGTGTGATAGACTGAATCAGAAATAAAGATTCAACGTGATATTCTTCAAACCAGAATGATAAGGGTTATCGTAATTTTGTATATGTGTCTGTCTGTCCATTGCACTACATGTATGTCCCAATATTATAAGTGAAATTTCACTTAATCTAGAGGTAGAAACTTCGGTGTTACCTATTTATTTCTAATTTCTTTAATCTTTTAAAGAAATTATTCTTTTCTATCACTGCTCTCTAAATTTTAACTTTATCTCTTTCCTGAGAACTTATTTTTTTTTGATCACTTGTGTATGTTTCAATATTTAAGTGACATTTATATTTTGCTTGGATTAATGGATTAATTGGCGACTTTTGTGAGACTCATGGGTTCGTCATTCTCAGGGTAATCTAGTAATCACTAATATCTTCATTTTTTGAAATGTTACGACCCTAGGTCTTAAAAAATTTGTAACAGAAAAAAAGTGAAACCAACAAATTCAGTAATATCAACAAGCAATTTATTTCCATATAATATAAAGTGAAATTCTAGAGATACTTACAATATTTTGAATCAAATTCCAAATAATCCTAAATGTCCTAATCACAAGTCCAAACATATAGCATGTTCCGAATGAGTTCAAATAGTCTTGAATGTCCTGATATAGCAACATGATACAATTCAGAATGTCTTTGAATGAGTTCACAAAAGTCCAAAGTAATGTATTGATTCAAAAGTCAATGAGCACTTTAGTAATTCCAATGAATATATGAAATAAAAAATTCTTCTCGAATAATATCTGTTTTCAACGGTTCAAACTTTAAAATCTGATCTAAAATGGATTCCCACAGAGTGATCTAAAACAGGAATTAATTATTTGTTTTACCAAATCCCTATTTATACACATTTTCACTTGATCTATATCATAACAGGATGCGAAGCAATCCAATGAAGAGAAAAAACAGTCAAACTGTAAACAAGACTGGTCTTGAACTCAAATGCTAGTAAACATTCTGTTTACAAGTGACCAGAATCTAAAGTACAACTTACCTTCATGGACAAGTTTTAAACACACATTACAAATTAAATATATATAACAGAAAGAACTTATTCGCAAGAACTTTATAACTTTGATCACTGTTCTCTAACTTTTAAAGTGATATTTCAGCATGGTAGTCTATTGACTTTGTAAAAGCAAAAAAGAAAATGGTGTTCTAGGGTTTCTTTAAATATTTTGCAAAATGGTGGTCTAGAGTCTTTTCTTTTTTCTAAAGATGTTTCAAATTGTAATGTAGGATTTTATGACAAATTTAGAAAAACGGTAGTCTATGTTTTCTTCAAGTCTAGAAAAATTGTGATTTAATGTTTTTTCAAACTTTTTAAAAATGGTTGTCTAGGGGGTTTTTTTTCATTTTCAGAAAGGTTCAGGTTCACGCGTTTACTCTAATTTTCTTTGGAAAAATGAAGAAAAAAAAATAATGGTACTTGTTCCTATATACCAGTTATGTTATTTTTTAATTTTTTTTTTCTTCTTCTTATTATTCATGTTTAAAACGGATAGTACAGGGTAGGTGGTCCAGGATGTACGTTATATATTCAACAATTGTGAGAAATGGTGGTCTAGGGTGTTTTTGAATATTTTGCAAAATTGGTGGAAGATCAAATGCGGTCTAGCTTTCTTGAAACTGAAAAATTATGGAATGGCATCTTCTGGTGGTACTTGTGCCGGTCTTTTAGCTTTTTCTTTAAAATTCTGGTTAAACCGGTTTAAAGCGGATAGTACATGTTAGATGGTCTTGGATGTACACACTCTATAGGGGAGGATTAAAGCTTTGGGGGACTCGTGACATTTCATCTTTTTGGGGCCTGGTGCTTTTAAGGTATAGAACTACAAATACATCCTGAAAACTCTCCTTAAAGTGTCCTTGATATGTGTATAATTATTATAGCTATATTAGGCTAAGTATTAGACAGTTTAGACCTATATTTGGTTTAATTAAAAACACATGTAATTTTATCCACGGCAACCAGGGGGGCCCGATGACTATGGTGGCCTGGGGCACTTGCCCCCTGTGCCTCCACCTTAATCTGGCAATGACACTCTATCTACTCATACTCTACTGAAAAAGAAGAAAACAATAATAATCATTATTTTTATATGCTTTTCTTGAAGGAAAACTGTTGCGCTTGGGTGAACCCCTTGTGGCTAAATTCAGAAATGTAAAATAATGCCGTTTTCATTAGACAAATAAAAAGAGTGGATATTTGCAATTGCTTGCTATCGAAGATGTTATTGTTTCTAATTACATCACTGATTGCAAAGAGAGTCGGCGGAAGCTTGAGTGTCCTGTGAACACATTTCTTGTTTCTATTTGTTAAAAAGATAAACAAATCCCATAGACAGTAATTGTAATAATTATGTTCGTTTTGTACATGTATATTTTCGTTAGCAAGAAAATGAGAAACAATTAAAATAAAGTTTTTACATTTATTAGACAAACTCTATAAGTACCCGTCTCTTTCTGTCATATAGAAATATTTATTCATACGCAAGCTGGTGGGTAACAAGATTCACACACTGTTCTTTTTTATTACACGATACTTCATCCATGAATTTTAAACGCAATTGTTTAAGACATACCTTACGCACGGATTATGCCAGTAAGGAGAGAGAGAGACAGACAGACAGACAGAGACAGAAAGAGACATAGATAAAGAAAACTAGTGCAATGTTGACAGAGTGATACAGAGTGTTACACGCTAGGATGTTGTATGACTTAGCATCATATTATATAATTATTAAATACTCGGCAGATAAACAAGTTTTTACGTATGTCTCTGTTTATGTTGTGTATACCTGAAAAACACTTTTTCGTATTCCTAAAGTCCTTGGATTCCGTGCTGGTAAATGTCTCAAAGATTACCAGCCAACCGTGCGAGATCTTTTTTATGTATTTATTGGGAATCCCTTATTCTACGGAAGCATTATCTGCGTCCGAAAATAATACATTTTCTATACACCTGGAGCAAACTAAAAATTAGGGTTGGCTCAAAATAAGACGGCGGTTTACTTTGTAATTGATTGCACAAGAATATTTTCTCTCAAGAGAGAGCAGTGTAATCAAAGCTCGATGGTAGAATCAGAAAGAAAATACTCTCAAACTTCAACCTTTGTGTTGTGCTAGCAAAAGCCTTCCAAACTTATGTTGAAAAATAACAAGATCAAAGTATATTTGTATGTATTTAGGTAGGTAAGTAGGTATATAGCTTAAAGGCACATCATCACAATCATGGCTATATAGTACCGATTAATAGTTAAAGATCTAAAGGAAATATATAGCTCAATGTAAAGATACAATACACGGTTAATTCCACAATTCTCGATTACTCCTTTCATGTCGAAAATTAGGCCTATAATTTCAGATATTACCGATCGACATTAACAAAAGTCCAAATTTAAATGATTATTTTTATTCCAACACAGTCTTTGTCAATGCATACTGTATTCCTATGCTACTAATATTTCCCCCTATCGACAATCACATAATAGACTACAAAAGCTTTGATCTTGTAAAATAATTGCATTCTTGCAGCGGCTTGTGAATGAATGCATTTATACATGGAAATTTCGCTTGCGTTGCATTTGGAAGCTGTCTAGCTATGTTGTGTTTTATAGCCACCTGCGTATATGTCGGAAATTAAGCTGATTTTCTCACGATTCTATTGATTTTCTCACAATATGTTAAAAATACGGATGGAATTCATCAAGCGAGAAGATTCATTTTATTTCAGAAATATTTCACAAAGGAACATTCAAAATATGGATAGATCTACGTTCGAGATCAGCGTTTATTTATTTTATTATTGTTTATGAGCTTGTCACAGGCTGCACCATTTTTTATGAGCTTGTCGCAGGCTGCACCAGAGAACTGTAAGTGTAAGCTGTCAATCTAAAAAGCTATATATTTGAAGGAGTGCTTACAATGGAATAGTCATGTATATATTGTTTATCTCTTGAACAGTGACCGTTCATTCTTCACCGGCGAAGTTATCTTGCTCAGCAATGTCAGGCTCTTTTACTCTGCTGTCTGGAGGCAGACGTGTAAATCATTCACCTGCGCTTTAGATTTGTTTACCATTATTATTCCGACACAAGTCATTATTTCTGAAACAAAAGAAACAGGAGATGCTACAGTATATAGAAAAGAGCAACACTGAAAGTACAGACGTTTAAACATAAATGTATAGACTGGCTTCTTCATAATATACTGTTCCTTACATTATAATCTATTCAAATTCACACTTTTAAAATTTAAATACCCTCATTCACTCTTAATTGCTAATTGACAAATCGCTGCAAATTGGCTTTATTGTTGTAAATTTTTTATATTTACTTTTTTGCCATGAAATAACTTGTAGGTGCTCGTGTGTAGCGGGACATCAATCCAAATAATTTCTAACTCGTTCTCAAGCTCTTTTATTATCTTATAAATTCGCTCATGCATAGCACATGGGTTTTTTTTTTTTTGCAGATCATTAGAACAATAATATCTGATAATACAATCGAAAATTGAACAAATATTCATTGCAATGCTTACACATGCTCAGATTGTTATGAAAAGCTGAAGCTACTTAAGCCAATAGCCGTTGAATGTTATATTTTCTTGATTTCAATTCTCAACGAGTTACGTTTACAATATTGTTGAATATTAATAAAATACATGCAACTAAAAGCTTTCTAAAATAAATCAGGATTATAATTATGGCAGGACACGAAATTTCTTGCTCAAACACACATTCATCTGCACATTTTAAAACCATATAGTGAAGAGCTTGGTTTCAAACAAGGATGACCTCAATTAAATGATCTCTCAAAACAGCTCGGTCTTGTGACACGTAAATGTAAAACTATCATCACATAAGTACAGTATATGTGACCTAAATGTCATGATGATTGTCCTCACCACGTCCTCCAAAATTAAACAAATAAAGGCCTCATAAAATTCCATAACACCGTGCTGGCCTATAGTCCTCATACACTAGTTAAATAAAATATATTTCTTCTTAAATAAATTCCTATTCTCGTGCATGTTTGTCTTTTTCTTTTGTTTAAATTTTGTTCCATGGATTGCTTCAACATAATGTCGAATTCGTATTGAAAAGGAGAATCACTTGAAGGGATCAGTTTTGAATATGCGACACACACATATGTATGTGCGTGTGTGCGTGTGTGTGTGTGTGTAAATGCTTCATATATATATATATATATATATATATATATATATATATATATATATATATACATTTCTTCATATTTCTTCATCAATATCATTTAAGATACAAAAGAAGTATATATTCCCTGTTTGCGCGTGGTCATAAAATATGTAATCTCAATCCGTATTATCAGGAAGAAGATACTCCCAGCGTGCAAAAAAGGCATATCAACCTCTCCTACATTTTGACCACGTGATGGAATGGCGCATAAAAGAGTCATCAATATTTGTGCACAGGTCCTATACATCCAATGAAATAATGGCACTACAGGTTTCAATTCTCTAATCGCTGAACAGGTAATCGGTTTGTATTTCGTTAGCAGTATGGTTTTGTCTCTCATAAAGTAATAAATGTAACAGATGAGTCTTTCATACAAAAATAAACGTAACAGTTCAGTCTTGTGTAAAACTAAATTGTGTTATAGGTAGGGAATGACTTTTCTGACACATACATGCTCATGTACAGTTCTTCTCCATGCAAATTAGTCCCGATAGTATATCAATATTAATGTTCTTCTTGTCACAAGTATACATTATGTAGAATTATTCTGGAATAGTTAAGGTCTTCCAAACAAATTCAGCAAATCAGTACACAAGCAAGACGAGTACAGAATTATCTCAAAAATTATGATTTTACTGGACTTGGTTAAGCAATGATGATTGTTTTAAAAAGTTGTATGATGATCTTTTACCTGGATATAAATGCATACATGTTAGTAGAAGGAGCAGTCTGGGTAAAGGTGGAGTTAACCTAATATACAGAGAACGATATGAAAGATAAATTCATATACTCAATACCTACGAGGATGACATTCTCTGGGTAACCTTGGTCATTACACCATGCATTGTGACCGTATGACTTCAAATGAGCACAACAGAAACTATACATTGTAATTAATTTTAACTTATATGAGTACCTAGATTACATTATTGTAATTACAAATAGGTAAAAATGTTAAATCAAATGCCACTTAAACAAGCAATTTAATGGGTATTTTTCTTTTCTTTTTTTTCTCTTTTTTTAGTTTTTGAAACTTCACCAGAAAATGACAAAGTTGAAAATATTGCAAAACAATTTGTCTTAAACCCTTTTATGTATATGAGAGCACATATATTTTTACCCTTTCAAAATATTTTTAGCTTTTATGTATGAATGTAATTTAAAACGAAATTGGATTTATAAAAGTTCCCTTCACTGCGTCTAAAACAATATACGCGCGGACGTCAAAGAATGCACCTAAGTAGTTCAAATCTGGGTGTGTGATACTGAAATACGGATTGAACAGCTATATCGAACGCCAGGTCAAGAATGTATGATTAAATGGGTATATAATAATGACCAAGATGGGCACATACAATCCTAAAACAGAAATTAATATCGAACAAGACATTTGAATTGGGACAATATATTCCTCAAGAGATAGTTTCCAGTACGGGCACAGGTATACTATGACCTTTTTGACAGACTACAACAAAATACTTTGAAGTAATCCTAGTTAGGTTATATAATAGCAGGTGGTGAGTTTGATAGTAAGACAGGTCAAATCCATGACATGAAAAAAGAAAACGATGACTAACCACGCACCTCTATCATTGTTTAACAAAGATAACTCATAGTATTGTATAACGATCATTGTACAACTCATGATACAGGCTACTTTTTCCAAAGGTTGATCGGAAACCTTGTAGCAAATGCACTGTTACCACATATTTAGAGTCCTTGCTGTTAATGATACCGTCACCTAACAATTGTCTCGTGAAGGGAGAAGATGGATGGAATCAAAATAAAACAACAACATTAATACTTGCATTCGTATTATGATATAATTATTTATGGTATATAATAAACAAATTGTCAGTACAATAACTTGATCAGGGTAATTATATCGCGTCTTGTCTGATAAAGAAAGGACATCGAATGACGCTTTTGACCATTCGGGTCTCGCAAGATCCGATGTCCTTCCGCTACCAAACTCGATACAAGCACCCAGATCTAATTACTGTACTTGACGCGACCAACTTTCTTATGCAAAGATTTGACTCTTCTCAAGAATCAACCGATCTATCAACATAGACCTTTACAAAACTAATTTTAGATAGTCTTGTAAATCTCTTAAAATTAGAAAGCCGTCGTATGACGCTGAATATGTATGCCCCCAAAATCACTTTGCAGCAAAAGGAATGTTCTGTAATGGATTCTTTCAACTACTCTTCTTACGCATTTTAATGCAAACAAAAACAAACCGAAAATTGCTAAAGTTCAAAGAGAAACATATCCTAACGATATACTGGAAAAGCTAAGTGATTTACATGCCCCAAATCCTATCGAGAACTGGAAATTGGTCAAAACTTTGAGAGAGGATAACTTTGAAACTGATACGACATCTCTTGAGAAACTTAGCATAATCATCTTGAAGCTCTAAATTTGTGAAAAGACTATTTTATCCATATTACGCGAAAACAGTAATAATATAATAGAAGAATATAAAACTTAACAGGAAGAAAAAAAATGTGAGTCTAGATTTTTTTAGAAACATCACCACAGAAATATAAATAACACAACAAAAAGACTTTAAAAAGTAGATAATCAAGTGGACCTGATAGGATATTGAACGAGATGATTCAATATTCGCTGTCATTTCTATTTGATCACTACCATAGATTTGTTAATATAATGTTTGAAAATGGCATCAATGGGAAGAGACTCCTTTCCTTTCTGTCCACAAAAGGGTGCAAATCTGAAGTAAATAACTACCGCGGTATTGCACTATCAAGCTGTTTATATATATATATATATATATATATATATATATATATATATATATATATATATATATATATATATATAATTCTCACATTTGCAAAAAAAGCCATAACTGAAACATAATTCTCTGAAATAGCTGCTAAGTGTTCAATTTATTTAATTACAGCATAATGTGACAAATATATTACCAACGTTTCTGTTGTTAAAATTGGCGATAGTGCGTGCACCACAGATTTCTTAGTAGAAAACTCCATATTTATTGCAAGGAGATAAAAGTGATAAGATTTGAACAGGCTGTATAAGGTGAACATCTGAACAGGCGGTTTAAAGTGAACACATGAACAGGCTGTATAAGGTTAACACATTGTGCAGAAATCGGTGAGAATTCAATGACAATCTTGGCAACAGAGACGTCAAAAGTATCAATTACCTTTATATATATATATATATATATATATATATATATATATATATATATATATATATATATATATATATTTATGTATATAATGTTAGACTGACACAAGCATTGCATATTTGTGTACTATTTGGAATCAAACTTATCACCTTCATTCACAGATTCGTTACAAACTTCTAGGTAACCTATGTTGGCTCTAGGATAGCTTAAATCGCAGATGGCTATCAAAATACTCAGATGGCGTTTCATCAAATGAAGTTTTATATAAATAAATCACCAATAAATGCTAGACTAACACAACCATGAATCAAACCGATCATCTTCGTTCACAGATTAGTTATCAACTTCCAGGTTGAATAGGAACCGGCTCTAAAATGGAAAATGCCATAGTGAAGCCGTTTTCTGGTACACAAAAAAATCAAACACGTCAATATTTGTTAGGGAATATTTGGACATTATGTGGCAAATTCTAGCGTCAGCCTCGGGTACCTTATCAAGTCACTTGCTTTTACATCTTTATGCCGTATGCAGGTTAACTTCTACGGTAAATGGAGATATAAAGAAAAATTCAAATGTTTCTATGTGTTTTATTTAATGAGTTATTTCGAAGGTTGCAGTTGGAAGCATGTTTTGCAGTCTATGTGTGTGGTAATACTCCAAAACGTTTGGCGATCTGCAGGTAACTGTATATTTATGTCTATGACTAAATTGTGGTAATACTGCCAACCGTTTGGAGATCTTGAGGTAACTGTATTTTTATATCTCTGACTAAATGATGGTAATATTCCAAACGTTTGGCGATCTGCAAGTAACTGTGTATTTATATTTCTGACTAAATGATGGAAGAGAATAGAAAAAGGTATTAGCTACTTGTTGCTAGTATATCTATTGGTTCTATCATTTTCTACAGCATCATTCTATTAAGATTTTAGATACCTTTCTGAGCTCCTTGTTATAAATAGCACTAACCACTCAACATGTGTTTTAAAACTTTCAAATGATCTATGATTCTTATATGTGCACACATTCCGCCCTACAATAAATTCAATTCCATTAATTCATCCGAAATTTTATATTCAAAACCAGCATGTTTTATATAATGAGGGAATTTATTCGAATTGGAAGCGGTGAGTGTCAAACCGACATATTCGTATGTAGATATTCATTTAATTTATGACTTCAATGACAAATTTAGAATGTTACACTTCAATGCACATATTATTTTTGCCCATTCAGAAAAATATTGGCGTGGTCTTATAAGTACTCACTGTAAAAACTCAACTACCAACAAAGAATTTATCAAAACGGGCTAAAGGAAAAAATGCGCGATAAAAATGAGTATTAACCATTTTCGTTTCCGTATAAAGAGCACCCGGTTATTCGCAATTGGGAGTGAGCGTTATATTCAATATGAATGT
The DNA here is from genome assembly GCA_029931535.1 of Margaritifera margaritifera. Lineage (NCBI taxonomy): Eukaryota > Metazoa > Mollusca > Bivalvia > Unionida > Margaritiferidae > Margaritifera > Margaritifera margaritifera. The sequence goes on from JAQPZY010001471.1 coordinate 2,302,764, forward strand.
TTGAAGGACTCTGATGACCGTGTAGTTTGCTCTGGCAATTTGTTCAAGCAAATATTAAATACATTGATATGGCGTTACATTATACACCGGAATATCTGGGTGTATGCTCCTTAACAACAGTGTCTTTACCTTTATATATATATATATATATATATATATATATATATATATATATATATATATATATATACACATACAATACACCACAAGTGTACATAGCATAAATGTGTGAGGGTTGTCAGTTATTGTACAATCCGGTCAGGTCAGGCATCGCCTGCTAACGTAAGTAACAGTAGACGGTACTACCTTTGACTGTTGATCCAGACTGGACAGCTACACTTGGCTCCCTTAAAAAAGTCAATTCTGGTGGATCAGGCGGTCGAGCAGATATGCTCATCCCCTGGATGTGAAGACAGATGGCAATATATGTGTGGAGAGCGCAGGGCATCAGCTCAGGTGCAGTAGTAACTGATGGCCATCCACTGCATCCGAACGTGTCTCCAGACGTCTCGACATTGTCGTGCCCCTGGATTCAGACAGGCCTGGATCAGACAGTGAGAGCGACTCAGCGCAACTTTCCCTCACTTAAATCTAACTCACGAACAAGTCATGATAATATGCCCCTCCCCCCACCAGATGGATTCAAGTCCTGCGGCGAATGGCGAGCGGCAAAGCAGCAGGTGTGGATACATTGGGAGCTGTAGCTGCAGACCTGCACACAGGCGGCTCAGGGCATAGCTTCGTTTTTCACTGGACCGAAGCTGCAGTGGAACTCGGCAGCCCCTAGGTGACTGAGCAGCGCTTTTCATTATCACACTTCTCACCTCTGTAGCATGAGGAAGGGGCTCACCGCGGCTGACGGGGATCCTACCTTAGCAGTCGAAGATCTAACAAGAAGACAGAGGTGACGCAACTCACCATCTGTGCCTGGAACATACGCACACTAATGGACTGTACATCAGCAGATAGACCAGAGAGAAGAACAGCTCTATTTGGTAGAGAACTGGCCAGATTCAAGATCCAGATAGCAGCCTTGAGTCAAACTCGCCTAGCTGAGGAGGGACAACTCACCGAAGTAGGAGCCGTCTAAACCTTCGTCTGAAGTGGCCGAAGTAAAGAAGAGGGACGTGAAGCTGGTATTGGTTTTGCCTTCAAATTACAGCTAATTAGCAAGCTCACAAATCTCCCAAAGGTCGTGAATGACAGACTAATGAAGATGAGACTCCCACTGTCCGGAAAAATACATGCAACTATGCACTCGCCATGAACAATTCAGATTAGATCAAGGACAAATTTTATGAAGACCTGGAAAATCTTATTGCAGAAGTACCAAAGGCAAGCAAGCTCATCAGCCTTGGTAACTTCAATGTTAGAGTTGGCACAGATCACCAGACATGGCCAGGTGTCATTGGCAAAAATGGATTTGGCAAATGCAACAACAACGGACTCCTCCTACTGAAAAATTGCGCCGAACATGACCTCCTAATCAAAAACACAGTATTCCGCCTGCCAAATCGCACCCGCGCTAAAAACACTGGCATATTATTGACTACGTCATCGTCAAGAGAAGAGAGATGCAGGATGTCCGGGTAACAAAGGCCATGAAAAGTGCAGAATGTTGGACTGACCACAGGCTCAAAGTCTCCAAGCTCAATATCCAGATTCAGCCTGGCCCACAAGGCAAAAAAGTGCCCAAAAAGCTTAATATCGCCAAATTGAAACAGGAGAATGTGAAACAGGCATTTGTCTCTGTGTACTCAACTGTACTCAACTGCATCCACAACCCTTGGTCCCACCACACGTAAACATCAAGATTGGTTTATTGAGAATGATGCTGACATACAGAGCCTTCTGAATAAGAAACATCTGCTGCAGAAGACCTATTTAGAAGACAGCACTTCATCATCTAAGAAGGCAGCTTTCAACAACACCAAGAGGACGACTGTATAATACAAACTCAGAGAGTTGCAAGACTCGTGAATGAGCAATAAGGTATATGAAATTAAGTCATACGCAGACAGGAATGACATAAAAAACTTCTATGATGTTTTGAAGACCATCTACGTGCCACAGTCATCAGGAACATCTCCAGTACTGAATGCCGACAGCGCCACGCTGCTCACTGACAAAGAAAATATACTTCAAAGATGGACAGAACACTTTAACAATATCCTCAAACAACATTCATCTATTAGTGAGGAGGCAATTGATCGACTGCCCCAAGTGGAAATCGACATATCACTTGCTGATCTTCCAACGCGGACTGGAACTGCGAAAGCAATCGACCTGCTGTCAAGTGGCAAAGCACCTGGAGCTGATGCTATACCAGCAGAAGTCTACAAAGCCGGAGGCTCGCACATGGCATAGAAACTGACTGAACTCTTCCAGTCAATGTGGACTCAGGGAACTATACCCCAGGAGTACGAGGAAGCATATATCGTCCACTTATACAAGCGGAAAAGCAACAGACAATCCTATAACAACCATCAGGGAATCTCCTTGCTGTCAATAGGGGGCAAAATCCTTGCCAGAATTCTGCTGAATCGTCTTGTGCATCACATCGATTATGGGCTCCTGCCAGAGAGTCAGTGTTGCTTCAGGAAAGGACGAGGGACCAAATAAACATGGTGTTTGCACCTCGTCAACTCCAAGCTGTTCAATCTGAGAAGCATAGAGGCTAAGACGAAGTTACAGGTAGTGACTGTTCGTGATCTCCTGTTTGCTGGCGACTGCTCCCTGATCCAAATCTGAGTCTGACATGCAACACAGTATGGACCATTTCTCTTCAGCCTGTGACAATCAGAAGACAGAGGTGATGCACCAACCTGCACCAGGAAAGCTTTATGTAGAGCACCATCACAGTAAATGGCCAAACCCTCGTGTCATTAGACAAGTTCACCTGTCTCGGCGGCACTCTGTCACATGCAGTCCACATCGATGATGAAACCAACGTCTGAATTTCTAAAGCAAGTGTGGCCATTGGCAGACTACGTGCAATATGTGGGAGCGCAAAGGTATCAGTCTACAAACAAAACTTAAGGTCTACAAAGCCACTGTATTGCCGACCCTGCTGTATGCTAGCGAAAGGTGGACTGTGTGCAGACGCCACGTCAAGAAGACGAACCATTTTCACATGAGCTGCCTGAGGAAAAGGATGAGGATAAGATGGCAGGACAGGGTCCCAGACACTGAGTTTCTCACAGGCATGCATTCCATGCATCCACACTCTTCTGATGAACTCACAGTTGAGATGGGCAGGCCACATTACCAGGATGTCATAAGAGCGACTACCAAAGAAGATCTTCCACGGCATGCTGAAGGAGGAAAAGCGATCTCAGGGTGGTCAGAAGAAACGCTTCAGAGATTCCCTCAAGTCATCCTTGAAACACTTCAACATTGACCTTGAGTCTAGTGAAGATCTCACAAAGGACGTTCCACCTGGCGGAGTCTCATCCATACTGGAGCTGCAGACTTTGAACGGAGAACTGCCGAGGCAGTGCAGAAGCGTGAGCAGCGTAAATCTCAGAACTGCAGCACGTCCTCTATTGATCAAGCAAACCCAAGCGGCATCTCCTGTCAAGTGTATCACAGACAGTTCAAAGCACAAATTGACCTGATCAGCCATTCACGTACTCACAGAAACAAAAGCAGTTAGTGATGTCTAGGTCATCTTCGAACTCGAAGGAAGAAAAACAACAACAACAACAATCTAAAAAGTCATTCCTTCGTTACTTTCCCCAAATTACTGATCGCTATCGGGACTGAATTGTTGCAGTAGCACTGATCGTTATCGGGACTGAATGGTAATAGTAGCACTTTCTAGAAGTGACTTGAATATGAGATTAAGAAAAGTAATTGCCGTATGTACTCTCTTATAAGTAGTTGCATAATGCGCCGGCAGATCAGGGCTATGTTGTTTATTCTACAGATTACTCCTAACAATCTGCATAGATTCAGATCTGCCGGCGCATTATGCGACGGCAGATCTGGGTCTGTGCAGTTTGCAGTTGGACTCGACTTATCAGCGGGTACGCACGATTGCTTTCTTTTTTTTTCATGATAATTTCTCCCTAACGAAATATGCGCCACTTTTATCTTGTAGGTATAGATCATATTCCGTCATCTAAGATGATTTGTTTCTTAATTCTTGTTACTCCCTCTTCGTTTCCCTTGACTCTGACAACAACGGAATATGTAAGAACGAATGAACAACAGTAAATTAGTTTTACATACTCACTAATAACTTAGCCTCAGTGGGCAAACATTGCATAATTGCAAATTAAGCTGTCTGGAACTAAACTACACATGATACCCACTTCTGAATCTATCCACACACAAACATTTTGTAATTACTATAATAATTGATATTCCATCTCAGGGACGTAATCGTCAGTCTTTTAGTTAGTGCATTTTTTTTTTCTGCGGTGTCCATGTATGCCCTCACTGACGCCTGTACAATAGACTGCAGATGCTTTTATCTTTAATAGAACATGCATCCAAACAGCCGTGTCATCAATTATGCGCTAAGGTATTAACGTTTTAACATTCTATGCTGAATTGTTTCAATATAAAAAAAATTATTTTATTAATATTCATGATGAAGCCTTTTCTTGCGGCTTTATTGCTCGTTTCACAGTATTATTTATGCATGCTCTTTTTCTAGTGAAAAGAAAAGAAAAATCACAAGAAAATAAAAAGCGTTCAGAAGTCTACTGTGAATCTCATTTTTTTTATTTTTAGGGGCAGGTTTTTAGCAAGCTTGATTAGAAAACTCTTAGTGTATACAGGTAATAATTTGAAATACTGCTGAGAGTATAATTGATATATGTATGTTTGTCTTTCTAACGGTGAAATATTAATTCTCAAACATTTTCCATCAATAATGATTTTTATGTTTTTGTTCCTTCCTGACTACTATTACCTTGTTTATTTAATATGGTATTCGTTTCTGAGAAGAAAGAATGCTAAGATAGCACTTCGAAGGTGAAATCTTATTATTGATATATGCTATGTCTTGCCTGAGGTTAACGTGATCTAGGATTTCTGCCAAATTTTGCGACTTTTTTTCCAAAAAATATTAACGAATGTAAAGGATACAATTTATCTTTTTATATCCAACAATCGTCTTCAGATGATTTGAACACAATGAATATAACAATATAATTGTTCTTGGCAACGTGTGTTGTGTCAAACCACTAATTTGTTATATTATCGTGTATCGTGGCAATATCATCCAATGGCTTAACCCATGGACACATATGAAATGAATTCACACACAAAATACATGCTAAGCGATGCATTTTAGGGTAAACCTAACTGATAGGACCATTTAATTTGATTGCAGTCGATATTATTTTAATGATTTCTGATGTCTCCTATAGTTATATTCAGAACTGCGCATGTAATTGGTGATAGAAGTTCTTTATTAATAAGTGTGTATTTTCATGCAGTATATTATGCAAATGATGGGGCTGAAATAAACTATATACCACCTACCTACTAACCGACCTTACTACCCACCTACATAAATACAATATGTACGTGATTACATGTGGGCATTTATAGCAGGATAAACCTCAGTCGGCATACGTTTGCGATCTTTTTATGATGTTTATATTACACATTAACACGTATTGGTTCGAAAGTGACTCAATCTCCAATGCTATTATGGGCATTTGTTGCAAGTACTGTGCTGAATTTGCAACAGATTAATAGAAGTTACCAAACATGTTATTAGAGACAATATCGATTGACAAAGGACTAATGATAAAACATTAGTTATACACATGCGCACGAGCAGTTAAAGCCGTCAATAGTAGAAATCACATGCATGATGTTTAGAGAGGGCTGCATGAAGAAAATACCAAAATTATTAAAAATATACTCATACTGCGCCCCTTTGCCGACAATATTCCATATACTTTTAACTGCATTTGTATCTCTTAAATTCAAATTCAATATAGCCTATCCTCAAATTTCAAGCACCTGCTAGTGTTTAAGAGAATAAATAAGGTATGTCACGCTATTTGTTGATCTCTAATTTCTTTTCTTTTTAATTATGTTCTCTCTTATATATCCATTTCAAAGTCCCAGATTGATACCATTCATGTAGGAGCTAATTTTTCACTCCATGATTCCAATGGAGAAATTATATATATATATATATATATATATATATATATATATATATATATATATATATATATATATATATATATATAATACTTAAATACGATTCAAAAGGATTCGAACCTGTGCAGTTAGTAAAAACACCTATTGCCTCGATTCATATATCATACACCAGCACCCTAACCTACATCGCCATTCGCTCATCTCCAGAAACGGATGGAACAAGGTCGAAGGTATGGACTCGAGGTATGATAGAAATCCAATGGAATTGTGCATATAGATGAGTGTTAAATTCCGCTGCCTAGCGACTGACTTCTCGTTCACCTCGAGACCATATCTTCGACCCTGTTCCATTGTTCTGGCGATTAGCCCATGGCCATGTGGGTTAGGCCTCTGGTGTATGACAGCTAGCCGATATGTATGATTATATATATATATATATATATATATATATATATATATATATATATATATATATATATACATATATATATATATATATACATATATATAGTTAAAATTTTACATGAATTCAAACTATTTACTTTATGGGAGGGATTTGTTGTGATTTATTGATATGTACCATTCCATTGTCGCATGTGTATATGTAAAGCATGGTAATCATTTATTTTCATATCGTTTGTTTTCATTATTTGAATGCTGTAAATTACATATATAATAGTTATTCTAGCAAATTCATGTGCAGATGGGTATTTTTAGACCATGTTCAGTACAACGTTTTGCCAAAGAATGTTCTGTATGATTGACAAACGATCTTTATTCTTTGCTATGTTCGAGATCATCCATGTATGTTACGATGTCCGCCATCTTTGTGCTGGACGCAATTTGTGTGTTGGAGGCACCTCCATTTTTAACAATGCGATATGTGCAAGCGTAGTTGAACAATAATAAACAGTTTATATAACGAGTTTTTTTTTTTTGTTGTTTTTTACGTGGAATAAGTTCTGCTAAGAATAAAATAATCTACTTACCGTCTCCTGCAAAGAGGACACTTCAGTATTGTGTCTGTTCTAATTTCCCGCACCACCAACCTCAGTTGTAAGCCAGTATTTACTGTTACTAGTCTTACACAAGGATTTTAGTGTTTGGTCATATGTTTGTAATTAAAAGTGGAATAATTTATTTTTGACATTCAATATTTGTCTTGAATCGCCATATTTTATCTGTAGTTATATATAATGTGTCTTAAATCCCAGTTAGAAATATACACCATTTTGGCCCAGTGCTACATCGTGTAGTGCAACCGAAAGTTATAAATAGGGGTGTCGTGCACACCAGTCAGTTTTCCAGCGGGTTCGTGTCAATTTTGAATTATACTTCCAGTGTTCCCATTCAAATTCAAGTTGTGTAAATCAGCTTCCAAAAGTGGTTGGGAATGTTATCATTCTCTAAACAGAAATTAATTTAAAGCAATCATATTTGAAAATATATAATCATCTCTGCAATATAAATATTTAGTAAATTTCTGTACAAAAGAAAATCGAAGACAAATGAATTACAGCATAGAGTACTTATTTATAACGAGTGGTATTGGGATTCCATAAACTAATGCTTTTTCAGTACATTTGGATGACTCTATCATTTTATAATAACAGAACTTGTCATCCATTTTACGTGATAATTATATTTATTTGAATTTGTTTGCTATTGTCCTTTAATGTTACTCCTATGAATATTCTTGAATTTTATTAGTGAATTGTTTATGATCACTATTGCTATTTAATACAAGTTGCTGAGACAATTGGTTAGTATGACATGTCATGAAATAGATGGAACATAATAAGTGAACATGTAAATTCTATAATATTAATGTATTTTTTGACAAATATAATACGTTAAGACTTGAATAAATCCTTTATTTTTCTCACTTAGAGTTTATGTTGTCTATATACTTGGATATACATATATATATATATATATATATATATATATATATATATATATATATATATAGTTTCTTGACACAAAAGTAGTTAATGTAACAGCTATAATTTCTGTTATCAGGAATCTTTCTATACACCACGTCATTATATTGCAATCAATTCAAGGTTTCAGTTAAAGGGTTGCTGAAGTCCTGAAACAGGAAGTAACTTTTTAAATATAAATGAGCTTGCACTGGAAATTAAACTTGGATGAGCACGTTACTATATATATATATATATATATATATATATATATATATATATATATATATATATATATATATATATGTGTGTGTGTGTGTGTGTGTGTGTGTGTGTGTGTGTGTGTGTGTGTGTGTGTGATAGAACAAGTAATACGACTATTCAGTATGATTCATTAGAAGTATGAAAACAGCATAGCAATTAGAAAATTAATCAATAAAACTGTTTAACAATCCATAGAATCGTTTTAGATCAAAGTTTAACATAATTCTTCTCCCTACAGTGTTTATATTCTTGTTTTCTAAAACTAAAAACTCTTTCGAAAAAATATACTTACAATTTTGATTTTAATAACTAATATTCTTTCGAGATTTGCACTTATAGTATTTAAACAAATCACACTCTGAATTCAATCGAAATCAAGCTGCGAATTAGCATACTTCAGTCCCATCAATTAAACACATATGAACTCTTCAATAGCGATCAGACTCCGGTCTATCAATACTAGCGCTTTCAGCAGCGCTGCTTCAGTTTGCGCTAGGCTGTGTTTGCCACTCGGCTCCGCAGGTGCGTTTGCTGATGCTTCCTTTGCATTACTATCGACTATCGGTTCCCTACGAACTGCATCTAAAACATGACCATCTTTATTGGCTGATGCTTGTGTCATATTGCTTGATACTAGGCTTTGAATGAAGCGATAGCGGCAAGTCAGGCACGACATAGCTAACAGATTTTGTTTGACAAAAATATTTCCTAAGTCGTTGCCAAAGAACGACTTTGATTGCCGTTCTGAGGAGAAAAGTGTCGATGTGGAAAATTTATCAAAGTACATTCTACTTTTGCAAGTTTGATCATCGTTGGTAAGACAGAGACATTGCAGTCGACTAGAAGAGGAGAGAAGAGTCTTTAGAAAATGCCAGTTGCTGATATTAGCACGCAAGGGATAGATGCAGATCCTCAAAACTATGGCTCAAACTGGACTCATAATACGACGGATTCTATACACGGAATACAGAGCGAGACACAGTTGGACGCCATTCTCGTACCCGTCATATGGGGATTTCTAACTTTTGTGGGATCCTTAGGAAATGCGCTTGTGATATACACGCTGATTCGTTACGGAGACAAGAACGCAACCAATTATTTTGTGATAAATTTGGCTATCTCGGATTTTGCTTTTATAGTTATCGTTGTACCCTTCACTGCGACTATGTATGCCTTTCCAGACTGGATATTTGGAAATGGAATGTGCAAAATCACGATGTACATGATATATGTAAGTATCCTATATTTTTGTTGCCTCTCTAATTCTTTTGTACAGTTTTACCTTTACTTTAAATGAAACATTATATCTGATAATAACCCTAAAACAGAACTTGTCATATGCACATGCATTATTTTTATGTTTGTCTTTTTTCTTTTGCAAACCTATACTGGAGACAGGAACAAGCCACACAAAACTATTCTGATTAAGTTGTATACTAAACATTTGGCGATTAATTCCTTCTGCCTGTTTACCTGCCTGTTTGAGGGTGAGTTTAAATAATTCAGAGAGTTCAAGACTTTCTCATCCAGGTTTTGCTTATAAGTTTGATTTCAGATAAGAAAATGTGAAATGTCTACAGAAGATAATTATTCTGGAGGTATCAATGTAGTTAATTTTAAATTGTTTGAAATGCAGTTACTTTTCTTATGTATAAAAAGACTAAAAACCTATTTATGCAGAATAAATCAACGTATGCTGATCCTAAAATATTGACTGCTAAATTAACATTAGTACCAGAGCAGTAGCTTCAATGTTTCTTTTTTAAAATAAACAAAATCGAAATATAAACCCCTTGTTGCCAATAACTTCTACGCGAACAAATTATGGTCTACAAAAGCTCTTTCATTTGCAATTATTTGTAATAGAAGTAGGTATTCAAATAGCACCCACCTATCATTGCTTGTTATGTTCTTTTTCCGTGTCATGTGCTTCATAAACGATACGTATGAGCATTGCCTGTTTCCTAATCCTGACCTTTCCTGTCGAAATAAACAATAAAGAAGATTTTTTAAAATCTATAAATTAAATAGAGGAAATGTTAGAGTTTTCTGTATACATTTTTATTTGAAATTTACATTTAAAACAACCACACTCGCTTTGCTTTATTCGACTATAAATTAAGCATTACTTTCATATACTTAAGAATTTACCTTTAATGTCACTCTTATAGAAACACAAGACACGGTGAATCGGCGGAACGAACGAGTTGGATGTCTGGAAAGAAAGTATCGAGATAGTACAGCAGTAATACCTATGCCATATCAAATTGAAGCAAAACACGTATTTGCTTTTGTGTTTATTACATAAGACATCTTGAAACAATTAAAGTTATGCATGTTCAGTTCAGTGCATCAAAAGTGCCCATAATTGAAAACGCGTATTCAAAACTTATTTTTCCGTTGCGATGAACGCTCTTGAAATTATAAAAACTTAATATTAATTTATTACATCGCAAAAAATAGTTTAAAATATTAGAAAAATTATTTATATTACATCTTGCTAAATATTGGCTTCAAAACATGCAACCGACATATTGATCCAGTATGGGTGTGTGCTACCATGATGAAAATTGAAGACTGTATCAAAGATGTAACATTAAATAAGTTTACAATACATATTATATGGTCAATGAGCGATCATTAAATCGTAATAAGAAAGTGGTAATCAAGTGGTTACAATATTATAGTCCTAACGATTGTCGTTAGACCGTAAACTCCCAATATATGAGGAAGGACGATAACCAATTGAGAGTTATGGTTTTGGTATTGTTGATTAATGGCCCCTCTCCAACGACAAACACGTGCACAGTGATGAACATAGTCATCTATGTGCTTGTGGCTTAAACCTTTCTGCGTAGTTTGTCCTCAGTATTAAAATTAACCTCATTAACCCAAGCGAAATACAAACTTTCAAGAACATGTATAAAAACATAAAACCCAATTTTTTTAAATTGATTGCACCATCAAAATGTATTATGCATTCGTTAACAGTTGAATAGACAAATAAGGTTTATTTTTTGTTTGACCTCTGTCATTCATAATAAAAATTTCAGATCTATTCTTTAAGAAAATTACCTGTTTCTACTGTCAAAATTGCAAGAAAAATTGACGGCAGATTAACATCACTCACTTACAAAATTATGCACAAAAATGTTTGTGGTGACGATGATATCAGTGAAAGCTTAAAATCGCTAAGATGAATCACAAAAAATATTATCATCGTTTTTTTAAGAGCCTTCATCTGCTTTGCTTTAAAATGTGTTATGGTCCACACAAGGTCTCCAAAAGTTATACTCCATGTTTCCAAAATGTATATACTACAACATAATGAAGAGAAGACCAATCCACAGGAACCACTTCAAAAACAGTATTGTTTCTGAACCAACAAATTGACACGATTCCTTACTTTTATCTCAGTATCTAGAACTATTTCTGGCAGCATTTGTACATGTTATATGAGCTGCTAGTCTTTAAAGGTCGTTTATGTCGTGAAGGTTCTCTTTTATTTGACAGCCAGTAGGTTTATTTCATATCTAACCTCCGAATCAACATCACAGCGGGTAAGATGTCAATCTCAGCAAACTGTTTGTTCTGTACAATACAGCATATGTTCTGCAACAGCAGTAACGAAACTAATTATATTGCATATATTTCATCATCTATTTTATATTAGAGAGAAACATCCTAAATTCGTATGCATATTCATTCGATGCACCTCGCATCAAATTTACACCAAAAACAAAATACAGATTCTCTGGAATGTAACCTTTTCATTTCGTATCTTTCTTGTAAGATTAAATCAGATCATTCGCTGGTGCTTATTGCGTTTGGATATAATCCCAGTCAGTCAGGCGTAGCTACACAGCTGTAAAATGTAAATGTCACACTCCGCGGGAGTCATGTCTGCACAAGGAGAATAGTTATTGAAATTAAAGATTATGTCAATTAAACAGTTTTCTATCCTTTTATTTTCTCATGCAACCATCAATAAACGCTACTTAGGTCCAATTTGATCAAACAGGGACATTTTGTAACAAATATTAGTATTTACTCTACCACTGTTTCCCTGTAAGTGAAAGAATCGCTTAGTTCAATATAAAGGATTATGCAAAGAGATGGTATCAATATACAATTTTGTATCGTTCTTAGGTTCTTCATGTTCATCGAACTCTTAGGATGACAGCCACGTTATATGTAATGAAAATCGATGATTGATGTATTCTTCATGGATATACTGCTTATCTAATAACACTATCATCATGAAGGCATATATTCAAATGTACCTTAAGATGTCAGATGGGAAGTTGCCAAAAGAACCAATTGTATTTCAACAACGTTGTGGTTGACTCATTTCTATCAAGAAGAAGAACGAACCGAGTTTTGAACACAGCAATAATCTAAGTCCTTTATTTGGTTCTAATATGTTATCTTTACGATTTTTGCAACAGCAGTACTTTAGGAAAAGATTTTTTCCAGACTACACTTTGATAGGACTACAATGTTTGGTACTTGTATCTCGTTTATTAGACTTTCTTCTAATGAATCCTGATTAAGAATACTATCTCCACCAAATGTCTTCATCAAGCATAGAGAGTAGTTTTAAATGTATCCGCATTGTATTCGATCAAATTGAAACGCTAACAAATATAAGCGTTAAATCATTATGCAAGATACATTTAACCATTAACTATACCTGTACGAGAGTGCTTTCATGAAGAATATAGAAAAGAAGTGTTCTGATTAGTGTCAGTAGATTTGAGGATACCTTGTATTTTTCTCTCTCTCTCTTTGTATCTCTCTCTTGAGTTGGTTACAGATAGAGAATGCTCCACATCGGGACCTAGCGAGTGATTCGAGAAAATGGAAAGCGCTTAACACTGGATCACATATTGTAATTGATAAATATTTAAATGTTTGAAATTTATGTAAACTGGTTAAGGAGTTATACTTTGTTCCAAGCATGAATTGAACCCATGTCGCGAATAACGGCACCTATCGCCTATCGCATTCACTAGTGCCCCAACCACATTGACAGTGCGTTTATCCCGAGAAAGGAAGGAACAAGGTAGTTCTTTTACTCTTTGATGCAGATACGACCTAGCCGTTTGCATATCCTGTATGTGCATGGTCAAAAAGTTTAAGTACATGAAACAGCAGTGGTTCCCAAACTCTTTCGATCGCGACCCTAAATACCATCTTTTGCGACTCAAAATGCAGTACCAGTATAGGGTCGCGACCCGGGGTTTGGTAACCACTGTGATACAGGATACAGGATGAACTGATAAAATCTGAGCTTTTTCCGTTGGGCTTGTGTACCAAATAGACAAGATAAGTAGAAACATCAACAACAACAACAACAACAACTGAGAAATGAGACCCTTAGAAAATGTTACCTTTAAAATTTCCATACTTTCAGTCTCTTTTGACAAACAAACATTTCTGACAGTATGTTGAAAATACAATAGTTCTGTACACATTTAGCTTACAGACCTAAGACTTACCTTAAAAAGGTGCTTAATACCGCCCCAGAGCTGATTGCATCTCATGAATAATTGGCCATATATTGATAATTCAATGAATATTATCTCCATCGCTGGAACGAGAGTCCCGTTTGCTTCAATTATACAATTTTCTGACAATGGCAACGTTATGAAGAATTTTACTGGGTATTTTGAGAATCATTTGCCAAATTCTATCAGCATATATTTCAATATGGTTTTTTAAATTGTGAACAGGGATGTTCCAAGGCAAAGGTTGTCTAAGGGCTACACCGTATCGCTTTAAAAAATACACATGTTATGTAAGCAAACAAAGTATAATACCCTATCAAATTTATGCTGGAGTAAATGAAATAATTGAAGAGGTTGAAAATATGGAAAGAGATTGGCATGCGATTTTGTGTTTCAATTTCTTGCCAAGATTGATAAGCAAGACACAGCTGTTCCGTTTCAAGTCTCCAATTGCAATTATTGTGTTCGATATTAAGAGGAAATAAATGTAATCCATGAGCAATGTAATGCCACGTTTATGTAGGTTGAAGAATTGCCGTTCAAATGTCGTGCGTTTGTGTTCCATTATAGCTATTGTCTATATTCCTTACCAAACTAACAGGGACAGATGTTTTCTTTTGTCAGCATCAATGCAAACTTACAGGAATGTCTCCCATTATTGCACACATAAACATAAGAAAAAAGGTAATTGCCAAATACGCCCCCCCCCCCAAGAAAAAAAAAATAAAAAATAAAAAAATAAAAACAACCAAAAAAAAAAAAAAAAAACAAGCAAAAGAATCAGAAAAATGATACGTGTCGATGATGAAGACAACAGTATTGACAACAAAATAAAAGCCTATCTCTCAATTATGAACCAAGCAGGTATTATTGCACATAGAAACATAAGAAAAAAGGTAATTGCCAAATACGCCCGCCCCCCCCCCCCCAAATAAAAAAAAAACAAAGCCAAGAAAAACAAGAACAAAACAAACAAATAAACAAGTAAAAATACAAATGCGCAAGAAACAACAAGCAAAAGAATCAGAAAAATGAGACGTGTCATTGATGAAGACAACAGTATTTACAACAAAATAAAAGACTATCTCTCAGTTATGAACCAAGCAGCTAGCCATAAAAAATTGGTATCCGAAAAAACAATTTATATTTCTATTGACAACACAGAAATATTTCGGACGCAAAGTCCTTTAACTTTTCGGAGAGTTGGGTGAAACTTGAATTACTTGCAGTTCAGTACCTACTGTTTGAAATTAGGCCCCAAAGGTCGATATTTTAGTTGTTCTTATCATCCAATAACGGATCTTATATATATCAACGCTTTCTGCAGAAACTATGAAACTCTAGACAACTTAATTTATTTAAGAAAAGAAGGCAATTAACTTCACCCTTACATAATGAAAGGTTTAGGAAAGAAAACAAACAAACCTTATAATCCTACAATAGTATACATTCCTGTTTGGGACAGGGTATTAGACAAAAAATAGGGCGATTACGCTTGTTCATTATCTTTTACACAATACATGTTCCATCAAAGTCCCCTACGATCTTTTGGTGTTATGGACATATTCAAAGTGATTTTCGGATAATAATTTAAAATATAGGAACATAAATCATACTCCAGTTTTGATGGGTAAGGCAGCTTTATGAATCTAACTTTCTTTTCTTAATCACTTTTAACAAGTATTTACTCTTCGCTATCTTTGTGCAAGGATACATCCCTTTTCCTTATACACTGTGTACGTTATTTTCTTACAAACTAATTAATGCATGCCTTTTCCCCAAGCGTTATCTTTTGCCAACACGACAAAATGAACTAATAAATCTAGTAATCGCAAACCTATACAGAATGAAGGATAGAACTACATTTGGCACGAATCATCTGCACAGATGCTCAAAAAATGTTTGCTTGTTGCATATTCGTCGTCAGATTTGTCATTGAGTTAATACCTTATTTACGGAAAAAAATTACTTATCTTATTTTGCAGATGCTTCAGTACAAAT
Source organism: Margaritifera margaritifera (assembly GCA_029931535.1). Classification (NCBI taxonomy): domain Eukaryota; kingdom Metazoa; phylum Mollusca; class Bivalvia; order Unionida; family Margaritiferidae; genus Margaritifera; species Margaritifera margaritifera. The sequence continues at coordinate 2,318,593 of JAQPZY010001471.1, forward strand.
AACGCAAGAGGAAACAACCTATACTTTTCTTTAAAGCCTAGCATGAAAAGATTTACAGCAATTATTGTCATGAATAACCAATTCATTTGCACCTACATTTTATACCTAATTTCTGACGACCTCTCTCATGTCAGTTTATATTACGTTATAAATATACATCCTCTCCCATGTCAGTTTATATTATTTTATAAATATATATTTCTCTGTTTTTTCGCAAAGTAAACACCAAGTTATCAACATTTCTTCTCTATTACAAAACTTATTTAAACGTAGACACTCCTTCTTCGTGGTAGTTGTAGAAAAGTTATTTATTGTACTTGCTTTTTAAAAAATTTATACATGGTCCTTTCATATAATTTGCTACAGTGGTATAAAACGTATCACAAAACTGACTCACAAGCGATTTTAATCAAGTGAATTCCCTGCACACCAGCTCTCCTAGTGTTGTTTTAAGTGATTTGACTTTAATTTAGAAAAGCGTCGAATGTCGACATTAATCTCCAGGTATTAGATGCAGAGATAGATTACAATCATTACACATTCTCAATCCCTTGTGCACATTTTGGTCTGTATTATCCATTAGTGCATCAAAGGAGAACCTTTTTTTGCGCTAAATCTGACATTTAAAAATAAATGAATGATCGTTGGATGATCATACAAAACATCCTACATTCAGTACATATCAATTACACATCGGCATATTTTCACGGCGATTTTTGGACGCAGGAGTTGTGGTGGAATGACACTTTTCCAATCTTTTCAAAATGCTTTAAGATTGATCCAGGATTGTTTTATTTCAGTCAAAACCACTGCACTGTACATGAGGTACACTGTATAGGTCAGCAGAGGTAGTAACATGTAAACAAAACCACTACGCGGCTGAGATTTCACTGGAGCTTACGTTTGTAGAGATCAGAATGCCTCTTTAATATCGTTGTATATGTCTTACTGGCCACTTATAATGCACGACTGTTTATCATTGTTTTGCTACATAAATGCCTATTTATAACATTATGAAACTGTTTTCCCTTTAACTGACAATCCCTGTTAAACAAAGGCCTATGAATAAATTTGTTAGCGTGTTTATAGTTAGATCCAAGGCAGTGGCGGGTTTGTTCTCATTAGTCTAACGGCAGAGTGCGGGATCCATAGACTCGCTTTAAAGAATAGGATACACAAAAGTACTCGAGAGATGATTTCAAAAACAAACCAACAATACATTTGTGCTTTGGAAGGATTGTGCTCAATTATTGAATAAAGAATTACGGTTAAAAGTGTGGGATAAATTGTACTCACCACGCAAACGATATCCTGAAACTTATCTTGTCGTATTCACTTAAAAAGCCTAAATTTCAAAAACTTTTATTTTTTTTGGTTCTGTGTCTTCCATATTGGAAGTTTTGCTTCCTTTCGAATCGTAATCACTCGTGTTTTGTAAACCGTTTTCTGATTGGATTGTGCAGGAGGTGTGTCAAGTCTACTGCTCTGGACAGGTAGAAAGCAGCACAAGCGGTCCGTTTTGTCAGTTTGCTTGCTGACGGCCAGTCTTTCTTTACCGGAGCAGCCCTGGCCCTAAGCCAGTAGGATACAGGTTATTTTCTTTTTTTTCTAGATTTAGGCCTTGACGCAAAATAAAATGGAGTGGGAATTACTTTGGTTTCCGTCTATAGGATTTTAGTTATTAAACAATATTAATTATTTGATTGGTTAGGTTTTAACTCATTTTTCCTACTTTTCATGTATGCACACACTTCAAGTGTGAGATAGTTCAGGGACTGGGTTTTAGAATATTATTTTTTGTGGCGAGACACAGGATATGTTTTTCCTTTTTATCCTAAGGTTATTTATACTCGTAGTTGAGTCGTTTTTTACATGTATATAGAGAATATTTTCTTTTCCTACGTTAATACCGGCTATATTTCATCGTGTGGTACAAAACAAAACCCATTATATTTTAACGAGTGGCGAAGACACGAGTAAAAATATATCGTTTTTTGTACTACAAGATGAAATATATCCGGTATTTACCCAGGAAAAGAAAATTTTCTTTTATATTATATACCAAACTTCCTCCAAAATTCGAAGCTTAGAAGATTAAACTCACCCATCAGGATAATACCCCCCCCCCCTTTTTTTTTCGTAAGCAGTGATTTAAGAGAACGGAATGATTGGGATGACCTAATCTGACGCAGTAAATTATATTTTTTTTTTTTTTTTTTGTTTTTTTGTAAACTATTTGATCCTATCTTACCACGAAGCAAGTCCGATTCAGCAATGCATCACAGCGAGTTTATCATTGTTGTCAAGGAAGTAAGGGAAATAACTTCATAGAGACGCGAGCGGCGTCAAGTCAAATTTCTTCAGCAAAAAATAATTTCCATATCTGGAAGGTTATGTTGTTTCTATTTATTTGTTCCAGCTCACAAAGTGCTCGTTTTTGTTGCAGCAGGTTATAACTTCTGTTGGCACACGCAATCAAGTGTCGCATGCAGTGCTGGTATACCCAATAGGCAGACTAAGCACGTGTTTAGGGCACCAGCAAAGCAGGTGCACAAAAAAAAAATTGTTTTTTTTTTTAATTACAATGGAGGAGGGGGAGGGGCACCATAATCTTTTCAGTGCTTAGGGCCTCTAAAGGTCTTAATCAGGCCGTGGTCGCATGGCATGATGGGAAATATTTATATGTTAACATGAGAAAGTATAAGGATAATATATGAATAAAACAAAATATGAAAATTATTTCGTCAATAAGTTTATATATATAACACATAAGTAAATTTATCCTAAATTATCAAACTGAATGCCAGTCAATACGATGTCCTGCTGGACTTCAGAGGACCATACATATGTAAAATTATATCGATTTGTTGTTACATGTAAGGCAATTGTGACAAAATTTGCGCCATACAGCAACCACGATTCATAGCTTTTGGATACAAATACAGCAAAGATATGATTCCTGAAAATGATTCTCTCTCATCCTAAATTTGTGATTCCCATCTTAGTTTCTGAGGTGTGTATGTGGGGGTTGGGTGGGCGGGCTTACAGCAGTCAATTTATAATGTTCATTGGTTTTATATGGTATCTGATTCTTCCAGATTATTATCTGAAGACGGTCTAAACACTAGAGAAAAAACATTGAACAGGAGTTAATCACTTTAATTTGACCAGAAACAAAAGAACCGAAATGTACAGTGTTACATTTGCTGGCATTAAAATGACTGTGATAAATGGAATTGAGGCAAAGAAGATGGAAGATGGGGAAGTTTTGTACGTCGTTTTGTAAGTAAAATGTACTAAGCTTCACAAAAAGTTACGGTTAGCTTTAAATTACAATACGGCAAAAGTGATACATGCGTAAAGGAAACTAGTTTTTGATAAATATTTCTGTATCAGCAGTTTGTGGATGAAGATAAATGCACGAATGTGAAAAATATAGTTCGTTATGTTTCCCACACAAGTATTTGCGAACAAGCCTACGTTTAAGCCAACATAGAAGTTAAGGTGGCTAATGGACTTGATTTGGCGAAATATTTAACAGTCACTATCTTTTATTTCAACATATTTCAAACTGTTCTTTTAATGACCACACTAATTTCCTTAAGGAAGATTTATCAGAGATTGCATAAGAGTCATAGGATAACAAAGATAACGACAAGCTTACACAAAGTAATTTTCCGCTCAAAGAAATTTCAGAAAATTGTTAATTTTGGTTTGGCTAATTTGTCTATTCTTTAAATCAACGAAATTTGCTTGAGGTTTGTTAGTTCCTACACAGTCCAATTTTGTTTTGTTCAATTTTTTTTTTTTTAATAAAAAGCATTAAATGCAGACCTGGATAGCTTGTTATTTACGAAGATGGTATTTTACAAGGCATAAATTCATATATTACAGATAACAAAGCAACACACCTGTTAACTTTCTGTTAGTCTCTACTATTCTTGTCACAACGAATGTCAATTACTATTTTTCATTTTAATAGAAGCACCGGTAAAGCATCCAGTTTCATATTTGGCAGCAAATGGACTGACAAACATTGAGGGTCAGTAAGTTTGCTCCACCATACTTATCGTTGACAGGGATTTTCAAGCAGCGCCTATCCAATCCGTAATTGAAGAAAACGATATTCATGTATGGGGAAGTTTTTTGTTTTATATCTCACATATATAAAGACTACTTGTTTCAGTCACTTATATCAGCAACAGCTCAAGCAATCCTTGCAACTGTGGGGCTGAAGTTGGAGGGTGGGGGGTGGAGGCATAGTGGGAGCATAAACATTCCCATCCAATAACTTTTTTTATTGGGATGGGATTCCAGAATTAAGTTTTACGTGGGAGGGGGTGGGGGCAGAATTTATTGCTACGCCACTGACTTATATGTACATGCATCGTGTTTCGCGTAATGGAATATACAACGTCATTCGATGGAGAATTATCAGTAACACATATCCTATTGCAACTTGTACCTTACATTAGATATAAAAGTCTATTGATACATGGGACAAATTTGGATTATGCTGAGTGCTTTTTATAAACCCTAGTTAACATAAAATCCTTCTTGTCACAGCAATAGTATGGTATGGGAATTACTGATAAAAACACCTGAGATTTTCATTTTGTTTTGTTATAATAGGTTTTGTTGTATTTGTGGTGTTAATCCAGAAGGTGCTAACTCGTGAATACTAACGTATATGAAACTACATAATGACATGATATATTGATTTTGTTTGAAGGAGATTTTCGGTCTAAAACTAATATTGTAGGAATAAACATATCATGTTTACTAGTGTACGAAATGTGATTAACACTAATCCAAATGTTTTATTTTTTAAAAATTCATCCTCACCATTATCCTCCCTCCAATTTGTTGCACTAGATTCCCATATGCAAGAACTTGTCATTAAGTGATTATATAATTGATTCTGATGTAATCATATCGTACTGTGAACAAATATTTTCTAGTTTTTAGTCTTGGACAATGATATGTTAGAATCTGAAAGTCTAATGGTATTAGAAATCTTCTCCATCCACTGCAAAAGGGATAAATTCATTACCAGTGTTTTATGCAATACCTGGCCCTCATTGCAACTTTGTCATTTTGATCATTCATAATGTATCGCTCAATCCCACTTTGTTCTAACCGAATCAGATAACCACAAATATTGGTATATTTTGAAGAAGTTGAAGTCATTCAACTTGTAAAGATCACCGCTTTCGTAGGACATTGTGATATCCTTGACAGGCATTCTACCCAATTTGTTGTCTCTGCATCATTAGCATCTCCTTTTAGCGTCATACCAAGCAAGATGAAAAACTACCGGTTACAATCAGTATATGTGGGCCAAGCTGTAAATTTGTTCAGCTTTAATGTTCATCGGTGTGCATGGTAAAAAACAAAGTAATGGTCTAATGCCGTCTTTTGTGCCAGCAAGGTTTTCAGTATAACGGAAATGGATATAACTGACACACTTTGATTCTTGTTGATGTTCAACAATGTTTTCAAACGTGAACTATTCCAGAGTAATGTGATGAACGTTTTCGTTAGCCGACAGTCAGTAGTCAACGCCCATGCAGCAGAATGTGTTAGCATATATAGATTTGTACGTTTGTTTCACATTTATAATCACTTCAAGAAGACAGATTAAAGCTGGATTGTGTGGATATGTAGTTAAGTGTTTAGCAACGAAAAACGTGAAATACTTTTTCAAAATTAAAATACGAAATTAAATAAATTATTTCTATTGACAACTTTTTCTTCGGGTTGGGGTATTTGATATTGCTGTCTCTCGGCTTCTCATAAGAAATCAACATTTTTATGTCACTGCCTAATGAAACATTTTCCAACATACCGAACGTAGAGCTCAAATGACCGTGTTTGTTTATGTCACCAATGTTCATGACACGTTAGTCATACACTAGAGTGTTATATATTTGTTTTTCATACCAGAAACACTTCATGTTTGCAATTGGTGCCCTCTTTAGGAACTGAAACCATGTTTCTGTTCAATCGCCCCATTTTCAGCTTCAGTCAATTGCTAAAAGAATACCATCCATTGCCAAACTTTTCAAGTTGCAGAGTATTTACTTCATTGCTTTTTTAGTTCCATGGTTATTGTAATACATCCATCTAATACTGCATCAGAAGGCATATCATACATTTTCTAATTCATACGACTAAGGGAGTACAAACGAAATGAATTGTGTTTTACTTGGACCACTGATAAGCAATGTAGTCTAATTTGACTTTTGGCTATAATATGGAGGATGTTTTAAACCAAACAAATAGGAAATACAGTTTTTCTGTGTAGTCATTATCTTTCACCGACTAAGCAATGCAACTGTGCATATCATACTACAGAGCCCAAATATTGGGGAATATTGTTGCTTTTCTTCTTTTTAGGAGGAACGGAATTACGGACAATTGCATAAAGATCAAACATGAATTCAAAATGACGGAGACTCGAAAATACTTAGATCTCATCGTTGGATTTGGACATGACATAGGAAACTACTTTACCCCATTGTTTCTGAGTGAAGGCTTAAGCACTCTACAGACAGAAATCTCATTCCCAAGGAAGAAAATCGACTGAGCGTTATGAACAGACAGCAGTGAAGTCAAGTAGCTTCGGAACCTGTAACAAAACCTGCTATTAGTGTCAAAAATCTGTCAGTTTAGCTCTTATTTTGCAAGTATGGATAATCACTACCACATTCTTCTAAATGTGTCATAAAGGGAAATAAATTGCTGAACATATTTTAAAAATTATGCGTTTATGTCTATTTTGTTGTGTCTGAAGATGCAAACACACACGTTTGAAGCCCTTCACGTTCGTCTTTGCATAAGAAACCTGGTTTTACCTCCAGACAATCGTCATTTATTTTGTAATTCCAATGACAATAATTACTGCCACTATTTGGTCTGGATCCGGTTGAGCAGTCTGCACCGTCTCTATCATGACATATCAACCATATGTGGTAAGAATATGGAGTGATGATGTCAGTTTTTTGGGTGCTAAATCGTAATTTGCAGATAAGCGAAAATTACACCGAGAAAATACTTTAGTTTCTAAAGTAACTTACGCATATGTATTACTCATTCCCACTCTTTCACTATCAGAAAGGCACATATGTATGCATGTAAGCGAGCTGTAAAGCAGCCAGTTCTTGGGTTTGTTTCTCATTTGCTGTCACTGTTGCAAGTAACATAATTTTAGGGATCATTGAAACAAAATATGTCTTATGGCCAATTTCTCCTTCGAGAATATATCTTCAAAACATTACTCTGGTAATTCTTTTAAATTAATTTATTTTTCTGTATAACTACTTATCTGATTGTTTAGACTATGTAGCTAAATTCTAGGTGAGCAAAACTCATCTTTATACAGAATCAGTGCTTTTTCAATATGTTTGTGTTGATTGTTTCAACTTTGTGTTAACATTTGAACTCTTAAATTAGTTTAATTATGTGACATTTTATAACATGTCCGATATTTCTCACTTCTTTTCCAAAGTGTTGACTAGTTACTACACAGTATATTTTCCTTATTTTTGATGTTATATCATCGAACATCTAGAAGTCAGCACCAAAGCAGCATTATCCCCACATTTTTTCAGTCATCACGTACTCTCCATACTGCACAAATATGCATAGGATTCAGTCATCACGTACTCTCCATACTACACAAATGTGAATCAGATTCAGTCATCACGTACTCTCCATACTAAACAAATATGCATAAGATTCAGTCATCACGTACTTCATATATTACACACGCATGCATAGTTTAAGTCATCATGTACTCCCCATATTGCACATATATGCAAAAGGGCCCCGCTCTGCACCCTCCAGCTATGCAAAATAGCGATGGATCCAAATTTTAAAAGTTCTCTAACATCTATTCACCGACGTCAATCATATTCCAAAGTTTGAAGTCTCTATCTCAAACGGTATAAGGGTATATTATGTACTAGTGCACGCATCCACGTACGGGCAGGTCTCTATATCAAACGGTGTAAGGGTATATTATGTACTAGTGCACGCACATATGGACGGGCAGGTCTCTATCTCAAACTTTGTAAAGTTATATTATGTACGAGTGTACGCACCTACGGACGGGCAGGATAACATAATAACCTTCTTTTCTTTACAAAGAGTGTGAATAAGAAAATACCTTAACCTTTCAGCGCAAAGATTACATAGTTTCAATTATAAGGAAATTTAGATTAGCCTTTCAAATTTAAATTGATGATTCCAAAGGACTTATGCCTGGAAGATTTCCTCAGGTTTCTTCTAATATGTATGATGGGTCGAGTTTGAAGGTACAATTAGTGAAGTCAAGGCTTAGGTTACATATTATTCGAACTGGTAAACTTAAGAACGAATACATATTTTCACAGCAAATAACTGTAATATCAGTAACATTAAGTTACAACATAAATTTGCCTTCAAAGGATACATACGAATTTCATCTTATCAAAGCGTGAGATGGAGAAATTTAAAGGTGATTCCTGTAAGCATGCCAAGGAAAATTGTAAACAAAATATTGAATTTAATTTCTTGAGACAAAATTGACAGTCAAATGAAAACTCGATGAGTAAAATATACACCTTCCGACCCTGATGGTCGACATATATTTATTAAGTTCACATCCTGAAATTATATTTAGAAACGTCGTTGTCGACCGTGTAATGAAAATGGGCCTTGTGGCACAGAAAGCAATTAGTTCGTGGCTTTCTCTATAAAATAACGATGACTGTAATGATTTTTTTTTACCCTCGGGAGAATTAGCGGCGCACATTTAGAGAATATGAACGTATTTACAAAAACAGCCACTATCGGTTTTGTCCAAAAACAAATCATTACCTATAACAATAATCCTTATAAATAAAAAAGCATAAATTGAGTAGTAGATGATTCAGTTTCAATACTTTCAGACGAAAGCTACAGGGCTGCAAGGGGAACGGAGAAGTTAGACATATTGTATGTTAAAATTAACAGCAACAAAATCATTATATTAATATGAAATAATTTGCAACAAAGAGGGTGCTGCGTCTTGTTTTATATTACATTTCAACATACGTGGAATTATTTCTTAAGTAGGTAAATTATATGTAATTTAAATACTTGAAATTAATAAACAGTGACGAAGTCAGAGAATCGTTTCAATGAAAGTGAATTCGTTGGTGTTGGTTTCGCAATCGCATTAATACTAGTTATGAATTAACACCAGAAGACGAAAAGTGCTAAAAGAATCATTCGCTTCTGACGAAAAATCTTTTATGCTATAATGTTAACAAAGAAAACTGTGGCAAATTGTTAATAGTTCACCAAAATTGGTAGCAAACCCTCTTTTCTATTCTTTTCTTGTTTGTTTGTTGTCTTTTTTTTTTTTGTTTTACCGCATAGGTTTATATGTTGATCTACTTCTCTAGAGAATCGCATTTATAAAAGACGTGTTGTTCTTTTTCTTTTTTCTTTTGTTTTCTTCTTCAGATTCCATGGATCTTAAACAAACATGTGGGAATAACAAGTATTTTTAGTCTATCTAGGTCAAAACAAAAATGTATATGTTGGTATATATTAGGTAAATAAGTCTTTTATAATTTTACCCCGCTCTTTTCTTGTTACAAAAAGGTTAAATAAGAAGCGATATAAATATATATATATATATATATATATATATATATATATATATATATATATATATATATATATACTCTCACTTGGGCAAACTTACCAATGAATTTACCAATGAATGTATAACATAATTCTAATTTATGATAATTCCTTGAAAAGTTGCTGCACAGACTACTAACATGAAAGCAACCGTTACACGTTTGAAATAACTCTGGCAGATATCCCATTGTAGGTACATCAGTCCGCGTTTTGTTCCAATTAAGCTATTTGTATTTTTGCGGCTGATATATAGCTATTCAAACTTTTGTCTCGGATAATTTATATTGTACGGTTATAGCCCATAGAGCAAAACTAATGTGTTGCCAAAACTGAGGAAGAGATTAAGGAAACAGGAAAATAGTAAATTATTTACATAGGTTTCTACTACTCTTCTTGATCGAAGCCGCCTCGTCCGGGAGTTAAGAGGCAGCGGACCTAATACGTTTCCTTAGCTCTTCTGGTTTTGAGGTTCAAGATATGATTGTGGGCTATGACAGTCAAGATAATGCCATTGAAATCGTGGCATGGGGAAGAAAAGTGGTCTGCAACGGATGGAACTAATTTGCTTTGTTAATAAATCCTTCCAGCTTTTCTTGCTCGTGGTGCCACTTCATTCCGATGTCCTCAAGCCTTGTGCCAATTGTGGGTCAATAGTTTTGAAAGTTAGATAGTTGGTGTTTCCTTTTTGAGTCTTGTTTGCTATGCTCCCTCGCATTCTTTTATTTCCCATTATGTGGGATATTGGTCTACATCGAAACTAGCAGAGTTTAGGTTAGTATACGTTCATTGGTTTTACTTTTGACCAGGATATTGGTGGAGTCGTGAAGATAAAGGTGAGCTTTGAGAGATTCCCTGGTTTATGCAACTAGTGTAGGAGGTAAACTGTGTCTGCCCTAGGATTTTCGGGCGTAAGGTATTCTTTTCTTTTAATCTAGGTATCCCTCGCCAAACCTTTTTGGGATGACTTTCATTACACTGTTTGTGTGTTCTACAGGTTCTTTAAAATTCCAGATAATTTTAAAATCTTTTATCACTTTGGGATTTTATATCTTTATCGATGTGTCAAACCTCACTCACTTTGTTTACATTTTTGTCACATTTTCTTTGCATTGTTTTTAAACATAACTATTGAAACAATCTTTAAACGTTTTAAGCGACGAAACAAATGTATATATACTTCGACATCATTTCAGTGAAACCAATACAGTAATGAATGTCCTTTGAAATCAACATCCAGTGGTAAATGTTTCAAACCGGTTTCAAAGGTTCAACACCTTCAGTAACATTTTAAACAGAGATGATTACAAACTTTCAGAAACCTTAAAGAAAGTAAGAGAAACAAATTTAAAGATACAATCGACAACCATTTCAAAATAACAATTTTCTAATTCAGACTCTCGATAAAACTTTTTTTAAAAATTGACGATTTATAAGGAGAAAACGCAGGCGAAAGAAAAACGAATGCGCCTGTAAAGGATTTTGTCTGTGGTTAATCTTTCAAAAAAGCACATTCCAGAAGCTAATATTAAACTACTACTCTCCAGTGGTTTCAATTTCTGTCCCCGACCCGAAACGAATGATAGGGGACAACTTTTGAAAGACAGAGAGGAATTGTTCTACACAAATGTAAAGTTGAACCTTACATTGTCACAAAGTCTGAATTAGAAACAGAATGAGAACCTTGAGATTAAACAACACATTGGTCCCGAAAAAAGAGTGTCTGGAACATGTAAAAAGCTCTAATGCAAACATGGAATCTTTGTTTCTTTCTTTTTGTTATTAACAAGTGACATTGTCAAGCACTCAAAAAAAAAAAAAGTACGCCAGCCAAATAACAGAAAAAGAAGCATTAAAATCACAGATAAAACAGGACAAACGTTGTTATAAACCCAGAGATCAAGACTCTGTGGTCGTAGTAATAAACAGAAGGGACGATACATGCAAGGCCAACAGACAAATGAGCGATGACAGAGTGTGCAATAAATTGTATCATGAACCAACCGCAGAAAGCATAGTAAGTGTAACGACTTTCATCAGTGAAATGTTTAAAAAGTCACCCCTAAATGCAAAAAAAATAAAATAAAATACTGTACTCACAAAGTCTTAAGGCGGGTAGATTTTACATGCCGCCAAAGATACATAAACCAGGGAATCCTGGGAAACCAATGGTCTCTGGTGATGGTCACCCTACGGGAACAAATGTTTGAATACCTCGTCTTTCAAATCATACCCTATGTATCAACACACCACTCTTATCTTCAAGACACTACCGGTTTCTTTGTTAAAAGTTAAATCAGTGAGCTTAATACCACCCAATACTCTGTTTGTTTTAATCGATGTGTTTACCTTGTACACCAATATACCACGTTGTGAGGCAATAAAAGCATGATGGGAAACAATGCAAGAACGAAAGAAGAGAATCCACCAACTCGCTATCTTATAAAACTATTAAACTAGTACTATAACTAAGTGACTTGTAATTAAATGTATAACACACTCTCTAAATAAGTCATGTTACCGCAATGGGCAAACTGGAAGGTAGACTCAAAGACTCAGTGCCTACCAATCCACTCCAATGGGTAGGTTTCATTTACGACAGCGAAAGTGCAGTGGCACCACGAGAAAGAAAAAATGAAAACATGTATTAACAAAGCAACTAAGTTCCACCATTCAAACAAGTTCAAGACAGAAATCTTAAAAAGGGCCCGTTTGTGTTTTTGGACACAACATCAAAACTCATTGAAAATAAATTCAACACACGCATACTCGAAGCCAACAGATCAATATCAGTACTTGCTCCCATCCAGCTGTCACCCAAAACATTGCATTCATAATATTCCATTTAGCCAGGAATTAAGGATGAGAAGAATCTGCTCTGTCGAAGAGATATTCAAAAAACGATATAGTGTAACTATGACAGAAAAATTGTTGATGATGCCATAAAAAAGGAGAGAATGGAAAACAGGAACGGGAGGCCCTTCTACGCTAGAAAACAAGGGAAAAAATTGAAAGAATCCCATTTAATCTAACTTTCCATCCCGATTGCCCTCCAATAGACATAATCATGAAACAACACAGGCTTACCATTATATTATCCGAAATAATAGGAAGTTTGTCCACATAAACCAGTCATAGCATACCGCAGACCAAAATATCCGAGAGACATACCCGTGAAAGAAAAACTAAGTCCTTTCACAAACTAAACTGCAAATGGATCATTCGAATCGTGTGGGGATAAATGATGCAAGACGTGCAAAGTCATGATCAAAACGAACGATTTCTCCAGCACTGTGATGGACAAACCATTCGGTATTCAAAGCCGCACCATCACATGCAAAACATGTGATGTATTTAATATCATTCAACGTTTGTGCACTCTAGTATGTGGGGAAAACGGAATAATTAATCAGGAGTCTGAATAAGTTGGATCCGATCGGCAGATCAAACAATTTGACAGAAGCTCCGTTGCAGAAAGCTTTTATTCCCATGGCCACCATTACATTGGAATTGTTCTGACCATCATAGATCACAATTAACACTTGAACCTCAAAACCAACACAGCAAAGGAAACGTGTTGGATCCGCCGCCTCAGAACTATCAGGACAGGTGGCTTGAATCAAAAAGAGTTGATAGTCGTGAACATTTGTTTACTATGTCCCTGTTTCCTTAATCTCATGCTTAATTCTGGCAACACAATATCTTCACTCTATCGACTATCACTGTACAATATGTATTATCAAGATAAAATTCTTGGGTAGCTATATATCAGCCTCAAACACAGAGATGCCGCATAATTTCCGTAATCTGATACGTTTTCTCACTGTGCACTATCACCACTAAGTAAACGTCTCTGCTATCAGGAGATTAACTATACAATTTTGAAAGTATCCCTACACCGACCAGCTTGGCGGACATGTATGTATGTTAAGAGTCTAACAAAATAGTTCCAAACACTTTACCATTTTATTTTGTTTGTTGTCATGACTTACTAGGGTCACTCTAATATATATCTTGATTGTAATTTGAGCTAAGCAAAATTCTTCATTAAAATGTGTTAACATGTGTTTTTGCAAAACGTAAAATTACACATGCTCATTGGAGCACTTTCGTTGTCAAATCTTCAGTTTCGGAGGTGAGTATTTTTTTTTTTTTTTTTTCACGTTTTCGAGCTCTTCAACTTCCGACGTAAGTAAATCTCGCATGTAGCCCGCAATTCCATAATACCTAAATGGAAGTGATCGGTTTTGGAAAACACCGTAACTTATGACGTTTGACGTTACCTTTGTTTCAAGCAGCAACACCTTGGTCACCTGTGAGCAAGTTATGACCAAATAGTCTTCTCGCCAAACTGGAATTCTTTATTTTCCGCGCTGTACATTGTTCAAAGTGTACAGTTTTCTGCATGTTTATCGTGACATCTTTTGCTGATGATTTTCTCTTTGTGATTATTCTTCGTTAGTGTCGTCTGCCTTGAAAAAGGAGCTGTAGATCTCGAATGCGCTTGGCCAGTTTTTCTGACTTACTGTACCTTGCTTTGTCATCTTGTTTTCCTTTACACACACACACACACACACACACACACACACACACACTAAAAGCATTCTTTTTTAAAACAGAGACTGAAGATAGTTCCAAGCAGTAAGCCCCTGAAAATTGATTGCTTTGATTTCCTTCTTTCGGAGTTCATTTTATATTAGAACGAAGGCAATCTATTGGGGCTCCTGGAGCCGCAATAGCTATCGTATACCCGAGTTTGGTTGCCGTGAGAATTAAGACAACATACATCTATGGTTTGATTTAGTGCTTGACGGTACAGCAACACAGGTGGGTTGATTAGTGTTGAGGTAATTGGATTAAAGTGCCTTGCCCAAGGACACACCACGGTAGCCAATCCTGACTGGTCCAATTATAGGATCTGAACCCGAGTCCAGTTGGTTGCAATTTTCGCATGTTAACCAATGCGCGACCACAGCTCCTGTCTCCATTATTCGCCTCTTACGACGTACGAAAGGACGCATTGGGCCTATTCTACCTCCCCAAGCCCGCATGGGAAAGCTCTATGTAAATGTATATTGACGTTCTTGTAATTTCTACCTCTTTGTTCGATAATATATCGGTAACTCCGCTCGGAATTTCAAGAAAAAAAGAAGGAAAAGAAAACAACTTTGTAGTAATCTTTTATTACGGTTGAAACGCATTTATGTCTTAATGAGCGGGTAGAATATTTATTCTTTAGATTTGTACGTCACCTCGAAGCTATTCAGCTTGTATTGTGGTAGCTTTCTTTTCTCTTTACAGTAGAATGTAAACATCCGCAACCCAGTTACAATCGGACTCGTACTACTGCGAATTCACAACTCAGTTCCAATCGGATTCGTACTACTGCGAATTCACAACCCAGTTCCAATCGGACTCGTACTATTGCGAATTCCATACCCAGTTCCGATCGGACTCGTACTTCCGCGAATTCACCTAGCTATCAAATATACTTATCATACCAATAGGAAAAGACGCACAAAGATATTATCGATTGATTAGACTTTCTTCAGATAAGCCGCTTAGATACACAGCATTAATACGTATAAATAGGATGACTTTTAAGTAGCTACGCATACATAGTATTGGATTATCTAGGATGACTTTTAAACGGTACTTTCGTGTGGAATTAGCACTGAATCTGTAAGCCAATAAAAATCAATGTGATCGTTATAATTTTTTGTCTATGTCATTGGACATATTCGCAGTTTAGCTTTCTGGCCCATACAATTTTACCGAAGGGACAGCACTCCCGCCACAGGAGAGCTCAAACTTAGCTCTACTGGCCAATCCGATAAACGGGCGATTGTTCTATATACTAGATTTCCGGTACTTATATTGCTGAGTTCTCTTCTAGAGCCGACCTACGTTAGATTAAAAAACTCCTCTTTATTTAGTGAGCTTCCTAAAATATCCATCGTGAAGAGGCACATTCTACAGCAAAATAAAACTGTCCAGCAGTGCATTAAAAGTGTACTAAACCATGTCTTACCGGGCATATACGTGATCTATGACTTTTAAAGTCTTTTTGTATGTAAAATGAGGTACCTATATAAGCAACAGATTCTGCTATAGTAAAACTCATTATTTCAAAACTATAGGTTTCGGGGTATGTTAAAATAATTTGCAAATTATTAATTAGGTGGGGCAGATGTGATCATTTTGCTTTTGCTTTGTAATATACGAATTCTCTTTTATACAGAATTGAATCGGGATTTTAGAATATTTTTTTAGGTTTCAGAGGAGTTGGTTTTATGGTGTATCTATTTTATTTTAAATCGCAGACCATTACTTATTCCAGCATAGTATCACAGTGTTCCTTATTTTCTATTTGATGGTGTCCTTGTCTGTTACGATGATATGGAACAGAGTAGAGCAATGATATACCGACTAGTAATTGTCAAAACCTTTGATTATGTTTAATGCAATATAGTTTGACAATCAGCTCCAATAGTCCAGTGGTTAGAGCGTCGGCCTCGTATGCAAGAGGTCCCGGGTTCGAATCCGGGCCAAGCCATTGTATAGTTTGACAATACTAAGACGATCGTCTTATACAGAAGATGTACGACGCAATTACAAAACTATACACGTGTTTTGTTCCGAGTCGACGGTTGGTTGGTTGTATTGGGTTTAATGCCATTTTTCAGCACAGGATAGGCTATACATGGCGGCCAGTATATCTGGTGAAGGCAGAACCCGAGAAAACCCCGGAAAGAACCACCGACCCACGGGAAGCTACTGGCAAGCTTTCTCACATACCCATGCTGGCCGAGCCCGAGACTCGAACCCACGCGGGTAGAGATGAGATGTCAGTGATCTGTAAAGGCGAGCACTATAGACCACTCGGCCACCCCCCACCCCCAACCCCCGAGTCGACGGAAAGAACGAGTTTGATATGGCGTAGAGATAAGTCGAGGCCGTTAGATTGAGACGTATTGATAAGCCATATCAAACGAGTTCTTTCACCCGGCTCGATAAGAAAACACAAATGCGGTTTTATATTTATTACATAGCTCCTCTTTTACTCTTTCTAAATAGCTGTAGCTTTACAGTGCGAATGAAATTCAAGATAATTGGGATTTGTAAAAGTTCGATTCTGTGCATCTAAAAATATCGACGCGCGGACGTCTGTGAAAACATCTACATTGTTCCTCTATGGACGAGTGTTACGGAAATACGGACTAAACATCCATATTAAACACCAGATCAACCATGAAAGATTAAATGGGTATGTTGTAGAAGTGAAATATTGCAATAAATATTGACATTTAGAAACATTACATAACATCTGTTCGTGCTTCAGACCTCACACCCCGCCTGCAAATAAAGAACCTTAGAAGTCTGTTCGCTTCAAAATTTAACGATATCTCCAATCATTTACTTACGGCGACCTTTGTAAAGAGACTGGGAAAGCTCAAGTGGCGCCTTAGAAGGGGAGGATAGAGAAAGAAATTCATTGACTAGGCTATAAACAAAAATAAACACATCGAATATAAAACCAAGAAAATGAACAAGCACATCCCCTTCGATGTTAATTTCCACCCTAATGCACAAACTTAAAACAGATCATTCGAAAACATTGGCACCAGATGGAATCTTCCGAAAGTCTGAAGAACATATTTCAAGAAGTTCCTATGGTTGCGAACCGTAGACCTAAAAATCTCATGGACCATCTGGTACGTGCTACGGTAACTTTGTACAAGACAATAGATTCAGGCACATTCAGTTGCTAAGACATGCGCTGCCTAATCAACAAACATATGCCTATCATTCCGAGGTTCGACTGACAGAGTTAGCTTTACTATCAATCAGAAGTTAGGATGTCAAACCAAACATGCAATCTATTTGCTCACATGCAAAATCTGTACCACTCAGTATGTTGGTGAAACCGACGATTTCAGAAAACGACTGAATAACCACAAGAGCCACATTCGCAACAGAATAAACGCGAAACTCGCCGACCACTACAACTCAGCTGGACATTCAGCAGAGTCCCTTGAGATGCTATCGATTGAGTCTCACCCGGGGAGGACCGATATAGTACGCACACGTAAGGAACGGTACTGGATACTGCAACTGAAAACTCATGGGGAATTTGGCCTAAATGAAACCTTCCCAATGCAATCTTATCAAACTTCCAGTCAGGCATCAGTTTATCACCCATACTCAATTCTTGCGACAATAGTTACGCTTTACATAAATAATAATAATAATAATAATAATAATAATAATTATTATTATTATTATTATTATTATTATTATTATTATTATTATTATATCTCTTGTTCAGTATCCCGCTACAACATTCTTATGACACATTTCTTGTACTACCTCCTCTACTCATGACTTTATGCCACCATCTTTGTAGCATCATCTATTGGTGATGTGTGCATGGTCGAGATGGTATAGGGATTGGTGCTTACAGGCAAGGCGATGGGTGCCGTAACCAATGGGTCCGGGTATATATATATATATATATATATATATATATATATATATAGATGTTTGTATATATATATATATATATATATATATATATATATATATATATATATGTGTGTGTGTGTGTGTGTGTGTGTGTGTGTGTGTGTGTGTGTGTGTGTGTGTGTACACACACACACAACTTTTGAATGGCTGTTTTGTCCATCGACAACACTTTTCAGGCAGAAATGATTGCATGAATTAATGCATAAACTGGCATTGGGTAATTATTGACATATATGAAGATGTGTTTCGGTTTTGAATGCAATATAAAACAATATTGGATAGTATTAAGAGTATATAGCATGCAGACTCATTGCTTATCAAAATGCAATATAAAGGATCGATTGAAACTATACAAATTTAGGGACAGGACTTTTTTTCTATGAAATTCATTTTTATATTGTGAAATATCATCTGATGATATGCCATTGCTAAGTCCTTATTTTATACTGTGAAATATCATCTGATGATATGCTATTTCTAAGTGCTTATTTTATATTATGAAATATCATCTGATGATATGCCAATGCTAAGTCCTTATTTTATATTGTGAAATATCATCTGATGATATGCTATTTCTAAGCCCTTATTTTATATTATGAAATATCATCTGATGATATGCCATTGCTAAGTCCTTATTTTATATTGTGATAATTTCATCTGATGATATGCCATTGCTAAGTCCTTATATTCTGAGTCTAAGAAATCTGTGAAAAATCTGTGAAAAATATCTGAAGATTTTTTTCCAATTGAAAAATTGCAGAGAAAATAGTTTTTAAGAAAGTCTTCAAGAGTTTTTATTTTAAAGGCATTTTCCACAATCATATATTTCTTTTTTATTACTTTCATATTCTAACAAAGATATTACATATTTATTTCATCTATCCTTGGACTAAGTATTCTAAAGTAAAGAATTCCTACAGAATTTTGTCTTGTTTTGTCATGTCTTATCTTATCTTGTTTATCTTGTCTCTCCTCCTTTGTAACGAAGTCTACTGCTGTATACTAATTCAAAGATTTTTCACAGTACTAGTACTCTTTTTCGTTAATTAAGAGCTATCAAATGCTTCCAATTATACTATTTTAATTAGCGAATTTTGAGAATGCGCCCTTTGATCTTGTAGCACGAAGTAAAAATATATTGTATTTTTTATGTTAGAGACTCGAGTTGCGGGCTAAAAGTATGAAATATTCTCAATTATCTCACAGTAAAATGTTTGACTTTACATCTTGGTAACAATTATACTCAATAATACTTAGTGGAGATGATGCTACACTTTGTGATTCAATCAAAACACTTACGCACATATTTCATTTTTTTCTACATTTACTTGTGTTAACTTTGCTAGTATCAGTTTAAATTTTTATCTGCGATTGTCTATGTTGTACGACGAATGTCGCAATCTGATGGCATCATCCAAAACTAACGTTGTTGTATTATCAGTCGTACACTATAAACAAGGAAAAAAATCTTTCAAAGAAATCGATTGCTTGAACATAAAATATCAGACTGACTTTGTTAAAGAAAGACATGTATTATAATATCAAAATTAGCATCACATATTCATGGAAATAATCGGGAATACATTGACACACTCGAACATCGACGTATTCAATGTACAGTCGGTTAGATTGGGTTACTCATCCATACAAATCACATCGCTTATTTACCCACATATATTCTGATAAATCTTGTAGTTTCTTTGTCTGGGGACTTTTTATTTTATTTTATTTTTTTTTATTTTTTTATTTTTTTGTGTTTTTTTTTTTCTGATGGGGTTCGCAAAGTAAATACCGCAAAGGTTAGAGAATGAGAGCTGAGAAAGGTCGAGACCAGCAGTTCATAGTATTTCCCAAGCAATGAATCATAATCGACCCTTCACCTTTTAAGTCTTGTGTACACAAACTGCACTCTTTTTTCATTGTTTCGTACCTAATACTTAAGGATCTGGCCCTAGTTTTACGAAATTGCTGACAATTTTTCCTTAGATTGGGATTCTAAATTACCTTGATCTTATGATATATGTGACAATATTGTTATTTATGCAGATGTAGAGTTACTAGATAACTATATTGTTATTCAGGAAGATGTAGAGGTACTAAATAACAATATTGTTATTTAGGCAGATGTAGAGTTACTAGATAACAATATTGTCCATTAGGCAGATGTATATTACTAGATAACAATATTGTTATTTCGGCAGATGTAGAGTTACTAGATAAAAATGCTGTCCTTTAAGCAGATGTAAAGTTACTAGATAACAATGATTGTCACTTAGGCAGATGTAGAGTTACTAGATAACAATATTGTTATTTAGGCAGAAGTAGAGTTACTATATAACAATATTGTTATTTAGACAGATATAGAGTTGCTAGATAACGATATTGTTATTTAGGCAGATGTAGTGTAGAGTTACTAGATAACAATATTGTCATCTAGGCAGATGTAGAACTCCTAGATAACAATATTGTTATTTAGGTAGATGTAGAGTTACTAAATAACAATATTGTCTTTATGCATATGTAGAGTTACTAGATAACAATATTGTTATTTAGGTAGATATAGAGTTACTAGATAACAATATTGTCTTTAGGCGAATGTAGAGTTACTAGATAACAATATTGTCCTAACTTTTTAGTTTTAAATGTGTACACGTAACAATCTTTTCTTTCTTGAAAAAAATATTGAGTCATTACTCAATTTTCACGAATCCTCGACTTTTCCGTAGAGATAAACAAAACTCGGTCTGGATGAATATAAGATATTGTGACCGATTTTTGATCCATGATATCTGCTGAATGTTCTGGGCAAAATGCATTGTTGCTAAGGAAGTAGCAAGAAAGATATTAAAAATGAATTGTTGCCATGGAAGTAGCAAGAAAGATTTTTAAATGCATTGTTGCCAAGGAAGTAGTAAGAAAGATATTAAAAATGCATTGTTGCCAAGGAAGTAGCAAGAAAGATATTAAAAATGCATTGTTGGCATGGAAGTAGTAAGAAAGATATTAAAAATGCATTGTTGCCAAGGAAGTAGCAAGAAAGATATTAAAAATGCATTGTTGGCATGGAAGTAGTAAGAAAGATATTAAAAATGCATTGTTGCCATGGAAGTAGTAAGAAAGATATTAAAAATGCATTGTTGCCAAGGAAGTAGTAAGAATGATATTAAAAATGCATTGTTCCATGGAAGTAGTAAGAAAGATATTAAAAATGCATTGTTGCCAAGGAAGTAGTAAGAAGGATATTAAAAATGCATTGTTGCCAAGGAAGTAGTAAGAAAGATATTAAAATGCATTGTTGCCATGGAAGTAGTAAGAATGATATTAAAAATGCATTGTTGCCATGGAAGTAGTCAGAAGGATATTAAAATGCATTGTTGCCAAGGAAGTAGTAAGAAGGATATTAAAATGCATTGTTGCCATGGAAGTAGTAAGAAGGATATTAAAAATGCATTGTTGCCATGGAAGTAGTAAGAATGATATTAAAAAAGAATATGAATTTGAGGAAGAAAATTTCAGATGTTAGGTAAAACCAATGCCTGAATCTTTTCTCCTTCATGATATGACTCAGTGAGTGGACAGTTTATTACAGATGTAAGGTAAAACTAGTGCCTGAATCGTTTCTCCGTCCTGATATGACTCAGTGAGAGGACAGTGTATTATAGATGTTAGGTTAAACCAGTGCTTGAATCTTTTCTCCTTCATGATATGACTCAGTGAGAGGACAGTGTATTACAGAATATAAAAGTTGCAACGTATGTAAGCGTCAACAGGTTGATTGATGACTGTAAACTCAGTCATATTCCCACATGGAAAGAAAGCACAGTTCCACATATTACAATAGTACAAACACCAAGACTTCATTTAATATTTTTTTAAAGTTTTGTTCTTTTTTCCGAATTCCATATTTCACTGAAAAATACAAGCTTTTGACTAAATATTAATTAACCATCGCGCTTGCAAATGTCTTCATAATTTCTAAATGGAAACGTTTCTAGACTTTTTGTAAATTTTGCAATTTCTGTTTTTTCTGGTACGTGTTGCCGTCACGTTTTAAAATTTGATCAATATCGTTGGCGCTAGAAATTTTCGCGAAGAATCCGACAATCATTAGACGAGTTATGAATCGATTCGACGTCTAATATAACGTGACAGAGAAAATGGTGGTTTAAAGCCTAAAATCTGCATTACTTTAATTCTTTGAAAATAAACGTGAGCTGATCATTCTTCAGGTATATATATATATATATATATATATATATATATATATATATATATATATATATATATATATATATATATATATATATATCTTCACTCTCTCTGATACTCACGTGATGTCCAAAAGGTAGTATTCATTGGTGGTTCCACATTTTGGATGTTATATTAATTGGTGAGGCTCAAGCAGAAATCAAATATGAATTGAATAAAAATATGAGAATCTTTTCATTTTCAAATAATATAATGCAATTCCATGAAAACTATCATACCACTTACTTGCTTACCGAAACATCAGCATTGAATGAATATGTTTCGCAGACGTAAAAATGAATATATCTGTACGTATGTGTCGTTTCCATAAGTACTTGTTCCTAAAGCATCCCGTAATTATGCCGCAGTACAGTTATTTAAAGGTCATGATATTTGCATATTTTGAATTTTGAATTCCGAAATGAGAAATGATTTTAATGGAAATTATGGTTAGTATAATTTGGTAATTCTTATTATAAATATTTTAGTGTCATTTACTCGCTGCATATTATATATGTGTAGAACTGTTGATTTAAAAAAGAAGGATGGATACCTTGAATACGTTTAGACGAAAAATCATTATTGATATTTATATATTATATGAAAATTAGACACTCCGGCTTTGAAAGCTACTTAGAACTTTACTCACCTTTAAAGTGGGTGATAAAATTTCTTTCCTGAATAACCACTCATTCGTACAAAAACCAATTCCCCGTTGACGTAACTCATCCACCTTCGTCGCCAGATCCACGGATACCTAAATTATTTCCATTATTAAAGGATGTAATAGGCAAGTAAAACTAGTTCAAACAGTGAGATAGATTTTCTTCCCCAGACCTTCGAAGTATCAGAGATAGACACGTAATTAGTTCCTTGTGTAAATAAAATCACTTTCTCACTTTTACGCGCGCATAAGCTCTGATTAAATGAGATATCTCTAAAGCGTCGATATTTTGTTGAATTAGTACTCAATATATATTCCAGTTCTAATTACCCTTTTCGTCAATCTCTCAAAGCTATTAATGTTCTCCTGTAATAGACACGTGGTCATTTCAGCTTCCTGGTCTATCCAATTATACGTAACGACAGTACACCTGCTTCTTCGAGCTGGTGAATGCACACAGGAAACTTCTTGTCAAGCTTTGTACCAAATCGTCGTCGTATTCCATCGATGTATTCAGGAAGACATACATATAATGTAACTTTTATAAGTATGGTTGTGTTCTAGAGTTATGTACTTTACATTATACATGTCAGTGACTAAGATACATTCTTTGAATATTCATGAGTTGGTTGATGGCAAAATAAACACGAGATAGGAATTTCCAACAATACGTTTGAAGAGTATTGAATTAACTCTGCGGGAACACGGATTTATGTCCCGAAAATCTTCATCAGCAATAATGAACTTTATATTTACCCGAAGGAAGAGTGTAAACAAAGTGATCGGATGTATAAAAGAATATGCAAATTATCGTTTTCGATTACGCGGTCGAATTCATGCCAAACTGTGAGCTTTCTAAATGTTATTTCTTTTTGTTCAGAATAGAAGTAAATCACTGATAGAAAATTTTGAAACTTTAAATTTCACTCAATTTGAAGAAGAAAAAAAAACAAAAACAAAAGCAAATACTACTAAGATACTGTCTTATTACGGGAAGCCGAGGTAGCTCAGTTAGTAGAGCGTCAGACTCGTTATCGAAGGGTGGCGGGTTCAATGCTCGCCCAAACCAGCGTGCTTCGACTGCCTCGGTGTGTCCTCCCATTTTTTCGGTATGATATAGCCAATAATGAGTTAACATTGCCCTAACAAAAAACCTAAAAGAAACAAACAAAAATGTCTTATTACGAGAAAGAAGATTTATTGTGAGCATAATTTTTTCGTAGTCCTCCATAGAAGCCAATAAAGGGATGTGCACACAACGGAAGAAATTATTTTTAGCAAAAACCTTGACAGTATCATAGATCAGTTCTTTTCCGGTCTTTATGTATAGTTTGATAAATCGAATACGTTATATATATATATATATATATATATATATATATATATATATATATATATATATATATATATATATATATATATATATATATCCATAGGCTTTCAAATGGGTTTAATATGCGATAAATTTCAAACTTCCTTAAGACACGGGATTTTCTATCACATGTTTGTTTGACAACTGTTCAACAAACACTTTTAAAAACATCTACCCATATATTTATATCTCTAGGAGATCATAGGTATCTTGCATTAAACGCAGAAAAAGTTATACAATGGTATACCTACACAATATCGTAAAGTACTACTAACTGTTTGATGATATCAGTACTTCAGTTAGTCCAAAATGTCCAATATTTTGGAAAATGTTTATTGTCAGTGATATCATGAAATGGTATGATGTCATGGTTAAAGAGTACTGTCACATATGGGCAAAAATAAAGCCTTAAATTCGTTAATGGACCAAAAGTACATGTGCATTGTATTAGCAGTCAAAACTTATTGATTTGAGTTGTCGGAGTACATTTTTGCACACCTTTTTGCACACGTTTTTCGGTGATGAGCTCTTTTGTTTGCAATCTGATAGAAATGTGCTATTGACACAGTTTAGTTCAGGAGGACTACGACCAACTTCTCAAATGGATTCTCTCTTAATAGAACGTTCACACCATTCGTTTCTTAGACAATAAATTTGTTCATTGTGACATTTGGCAGAAAGCAATTTTTCCGTAACCACGCCTAGTACCCTCTTAGTTTTTAATCAATTAATACAAATCATCCATAATTCGCCTCCATGCATGTCTACATCACTCTATTATTTGGTCATTGTTTATCCAGTGTGACTGCGAAGGGGACGCATTTATTATTTACTGACTCTAATGTTAGCATATTAACTCCCTTTTTTCTGTGACACATGACTGATATCTTTTGCGTTATACTAATTAAATACACAATTCATAATTAGTAAACACTGTGATGAACACAGAAATTGTTTGTGCTTTGTAAGATTTCATGAGTAAATTTACATTCATTATATAGGGTCTAACTCATATAAAATTGTCAACAAGCACATAACGGCACATGATACAGAAGCCGGTAAAGCCTCACCTGTTCTCATGTGCAGTTTTATCTAGACTAATGTAAAATTATAGAAAAGAGCGGAAATTGTTTTTGTCTTGGACGGAAAAAAGGAAAACAATTCGCTTCTTGTACTGTCTGTATGGCATATGTATTTTTAACTCACAGTAGTTAGTATGTGTATTTATTTTCCCCCGTTTTCTTGTTGTGGCTTGTATATATTTTTGTTATGCCCTTATTTTCTGAGAATCCTATGCTAGTCTGCCGACCTCGCGCAGCACCTTGATAGCTTAGCCTCGCATCATCATCACCTCTTGCTTAAGGGACATAACCCTCTGTTATTCGTCCGTTACATCGAGGTGTGTTACCTATCAAAAATAGGTTAAAATTATATTAGTGACTGTATGTTTTTCTGATGTTGTTTAAAATTATGTTTAAGTCTATTTTCTTTAAGAGTGGAATTGTTTACCTCTATTCAGGGATGGATATTTTCTATCATGTGAGGGTGGGCGGTACTCAGCTCGAAGAACAAACTATGTCACTGGCTCTTTTCTAGCAGATAACAATTTAAAAAGTTATTGTCGAAATGCATGTGTAGAAACGTGTTCGCGTGTTTCTGTAAAAGGTTGCTTTTTCACTATAAATCAACTTGTAGACAATAGGTTTGTACATGTTTTTGTTTTTTTTACAATAGCTTGCTTCTCCATATATTATCAAACATAGTTTATTAAATCTAATTACAACTCCCATATCAAAGCGTATTTAATCTTACTTAATTATGGATTTAATTTGTCTAGGAGAAGACAATAAAATGAAACCATTTTCTTAACCTAAACGGAATGAATATTTTACTTGCATGTTACTTGACACTCTTCACTCATCTGAACTGTACCATGCCTGTTCGTTCTGACGTTTGATTGATTATTTGCCGTGGAATGGCACTGTCACCAGAGTATTTCCGCGTAAATGGCTGATTATTTGCCCTGGAATGGCACCGTCACCAGGGTATTTCCGCTTAAATGACAACACTGCTTGTTTTCTCTCTTTCCAATTTTGGAATTTAAAGGCATTTGTATGAATAAAATATTCAGATTTATTGCCACATAGCGTGTCCGAGCAACTTAGATATTGCCACATTGTGTATCCGAGCAACTTAGATATTGCCACATTGTGTGTCCGAGCAACTTAGATATTGCCACATTGTGTATCCGAGCAACTTAGATATTGCCACATTGTGTATCCGAGCAACATAGATATTGCCATATTGTGTGTCCGAGCAACTTAGATATTGCCACATTGTGTGTCCGAGCAACTTAGATATTGCCACATTGTGTATCCGAGCAACTTAGATATTGCCCCATTGTGTATCCGAGCAACTTAGATATTGCAAGCTAATTCATTGCAGATAAAGTTTCTTGTCAGCAGATTTCAATTTCTACAGTATTGGTATCCTTCCTATTGTTTCTTCGGAAATATGCACGATTTTTTTCGTCAGTAAACCAATGCAGCCCAGGTCTGTGTACGTCTCTCTTTCCCTCTCTCTCTCTCTCTCTCTCTCTCTCTCTCTCTCTCTCTCTCTCTCTCTCTATATATATATATATATATATATATATATATATATATAAGAGAGAGAAAGACATGCAGACAGACGAGAAATTAATAGACCCGTTCAACCCATTTACCGGCAACAAATAAACAAAGATGTTATTATCAAAACTACTTTTAATAAAATACATATGGTATTTAAGGTTGCAGTTTTACTACATTGATTCTCACTCAACTCACTGAGCTCAACGTCTCTTTAACCATTTTTCAAATATAGTTTGTATTGTTTTCAGTGATTTCAATGACGTCGAGTTCAATACAAACTGTGACCGAGATGGTAACAACTGTATGTATATCGCATTCGATCGAGACGGTATTCGCTGTACTGCATTCGGTCAATCCACATAGTATGCATTCGACTTAGAGGTATGCGGCACTCCACAGAATGCAATACTGTTGGTCGAATGCGGCATAGCGCGTACTATTGATCAGTCGAATGCGATGCAGCACGTATCGTATGGGTCGAATGCGTTATAGCTGCGTTTTAGTCAAGTGCCAACATAACGACCTGGTATTTATCCCCGTTATGACTTGCGTCGGAGCATTTGTGTTCCTACAGATGCTAACTTAATTAAATATCCATCAGACCAGATGGGTTCCAGAGTCAATATTGTCAATACTTTGGAAATCAATTATTGTGAGTAATGAATAAGAAGAAATGGAGCTCCCAATGTTGTTTAGATTTAACCAAAGGTTTTGTGATACAACAGCCTCAACAAGATTAAAACTAATATTTCAATGCAATTTTAAATAACCCCGAAGTCAACTAAAGTCCATCACATTCAAGTGTAGATGTAAGTCACACCAAATGTAGCAGATCTTATTCAGAAGGCACTATTTGTATGAGCTTTGTTGAATCTGATCATTTTCTACCATTATAGTTGTATCTTCATGTAACACACATACACAGACACACGCGCATATATATAAAGAGAGACAGACACACAGACAGAGAATGACAGAGAGAGACAGAGAAAGAGAGAGAGATTCAGACGGCAAATAACAGTCTTTCCGAATGATACATATGAACGAAAAACTGACAAAGAAAAGTGCAAAACTGGTGAGAAACCAGCACAAGCGCTTTCGGAATCTACCGATTCCTTTCACAACGCTACAAAGGATGATTACAGAAGCAAAACAAGAACAAAACACAGAAACGTAATTACTTTACAGAATCTCCGTGATGTTTGCTGTCGGTGTTTACAGAAACAATGCAATTATATATATATATATATATATATATATATATATATATATATATATATATATATATATATATATATATGTCGAATCCAAACAAAAGGAGACAGATACTTAGATCATCAAGCGTTTCAGACAGATCTTCAATGTGACAGAAAAGCTTTATTCCACGACTACCAAGTGCTGCCACCTATCATTATGGGGAAGGATAGGTGATTACACATACAAAAAAAACAAAAACAAAAAAAAAACAATGAACTCTAGCGATTTCGATAGCTCAGTTGTGTGGCTTTCTCATAATTGGAAGCAAGAAAGTTTTCTTAAAGGCAAATCCCTCTTATGTTCTCTTTTTTCAACCTACGCGTTGACCCTAAACCAATACTTACATTTATGCCAATCATTGCGGCAAGCGAAGGAATACTTATTATAATTAATTATGGAAATTTAAAATATAAATTTGAGTATAATCCATTTTCCGTTAATTTCTGGAGACAATTAAGGAATTTACCATTACAAACTGTAGTGGAAGCAATGTGCAATCAGTCTTGACCTCTACGTTTTTACTGGAGTATGGAGATTATGTACACATACTTTAATGATCATGTTTATAAAGGATACATCGACAGCACAGTAAGGATAGTATTTTGGGAATAAAGTATTAAATAAATGATAAATTATATAATCTTTTATGTAAAATCTTAGTATGTTTTACTTGACATCTACTTACTATTTTACAGACTTACAAATATACTTACCTACTTCTATATGCGTGCTTTCTTTGAAATGAACATACCTACCTACCTACTTGTCAACAAATCAACATACTTCTTTTCTCTTCCAGTAAGATTTAACGAAAGAATAACAAGTTTCAGAGGAGATCTTCTACCAACATTTCTTACAAACCCTGAGAACTATTTATTAGTTTCAGCTTTCATGGTTAGTTGTGCTGGGGTCTTTAGTCAGTATAATGTCATCTGCCTCTGAAAGCTTTCCGCCGTTGATTCAGTCTTGCGTTATTATTATTTTCATGAGCTTCCACATAACCTTATTGCTTCGACATTCTTTCTTTATTGGCAATTATATATTTTTGGCGGAGTACGAGCTCAGTCTAATGATAGGTGTAAACATAGAAGCGCAAACTTTTGTTCTCTCAAAGACAGACTTGGTGACAGTCAGACTGGTTTTCGTCCAAATTAAATTACATTTATGAAGATGACAGCTCTGGTGTATATGCGAATCCACGACCTTTTTATAAGCAAAATTATGTCGGATATTCATAGTAGCTCTTTTTAAAAGGAACATGAAATAACTAGTATCAATATACGCCAGCAGCAAATTAACAGGATGGAGTAATTAAATCTTAAGATCTGATAACCTGCAATATGCTAATATTTCATAAATCAATCCACGTCATAGGAAATTAAGATAATTCTTCGTGTCATCTGCACCTGCTTTATGATGAAATATACAGCAAATCAATCGATCAGCAGAGAAAGATATCTGAATAGCTAGTAATATAAAATATGGTCATTGTTCAGTTTTCCATCCTATTATATGCTGTTGAACTTTATTTCTCACATAGAAGAAGCTTAGGGTAAAAAGGAATATATAAGAAGCGCTTATATGGGCTATGACATAATACTGACAACAATATCGAATTCCCTCTTTCTATATGACTGTTTTCATCTGAGCCACGATTTATGTGCGATGTCCAACCGATAGCTTGGAATGTAAGTAGGATACATTTTTCCTCGTTACTTTACTCTCCTTTGTGTGGATCTTAGGTCAATTTCAAAGGAAATATCGATTAGCCGTCACACTGATGAATTTGATTGATGTTGTTTGACATCCATATTCAAACATTTATTGTCCGAAGAAGACGAAATAGGGATGACTTTTATGTTTGAAACGCAATTGAGCTTTTACGATCAAATTGCCAGGCCACGATTCTTTCCGCTTCTGAAGCAATGTATTTTATGAACATGAGATACATATCGTATTGACGGAACCGCGGTAGCTCAGTTGGTAAAGCGTCAGACACGTAACCCAAGGATTTCATGTTCGATACTCTCCCAGGCCAGCCCAGATAGGCTGGATCCACGGTGGCTCAGTGGTTAGCGTGCCGACTCACGACCGAAATGGTGCGGGTTCGAATCCTACCATCGGACCAGCCTGGATCAGGTGTGTCCTTGGGCAAGGCACTTTACTCCAATTGCCTCGGCACTAAATAACCTACTTGTTTTGCTGTGCCGTAAAGCTTCAAACCAAACAGACAAACCGAATCGGCTGCCTTGGCGTGTCCTTGCGAAAAGTCACTTAGCTGCATGATATAGCCAATAATGTGTTAAAAAGTTAAAACTAACAAACAAAAGTCCGTGTTGATCATTAGTAACAGTCTTAAAAGTCTTAAAAGTACCTTAATTTTTATAAACAAAATTAAATATCGATAAAAGAATAAGGTGTATAAGTTTTTCTAAAGAAACACAAATATTTGCATTTTTGAGATATGAACATTTTATTCATTTTTTGTTTTAATTCCTTTTATTATTGAAAGATTCTATTCAAACAGAAATTCGTTAACACTCACAAAATCTCCTTAAGCTATCTTTCCAGAGTAAACATGTTTAGAAAAGGCTTCCGTGTTATTTGCGATGTTACACACTAGTTTGGGAATGTCAGTTTTTCCTACGTTTTAGTAAGCCTCTACAGTCATCTTTATATAATGGAACCGTACATACAAGTTTTTAGCTTGGCAAGACTCTGCTATGAAATTGAAATGAATAATATGTTGACCCTTAAGAAAATATACAGCCGGGATTCATTTTCAAGGCATGCTAGCAAGCATTTATTCCCTAAATATGTAGCAGATGGATTTTATTTCATATCTATGCAAAGTATTAGATTAAAACTACACAATGAGTTTAAGCGGATTTGCGAAACACACACGTGTTAGAAAGTAGTTACAAATGACTCTTCTTCAGTTCATTTTTTTATAAAGTAAATCTAATGATATACCCTTGCTGCTTGCTCTTGATCAAAGAAGTATTATCGGTACCTTTTCAAAAGAAGTATTTTTGAACTTTAAATGATTCTTCAAGATATTGAAAACAACTGATGCCCGTGATCATAGAAATATCTTCCACTGTGTATCGAGCACCTTCATAAATTGCCCCCTTCACAGCAGCCACATCCCGCTCACCCATCGCACGCAACGGTCTTCCAGAATGTGGGTCATCTTCAGTGGATTCGCGACCATCTTACAAACGATGAAACCGCCTCAAGGATGGAACAGAGAATTACATCCGTAGCTCATAATATAGTTTGTTGCCTGTAACCATATAAGAAATATTGTTGCAACATTATTTGTGTGTTAAAGTATGTGTTTTATATCCCATTTTTTCACTTTTGAACGATTAGCAGAGTTCTTTGCATGGTGAAGGACTTCAATCAGTAACGATGTTTAGATTTACGAAAGGAAATATAATTTGGACCTCACAGAAATGAGAGAGAGTAAAGTATAGAAAACTACGTCCCATTTCGTATTTCTTCAGTCATTGATATTGCTACGTGAAAGAGATTGCATGCAGCCAAGAACAATTACAAATATTGTAAAACAAAATCTGGAGCCTGGCGGAATTACTGATCTTTACCAGTATGTTTATGGGACAGTGGGACGGAGAAAATTCAGCATTAAATGACTATAAAATGGATAGAGATTGATATTTTATTGTTTCTTGAACGATTATATCCTTTTATTTTGTCATTCCCTTCAACATTTGCTAGTCAGGATAGGCTGTTATTAGCTTCGCTGAAATTTCCAGGCTCACATCAATCACGTTAACAATATATGGACATAAATGCCTGCCAAATTCGTGATTTTATAGTAAAATCAATATTTGAGATTTACCGCTCCTGAGTGCTAATGGGTTTGTAATAAGTACACGTGTTGTGATGAGAATCGTTTCTTTTCAAAAGTATAATTACTTCCTTATTTTGGCTTGGTAAACGTTGAAGAATATTTATTTTATTACTGGCTCCATAATCTAGGTGACATTTCAACGATTTAGTGTGCGCCAAACCAAAACCTATAATTTGATAGATGGGTTAAAAATGTGGTTTGCCCACATACCATTTCCTTCAAAGGACAAAGTCAAGAAGAATGTTTAAAGGCTTTGCATGCTAATAAAACAGACTAATATCTGAAATGAAAAAGAAATACATGTGTCAATATGTCAGTGAAGTTTTCATGAATTTATCTCACAACATATTGAAGGAAAAACCGAACAAAATTAATGTTATCAGCTTCCTTCTCTTCCTTCTCCGCCTCTTCCGTTTTAAACAAAATCGTTTGTTTCAGGTTAATTTCTTCCAAACTTCACTTGATGAATATCTTACAAAGATTTGTAGTGGCTATAATAGTCTGTGTACGGACAATTGGGCATACCAAGTACTTCCGTTATGTATGTATGTATCAGTAGTCTGGTACAATGCAGTCTTCACAACGTAACAAACGTATTAAAGAAGGCAGGGTACCAGACTACAAATTTATAATGAATTACATACAATATGGGCCGTACTAGTCTTGCTCAGTTTGAGAGACGAGACATGGATAAACGCCATGATGATGTGTGACGTCACATGACGTCATCTGGTAAATAATGCACATGTATTATAATAGCTATAACACTGAGCAGTCAATTGTGTGCGTGTTAGGACTAAAACTCAACAGCATTTAATTCACATCACCATTTTAAAATTTGATGAGCTTACTTATGACATATTTTAAAGTCCACAACAGTACCTGTAAGAAAGTAAATGTTAGGTATTTTAGTTCACGTGAGTCAATTTATTTATGGAAGTGCCAACTTGATTCCGTGGAAGTGATTCTGGGTTAATAAGAGAGAGAGAGAGAGACATGTTTTTTTCCCCAGTAATTTATTTTATTTATTTGATCATTCTCCTCGACGTTTCCCAGTCAAGGTATGCTGAAATTAGCTCTTTTGAAATCTCCGGGATCCCATCAATCATTTTTGTACAATATTTGTTTAGCTATACTTGCTGTGTTCGTCATTTTCTTTTCATGCCAAATCAATATTTGAGCTTATCATTCTCGAGTGATAATGGATTTTTCATAATTACACATGTCGTGAAGAAGTACAACATTTTCAAATGCATAACTATTTTCTTTTTTTATCTGGCATGGTAAACGTTGGATACTGCTTGTTATCACCGGACTCGATAAACTAGGTGACGTTTCAATGGTGAAATTTGCACAAACTCAAAACCTATAAAATTGATAGTCAGGGTAAAAGTGTCTTGCCCATTTGTCATTTCCCGTCAAAAGAAATGTATCAGACAAGGTTTGAATATCTCAAAGTCCATAAATAGCAGTTGCATGACTATAAATAAAAATGAAGATTTTTTTATATGTCACACAATTTACGTAAGGAGAATATATAATGAATTTGATCATCTTCTTCCACGTCCTCCTCCATCTCTTGTTTTTCTTCATGATCTTCTTCAAATCATTTGCTTATGGTCAGAATTTGTCCACATTATAGAGACGGAATTTAAAGTCACTTCTGTGCTGGACAATCATTGTTGTGCTTTGTAGAATGTAGCTCAACGCCATTTTACACACATCACCCACACCAAATATCTCGTATGTCTTAAGCAAGAGACAAGTATAATGTAAGGAAATACCTTTCAACCTTCTACTGTGCGGTCTTTTAAAAATCTGAGAGACTTACTTCTTTTTATTGATTAGGTCTTGCATATGAAAGTTCAGGACGATACCTGCACAATTGTCACCTATAGGTCTTTCAGTACACGGGGTCAATTTATCTGAGGGTGGATTAGATCGGATTACTTGGAAGTGATTAAAGGTTGTTAAGTGCGACGTACTGCTCTAAATAGCCAGAAATATAGGAGAAATGAGTGAATCTATCATGTGGTGTTTTATATTACCTTGAAGCTGAGTCACTTAAAAACAAGTATATATACAGGTTGCCAATGGCGACAAGAAAGCTGTCAAATAAAACCGAATTTCTAATGCTCATTGTGTGATTCATTGGATCTCAGTACGATTACATGTACATGTTTATAATGTTATCGGGATAGCATATAGTATGCACGACTTTTACTATTCTAAGCTCCATTACAATATAAACTCGAAAAGATACTATTTTTTAAATTAACTTCCTCCTTTAAAAAATAATTAAATATACTATAATCTTGAGTAGATGTTTCCATGCACAATTTCCAAAAAGAAATCATAATCGGATAAATAAATAAATAAATATAGTTACCGTTTTCAAAAATATAAGTAATATATATGATTCCTAATAAGACGGAATAATCCTTCTGAATCGTAGTAGTAATTTTAAGTAGTCCATTGCTTTAAAACGGTCTAAAATACAAAAAATTAACATCTATATGGAAAAACAAGGACCTACAAAATCCAAAAGATATTTTCATAAATTATAAACATTCACTACTCGCATGAAAATTGATATCTATAAATAATAAACATCCACTTCTCGCATGAAAACTGATATCTATCAAACATCCACTACTCGCATGAATACTGATATCTATAAATGTGAAGGAGTTATCATCAGTGTAAGTTAATGTCATTTTTTTTTAAAAAGAGTCTCAGCCATTGCTTGGGCTTGGTGTTGAAAACAATTGCTTCTTGGAAAACTTTACAAATTCTATTGGGTTGGAGAGAAAGTGCTGGCACAATATCTTCATTGTAGTTTTTCATAGTTTGAATACTAATCTCCGTCAAAATAAGAGATTTTTGCAGCCAAAACCTTTTGTCTTGTATCGATTGAACAATATCTATGACACAACCATCAGATACACTGATGCAATTTTCTCACCATGTTGCTATTTTTAATTAAACGTATTGCATTGTCACTTTTAAATAAACTATATTGGCATGTTCTAAATGCAGTTAGTAGATGATGATAGACTTTACAGTAAATACGTACGCTATATATAATCAATTAAAATGATGCAATATATATTTCAATATATCAAATATAATTTCATAGCATATTGATACATAATTCAAACATGAAATTGATTGAACGTTGTATGGGATATCTCTAACAGATATGTCTAGAAGTTGATTTACTATCGAAGAGGACCATAGTTAAGAAAGGAGTGAGATGTTGTTTGATGAAATTGATCATTAGACTGCTCATTGATTAGTTGTTATGGATACGGTAATTAGAAGGATATTCAAATTCTGTAAGATGCAGTGGTACGATGCAGATAAAAAATAAGACATTAGTGATATGCATTAATTTATTCATAATAACATTCATAATTACCTTCATAATTACCTTCATAATAACCTTCATAATTACCTTCATAATAACATTCATAATTACCTTCTTAATAACATTCATAATTACCTTCATAATAACCTTCATAATTACCTTCATAATAACATTCATAATTAACTTCATAATTACCTTCATAATAACATTCATAATTACCTTCATAATAACATTCATAATAACCTTCATAATTACCTTCATAATTACGTTCATAATAACCTTCATAATTTACTTTAGTATTTGACTTGTTTTACGTCCTAAGTTTCTCAGCTTTGCGAAAATCTTGTTTTGTTATATCTATACAGGGACGTTCGTTTATGTTCTCCGAGAATTGTTTGAAGACATTTTTCCATTTGTCCTTTAATTTTTTTTCTTCAAATCAACAATGAAGGGTACAACAGACAGAAAATGCTAAAGCATGCATCCGGTATACAAAAACGCTTGAAATATGGTAGGAACATTTGGATGATTACATTTTAATGAGTTTGTTTCTGAAAGAAAGAATCACAGAGAGGTAAAAATATTTACACACTAATGTTGGCACTTTCTACTGTACGTTGTATTCCCAAATCAAAAGCCCAGTAGCCTCCCCCCCCCCCCCCATGTTAATGTGCTCTGGGTTTGATAGTTCGGCTATGATTTTTGTACATGTAGCAAATGTAAATAGCACGTTGCCGGGGTTGCTGGGGCGGTTGCTACGCCACTGGCGCATTTCCTATATATCTGATGGTCAATCTTCGTAAGCTCTGATGTTTTTCAAAACAGATTACTTCCATTTAGATATTATAGGATTGCGGAAAGCTTGGCAAATTTTACGTTTTGCAAAAAAAAAAAAAATTGTTAACAAATGTTTACGAAGAATTTTACTTGTTTAAATAACAATCAAGACATATGTAAGATTTACTTACCTCCGAAATTGAAGAGCTTGAAATTTTTACGTTTTGCAACAACAATTGTTAACAAATGTTTACGAAGAATTTTACTTTTGTTCAAATAACAATCAATACATATATTGGATTGACCTTAGAAAGTCAATGCGGTCGGAGTATGGATAATATCCAAAATTGTATAGTAAAAAACCAGATAACAGAGGCGCTTACTTAGCGGCGATGGTACAGTGATCTGAAGATATGTAGGAGCTAGTATTTAACGCATGTTCTGAACAGTTGTATATGGCCAAATGGCCGCACACGATTTAAATTAAACATCATCATCATCATCATCATCATATTTCGCCGTCTTGTGATATCACCTATAGACGATTATCATAATTTTATATCTCTGCCTCGAACCGGCTCCACCAATAACTGCCTTATATATAAACCTGACTCAAAACCATAGCTAAAACGCAAACACCGAGTATGTTCATTATTTGAGATCTATTCCTTTACCTTACTCAAAAGCTAGTCCCCTGGATTCGTGCGATAATCACTAAGTCATGTTCACCGCCCACTGTGTAAATATAGGGCGCATGGGTATTGAATAGGTTTGAACTACCGACCGTGTAGGGCGCATGGGTCTTGAATAGGTTTGAACTACCGACCGTGTAAATATAGGGCGCATGGGTCTTGAATAATCTTGAACTACCGACTTGTGTAGCTATAGGTCGCATGGATCTTGAATAATCTTGAACTACCGACTGTGTAGCTATAGGGCGCATGGGTCTTGAATAGGTTTGAACTACCGACTGTGTAAATATAAGGCGCATGGGTCTTGAATAATCTTGAACTACCGACTGTGTAGCTATAGGGCGCATGGATCTTGAATAGTCTTGAACTACCGACTGTGGAGCTATAGGGCGCATGGGTCTTGAATAATCTTGAACTACCGAATGTGGAGCTATAGGGCGCATGGGTCTTGAATAATCTTGAACTACCGACCGTGTAGCTATAGGGCGCCTGGGTCTTGAATAATTTTGAACTACCGACTATGGAGCTATAGGGTGCATGGGTCTTGAATAATCTTGAACTACCGACTGTGTAGCTATAGGTCGCATGGGTCTTGAATAATCTTGAACTACCGACTGTGTAGCTATAGGGCGCATGGGTCGGGAATGTAATTTTATTTAATCTTATCGAGAGGCATATATAAAACATGTTTTGAATGTATGTGGTTCCCTCGTCTAACTTTGTATGAAATGCAAGCTGTATTTGACTATATTGTCCTCTTTGCATGAAGATTCTTGAACACATAGAATAGTATACATCGAGTATAGAATAATATACATCAAGTATATAATAGTATACATCGAGTATAGAATAGTATACATCAAGTATAGAATAGTATACATCGAGTAAGCAATGTACAATCTTCTTTAAGAAAATACTGTCAAGATTTTGTAAATATGACTAATTTTGTTTTAAGTGCAGGATAAGTAGTGCAAGTTTTTCATTTCTACTAAAGTATTGACAACAATTGACTAAACTATAGACAACAATTAGGTAAACTATTGACAACAATTAGACTATTGATAACAGTAGCAACATACTGGGTATACTGTATTTGATTTTTTTAAAATAAGTTTTTAAATCGACGTTAAAACTTCCATGTGCAATTGTTTGAATGCATGTCTCATGATCCCTTTACACATGGGGATGACAGTCAGTGAATTAAAATGCCATGGGGATAACAGTCAGTGATTTAAGATGGCATGGAGATGATTGTCAGTGAATTAAAATGCCATGGGAAACGGCATGTATCGACAGAGTACGGTTAGCAGTGTGAAGAAAAATGTTTTCCAATGAAGAGCATACAGTGAGAGTCGTGCCTTGATAGTAATTAATTGATTCACAAGCCCGCATGAACATGTGACCAAAGTACTGTACTATATTTTGTGCGAACACTCGCTTTGTGGAGATGGCAGCTCGTGAGAAAAATGCCAAAGAGACTATACATTTCAAATTGAAAAACGAGATTCCGTCTTGGTAAAAAAATCAGGCTGTTTGAGTTAGCAAACAAACAAATCGAAGTTCGACCATTAAGTTTCATATGTGTCAGGTTGATGAAGTTCTTTAAGCAGAGTAACTGAAAGAGGTGTTTTTAAGAGGCTGTAAAAGACCTACTGCAATGAAAGATTAAAATGCAACGTTACACAGTGTCCTGTGAAGTTACTAGCATTTTCCCAGTCAGTGTCAATTGATAGATAATTATTAGCCCGACCACTATATTGACTAGGCTTCTGTTTTCTCCCCTTTTTGTATGTGCATGTGAACAAAAATTACCCAAGGACCGTTTGACGGAATGAAATCAAAGTTGGTAGATTTTTTTATAAAAAAGTACTCCAAGGAGGAAATGATTCAATATCGTGCTTGTTAGTCTAAGACTTTTCAAGCGAATATTACTAGTAACACAAACTACAAACGCATTATCACTCGAAACATCCTCAGCATTTTCCGTGGCATGCTAAAAAAAATCTGATGCAAAAAGCCGCCATTTTTAACTGTCTTCATGCCCCTTGTTATTACTATAAGATGAAATTACCATGGTTGGGTATTTATCCATGTGCACATTTTACCTACTCACTCACAAAGTAAGTAAATTCTGAAGGATTTTATGTTAATTTTGTGAATGATTAGGTAAAATGTACACATCGATCAATACCCAAACATGATCATTACATCCTTATAATTCCAAATTTCCTCCTTTCTATCGTGAAATCAGCGGATTCCATCAAGAAACATTTGATATTAGATAGCACGCAGTTTTCTTTCATTAACCTCTCCACAAGTTGCCCGAATACCTAGCCCCATCTTCGCTAGTCAAGGGTCGTCGAATCTTATATAGTATTATAGACAAGTTAGAGTAGTCAGAGTGGGTCATAACAGTGATCTGAGGAACATTTGTCACTCAGTATAATTTTGTTTTTGTTTTACCAGGTTATTGCTTTTTTCAATATTTAGCCTGCGTCCGGCTCCTGCTGTTTTAGGATTCGTTGTTCTTGCTTTCTACGCATTTCAATCTTTCAAAACAAAAATCGTGTCTTTTGTTGCAGATTGTCCCTGCTCTTACATTTTGTGACCATGACCTTCAGTAACAGCTGGTGAAACATATTGTCGAAAGCAAATGCAGTAATTTCTTGGAATTTGAGTGGCTCGTAAAGCCTGCCATAGGCTTTGTTTGGCTACAGATGTGATTGTTTGAGTGCAGAAAGGACTATGCTATTGCTATTACATTATTTGAACTTCTAATCGGAGATTTTATCTGGGGTCGCAAATTTTAATCTGATGTCAAAGGGGTGAGGCGCTTGTTGCTGTTTTTATTATTATGTTGTAAAGAGTTGATATAGACAAATCTTCACCTGAAGTGCACTGCAAACTGATTGGGAACTGAATTAGTCCCCAAAATTTACCGATGTTTTAAGATTCCGGATCAGTATCAAGTGACCGCTTATATCCAATCACATTGCAGAAAACTCAGTCAATTCATAACAATTGGAATCATGTAACAATAATTTACTCATGTAAGATTCTTGATGATGGAAATCTCATTGTAAAGTAATTTTCGTCATAATATGCAAATTAGGCCACAATGACATCATAATACCAGCATACGATGTTCATTATTTTTTTTTATTTCTGTCTCGTGATACATTTAAATTAGAAGAAACAAAAATCGCAAGATAAAAGTGTACCAAATTATATCTACATTTACATATTCTATGTGTAGCAATTTATTTACCATTATATATATATATATATATATATATATATATATATATATATATATATATATATATATATATATATATACTGAAATTAAAGGTAAATACGCACAAAGTAGTATATTGCTGCCGTTCAGGCTAGACATTAACAGATTGTTACGACATAAGTTGTCCCGACTCTTCTTCAAAATGATAATTTGTTCCATTGATAACAAAAACAGTTATTGGGTCCTGCTAAGCCTGCAAAAAATATCTCATAAATACTAATGGAACCATCAAGCAAAATGTATAAATAAACTCGAAAATGTATTTTTTTTTAGTCTATCACTTCAGTGTAATTTGGATAGTGTCTCAATGCTGTTATTGACAAAATTTCACCTAGGTTCTGTAAAACATAAAATAATGAACATGTCGTCTACAGTAATATACATTCTGAACACCTCGTGGCTTTTCTACAAAATTCAATCTCGGAAATATTTAATTGGCGTGATAGAGCGTAAAAGAGGGAAATCGCCAGATATGGCGGAGAACTCAGTCAAACAATAAAGTACGCAAGTCAAAATAGAACCATGTCAAAAATATTGTGATACCTTTATGGAATTATTTCCACAAATTCAGTAAAAGAAAGTTCTTTAGTGAGTTCAAGCTTGAAAAAGGAACTTAGGAATGTTTCGGCCAGGAACACGTAATCTCAGCTGAGTCGCCGTAATGAATGTTACGTATATATGTCTGGTGTTATGACTCTGTGGTCTAAGAAAAATGTAACAGAAATAAAGTGAAAGCAACAAATCAAGTAAAAATCAACAAGCAATTTATTTCTAGACAATTAAAGTGAAAATTCAAAGACACTTACAGTAACGTGAATTAAAATCCAAATAATCCAATAATCCTAAGTGTCCTAATCACAAGTCCTAAATATAGAATGTTCCGAATGAATGACTGTATCCTTGAATATATTGATGTGTCAGTAGTCTTTAATGTTCTGATGTGCCAAATTTAAGTATTCCAGAATATCTTTGAATAAGTTCACATAAATCCCAAATTCATTAATTAAAAATCCAAAATCCAAAAGTCTATGAGCACTTTTATAATCCAATGAATATTTTAAATTTGGAATGATTTTTCACAACTGTAATGGCTCTTTAAAGACTGATGTTAATGTCGAAACTGAAAAACTGTCCACTAAACATGGTATATATAAAGAGAGGGCACATGACGGAATGTTCTAGAAATTATATGGTGTATGTGACTCATAACACACAACTCTAAGGGAAATTCTAGTTTTATCTGTAAACAGAATCAACCTTGACCTGAAATTGAATCAACAACTTGTTTACCAAAACCGTCTTTGAACTCAAATACTAAGTAAACAAACTAATTCAAGGACAATAGATAAACATGTCAACATTATACTTAACATTAAGGTTTTTGCAAATATTAAAGTCAAGAAACATTTATAATTTCCTAAAATATTTATAATATTTATAAACATCATACATAACACTGGAGATTCCTCTCGTACTTTGTCGGAGTACGCTCAGCTAGTGAGGTAGAGTGATCAATCCTATACTCACCAACCTTGATCGTGCATTCAAGGCGGGTAGAGGTTTCTATATGTATAACCCACCACCTATCCCCAGACTAAGTAGGAGAGCGTTACTTACTTAATATAAATTATACTCGTGTGCGGCCATTCGGCCGTGCACGAGTTGATGGGTAGGAGAGCGACGGAAAACAACCTTTATGAGGTGGAGGAAACTTGAGTGCCTGGTGGAAACTAACGTGCCACCGGAGGGAAGGAGGACACATAGAGCTGCGCCGCTCGCTGGGCTTAAACCAAAGATACAATGGTCTGCCGCCCAACGCAGTTCACGCTTCCATGAGTCGAAGACTCGGCGCTTATAACTACTCTGCCACTGAGGTACCATATGATTGTGATGTGCAAATTACATAATTTGGTAAACAAAGTACATGTATACGCAATGGCGGCTTCAGTAGATTTACTAGGTGCTTTTCCTATCATTGACGAAAAGGTCCGAGCATGTTCCGATTGGAGTCGTGTATTATGAGACTTCAATAGGAGAGTGAAACTTTCAAAACTTTTTACATTAAATGGTTATAATTCTTAAATCAGCAGACTTTTGCACCTTTCACTGAGTTTTATCACTTGATGAATATTAAGCTTCATAAATATGGAAAATGAATTAAGATACCATCATACTTGTAAAATAACCCCCATTCCAAGAGACCGAATCAATGGACTTCAGTTATAATTGGTAGCATAACAACGTATAGGCTTTCTTCCACATTAACTTAATTTTGTCTCTTGAAAAAAGCTTCGAAAATCGACAATCCCTTGTTTTGTGTATAGACGAATTGTCTAAAGCATATAATTCCAAAATATCGATTAGTGTGCAGGTTTGTTCAAATACTATTGTTTCTGTGAAAGACTTTTCCCCATCCAGCCTAATTATTACTCACATGGAAGGTATGCGCTTGACAATGCTGATACCCTACGTGACTTGAGTGTTTGTTTGCTTTGGTTGGTTTTAACGGCGCTTTTAAAACAATATTGGCTATATCTTTCCGAGGAAAAGGTAGATAAGTGCCTTTCCCAAGGACACACCGAGGCAGCCGAGCCGGGCTGGCCAGGGCGGGTGTGACTTGAGTGAACGCTGTTTTCGATGGATTGTGACCTTAAATAAAACAAAAAAAATAACGACATCAAGAAACAGCTGTGCCTTAAATGTGCATTGTTATTTAGTGTGATAATGATGATTATATGCATTTGGTTTCATTTTGTTTTAATTCAAAGCATACACAGGTGTGAATGCAACTCCATAGATCTCAAGAGGAAAATACTGTTTTTGGTGGTAAGTTTCTTTGCTTTTTTTTTACTGTCCCCACCTCCAATGCGATTCAGTCACCTTATAAAGCCATATATGTGTGTGTGTATTGTTGTAGGGAGGAGTCCCTATAGTTTCCAAGTTATGAATAAGGTGCTCAGTCGTCCCCAAGGAATGGAAATACCCCCGCCTCACCAAGATGCAAAAATTGGTAAAACATATAAATCATCTCTTCTTGGTCTGCAACTATATAAATTGTAATGGAGTGAAGATCTTAGTCGTTTAAAGATCTTACTCAGGAGTCAAGTCCTCAGAGTGGGGAAACTCCTCAGAGATCAAGTCCTCAGCGTAGAAACAATCCTCAGGGTCAAGTCCTCAGCGTGGCGAAATTCCCCTAAGGCAAAACGTGGTCACACATATGAATTCATGTTTTCATTTGAACAAATGAAAAATGGTTACAGGAATAGTTGCTCAGTAGTCTCAAAAATGTAATCCAGATGCTAACTCCAGAGGGTGGGGATACATATCAGAGACTAATACTGGCTACACCTGTACATTCCTGGGGAAAATGTGGTTCGCGCAAATGATTTCTTCCTTGTCAAGCCCTGCAACCCTATACAGTGGGGATCTACAAAATGTTACATGTATGGCGCTATTGGGTTTCATTAACCCTAATGCCGCCCCCAGGATATAATGAAAGTTCCGAAAGTACTGACACAACTTATAGTACTATCACTGGCAAAAGTTTCAGTTTTCTACCTTGAACGGTGTAGGAGATGTTCATTGGCATTACACAACTTTGTACATACATACGTCTATACATAAGTACGTGTGTGCAATAGGACTGTATGATACTATCTTCGAGGTTTATCGAAAACGCTGATATAAACAATTGCATTACAAAGATTTTGATACTTCATCAAGTATCAGATAAGTTATCTCTTTACATACTTTTGACACAATTCAAGATTTTACACAACGTTGAATTACATACATCAAGGGAGCATTAGATTCATGAGAGCTCCTGCTATGGTGTTTATTTCCTACTTATCAAGAATCAGACAAAAATAATTTCCACAAAAACATTGAAGCTATTATTCCAGTGTACGGCAT
The DNA here is from genome assembly GCA_029931535.1 of Margaritifera margaritifera. Lineage (NCBI taxonomy): Eukaryota > Metazoa > Mollusca > Bivalvia > Unionida > Margaritiferidae > Margaritifera > Margaritifera margaritifera. The sequence goes on from JAQPZY010001471.1 coordinate 2,362,888, forward strand.
GTTGCTATATATAGTAACGAGCAAACACTGTCTAGAGACTGTCGTACTCTTTTCTTACAGACTACTGAGTACTATGTTGCTCTTTAAGGTTTCTCAGGAATTTGAGAGAGCTGACAGACACTGATGAAGCTTCGTGTTCTGTAATCCTTGGAACTGACTGTCTATTTATTGTTAGTAGTCTATCCGATTAAACCTTGCATTTCGTGTTATGTAGAATTATCTCTGATAACGATATGTTCCAAATGAAATTTATCACTTTCAGAAATATGACCGCTGTAATTTCATTGGAGAATCGAATAGTCAACATAATATGACCTCGCATCGGTGTCCATAAGATTTATTTATTGAGTTATTTATTATAAGTATCAGATTGGGATATGCATTTGTCTCTTGTATAATTTTGATGAGCGGACATACCCTGGTAGTTTATATTTCCAAATTTGTACTTTTTCCGAATTTACCTTACTTTATTTAGCATATTGAATTCAGCAAGCAATACTTTCCATTATAATTTTCTTTTGGAGTATTTTTAAATACGCAGTGTACTTCCTTATCATGAGGATTTAGGATTTGCCATACGTGATTTTGCTTGATGTTTTATTTACAAACTTGTATTCTTGAATGTCTGAAATAATCATATTTTGTGCTACGGAATTATGTCCATGAAAGAAAGATCCCCTAGGTTGATAATCTGTACGATATGGCACAATAACACATGGCTGCCACATACAATTTTCTAATCAATGTAATACCGTCATCGAGGAGAAGAGGAAATTAAAGATTTTGCTGTCGATATTCGATACTCATTTCAAAATTAGTTACCGCTCGCCTATAGTTGCAGGAAAAAAATTGTTGTTTAGATTTCGTATCAGTTGAACTCGCATGCCAAACAGTGATATTGTGACATTTAAGATCAATGAGGTATATATATATATATATATATATATATATATATATATATATATATATATATATATATATATATATATATATATATATATATATATATATATAGTATATATATCTCTGTAGTAGATATATCTATCTATAGTATATATATATATATATATATATATATATATATATATATATATATATATATATATATAACCGTACAAAGAACAGTGCAAAACACAAATGGTGCACTGTTCGTTCTCAGTTTATTTTACAATAATGTAAATTAATCCCTGATTGACGCGATCCCCTGCTGGATCCAGGGCACTCGAAAGGACTGATATTCGCTTGACTGAAAAATAATATAAGTGACTTAGTAATAGCTTCAGTCTAATTATTCTTTATTTAAAGACTTACAGTGCTTTTGAAATAATCAAGTAGAGAATCAGAAGGGTCAAGGTTAGAGACACGGACAGACAGATAGATAGACAGATGTATAGATATCTTGTACTTACCATCGTTTAATATCGTAAAATAAAGAATATTCATTTTGTAGTAATAATAGTTAGTGTCTTATGTCGGATTGGAAGGACTTTATCCTACGTCGTGTGAAAGAAATGTCCGAATGCAAAACTGGAGTAAAATCAAAACAGAAGATTTAAGAGAATAACCTGACATTACCGGCATCAAGCAGCTTTAATCACTTGTTATTCATTGAGGATGCAATTGTTAACGAGGTAATTGAGTCATCGTTGAATCATGAAAAACTTCGCAAGAACAATATCAATAATAATTTCCGTTTTGTCAGCTTTATACTAATTTTGTGTGACTAAGCAATCTACTAACATCTGCAGTCATTAAAAATCAACAGATAACAGAAGAATGGGGAAAGGTCTATAAACTGCTTAAATATCATGGTATTCCCGCGAAAATAAAAACCGTTTGGGTTCCAGTGATTATATTTACAGCCTGCTTTGATTTGAAATCAGTAATTAGTGCCTGTATTACAACATATATGTTTTTGGACCTATTGCTTTGATTTGAAATCAGTCATGAGTACCTGTATTGTAGCATATGCCGTTTTGGACCTATTGCTTTGATTTGAAATCAGTCAATAGTGCCTGTGTTTTAGCATGTGTCTTTTTGGACCTATTGCTTTCATTTAAAATCAGTTATTAGTTCCTGTATTACAACATAGACCATTTGGGACCTATTGCATTGATTTGATATCAGTCATTAGTGTCTGTATTACAACATAGATCTATTTGGACGTATTGCTTTGATTTGATATCAGTGCCTATATTACAACATAGGTCTATTTGGACCTATTGCTTTGATTTGATATCAGTCTTTAGTGTCTGTATTACAACATAGGTCTATTTGGACCTATTGTGGGATGCATCCTATGATGTTGATCCAACTGAGAGTATCCTGGACTTTTTATGACATTGCAGACATATTTTTGTCTTGTTTTTTGAGTATGTTACCCATTATGCATTTATTTTTGTGTGTGCGTTTTGTGAAGATTTATGCAATATCTGCACCTCTTATCTCTTGTTTCATAGTAGATAAATACCTTTTGTTGTGACCTTGCCATTTTTGATAAATAGCTTTTGCTCAGCACTATATATATATATAGTAGGATTTTGCTAATGTGCCGTTAAGCTATTTATATACATACATACATTAAATTCTCATGGTTAATTGACAGATAGGTGCCGCTTATTTACAGCTGCTTATAGAATAATTTGAACTGAGTTCACATCATGCAAACGATATGTATCCACAGATTAAAACTTGCAATCGACTTTTAATACTTGTCTTTACGTCTTTGCTGATATGAAAGTATCACCTTATATGGATCGATTACTTTTCTCCACCAGCAGTTATTTTTGCTGAGAAGCAGAATTGCTTTTCCTATTTAAAATCAGGAATGCCACAGAGTCGAATGAAGACGGAATTGTTAAAAAAAAAAAAAAAACATCATATCTTTGGCTAGTAACTTTAAAACAGTCACAAAGTCACATAGTTGCCTTCATGTAATTAAGTTGATAGACATGAGATAAGCAACTTTTATGTCGAGGAACAACGTTTACGTCGAGGAACAACTTTTATGTCGAGGAAATTTGGCAATCAGAATAAACTAAACGGACTAATTAATATCTAATTAATGGCACGAAATACTGACATTGGGTTGTAAACAAAACTGACTGCGTTTAATTAATGGCACGAAATACTGACATTGGGTTGTACAAAAAACTGACTGTGTTTAATTAATGGCACGAAAATACTGCCTTTGGGTTGTAAACAAAACTGACTGCGTTTAATTAATGGCACGAAATACTGACATTGGGTTGTACACAAAACTGACTGCGTTTAATTAATGGCACGAAAATACTGACATTGGGTTGTACATAAAACTGACTGCGTTTAAGAAAGGAGAAGGAAATAACTTCTTTGTTTTACGGGAAAATAAGTCAGTCAGAACAGGAAGAATACAATGTAAACGCTCGAAAGAAAGATCAACAATCCAGGGAAAGACTACATAGTGATTTATTTATTTATTTATTTTGTGTTGCAACGCTTTGTGAAAGAACACAGATCTTAAAGTAAATTATCGAAGTAGAGCTTACATGTTTGTAATGCAAGACAAAATTTTGATTGACGTCCATTTGTCAAGTAATTTTGATAAGTTTATATACGTTTAATGCGTTGTTCGGGACATTAAGTTAAAATATGATTGTAAAACACACTTTTCATCCCTCAGCTGGATTACATTCATACGGTCGAAATATTCCTCTGTGGAATCAGGCCTGGAAATTGTAAAACTGTCACAATAACGCCGCTGTACAGTCAAAATATTCCTCTGTGGAATCAGGCCTGGAAACTGTACAATTATTGCAATAACGCGGCTGTACAGCTATTATATATTTCTTGAGATTCGCTATTATTTATAAAAGTACTTAAGATTATGAGACTTGAATTTCATATTTTACAGGATTCATTAAGTCATGAAGCTTTAAAATCGATTACACACAATGTATGCTTGAACAGCTTTTGCTTCCCTACGGTCGTTCATGCAGTGTGTAATTGATTTTCAAGCTTTATGACTCCTGTAAAAATGAAGTTCAAATCTTAAACAAACCTCGTCCTTGAATTTCTTCTGGCGAGAACGTCCTCATATTTTATCATTCTATAGATTACTTAATGCCATTCTTGACGTTTAATGGCTAATCAAGAACCAACTTTATATAGAAAACTTCTGCTTTCAAGTTCATTTGATCATGGAGAAAGCAGCCAGTAATATGCATCTCTGTCGTGGGAGCCGCGTTCGAACTGGAAGAGCATAGGATTCGTAATCCAAGGGTTGCGGGTTCGATACCCGCCCAGAGTCGACAGCCGACTCTATGAGCATTTGGTGAAGGAATTTAGCTCCCATTTTATCGGCATGATATAGCCAATAATGTGGTGAAAGCATTGATAAAAAGCAGATTACCAACCATTTATCCATTTATGCTATGGTAAATCCTGTTTGTTATCTGACTAGGTTCTAATCTGGAAATTATGCATAAATTATAGATAATGAATGAAATTATGCATAAATTATAGATAATGAATGAATCTCTATCAAACTAACATCTTTTGAATACTTAATTTCGAAGCCTCTTCTCCTACCTTTCATTACATTACCTTATATCAAGGAAGGACGAAAGGCTTATGAAAGTGGAAACTTCTCATATTACTACTTCGAGTTTGATTCGAGTTGGATTCGACTAATCTTGATGGGGCAGATATTCCGCGGATTATTGAAATATACCGTATTTCTTCGCGTATATAATCCGCTATCAACTGCAAACTGCATAGACCCAGATCTGACGTCCCATAATGCGTAGCCTGATCATGGTCTATGTTGTTTGTTCTACTGATTAGTCCTTACAAACTGTATAGACCCAGATCTGCCGGCGCATTATACGACGGCAGATCTGGGTCTATGCAGTTTGAAGTTGATATCGGTTTATACAGGAGTAAATAGGGTAATCAAGATTACCTTAGAGTACCGGTCGGTTGCTAGAAAGGGATAGGTAGCATATTTGTCATATAGGAATTATCATTCGTCGAATAGGTGGAATTTAGTCACCCAACCGTATCAAACTAGGTGGTCAATTAGGTGTTGAGCTTCACCTGTCAATCACTGTGTCAGGAAGATTTTAATGTCTTGCAGCCAATGATATCACGATGAGGAGCAACTTTTCTCGACGACAGTCAGATTCAGGCTGGAGGAAATAGATAACCCGTTCCTTTTTATAGTGGGATCACGGCCTTTATGAGACCTTGCTACCAGGATTTTGTTGTAATGATAGTGACTGACGCAGTCAGGAGTATACAACGTTCCCCAAAGACATAAATCAATCATTTGTACAAAGTATATTATTTAACATTTTCTTTTTTCCTTTTCAGGTGACCCTCCATGCCACTTGCCTGACCCTCACAGCCATGACAATAGATCGGTACTGTGCCATTGTGTATGCTGTCAGATCCATGAACTGGAGGACTCCTAGAGCATCCGTCATTATTTGCTTCGTGGTGTGGTTAGGTAAGTTCTGTTTGGGATTAAGTTTTTGAAACCTGTGGCTCATTTCTCGTCAATGACAACTTATTTCTCTCCTGTTTGTTCTGTGTAGAATTTCTCAAAGAACAAAACGTATTACTTTCTGAGAAAAAAATCGTCCAGTTGGGACCTAGGAGTATTCGGTAAAGACCCTGGGGATTTGCCATGGCGAGCCATCTTAGTTGCTGTAGCCACTTTAAAATTCACATCAGATAAAATACCCTGCGTCAGCTTTATATAGTACATCTGCATAATTACCATAGCAAATATTTGAATGAATATAGTTGAAAACCCATGAACACAGAAATAATATTATATATATGTGTGTGTGTGTGTGTGTGTGTGTGTGTGTGTGTGTGTGTGTGTGTGTGTGTGTGTGTGTGTGTGTGTGTGTGAGAGAGAGAGAGAGGTACAACGGGCTCTGATTGCTAATGGATTATCCGACGCTAGTGTATAACTGCTTTGCCAGCAGCTTCTTACCTGTGCGTTTATGCGTTACTGTTCGCATTCGTTCAGTGTACAATTCCTCATGCAACAAAGCGTATTCCTTCCTAAAAAAAATCGTAAACTTAAGTTTTCCTTATTTTCAGTGTCTTTCCTGTTCTCCTTGCCATTTGCCATATTCTACCGCACAGCTTTTTACGGACCGGACCAAAATATAGTATGCATAGAAATGTGGCCTGATCCATACGAAGTTTGGAACAAGGGCTCAATTATAGGAGTGGTGACGACCACCTATGTCGTGCCTCTTTCTGTTATAGTATTCTGTTATACAAGGATATTGAAAACCTTATGGCAGACAAGGGTACGGTACATACATACATACATACATACATACATACATACATACATACATACATACATACATACATACATACATACATACATACATACGTACATACATACATCAAACGAACTTGTCCCGTAGAGTGGTAGTATTTAGCGCAATGAACCATTTCCCCCAATGTTTTCAAACTACGACGATAGATAATCCATTTATAGATATACCCACCAAACCCTGCTTTTGTTCTAAACTAAAAATGTTTATTGAAAAAACAATATACCCGTTTATGTCTTGGTTCCGACAATAAAAGCTTCTATGTGTCCTCTAATCAATATTAATTTAAAGTTGTTTTTTTTTATAGAATTCTCAAAAAAAGACATTAGAACTCTGTTTACAAATTATATCCCTATCATAGCTCATGTGATCTCGGAATTGCATGGGAATAAAAGATTCAACGCGTTTCTTTCTCGCAAGGAAGCTATCAGTTACTTTCTCAGAGTGCTTCATACTCTTAATAGTCAGGGAGCCGCGGTATCTCAGTTGGTAGAGCGTCGGACTTGCACTCCAAGGTTCGAGGGTTTGATACCCGCCCATGCCAGTCCGGGTCGGCTGCCTCGATGAGTCCTTGGGATAGACACATAGCTTAAATTTCGTCGGCATGATATAGCCAATAATGTGTTAAAAGTGCCGTTAAAACCCAAAACAAAAAATCTGAATAGGCTCCAAATTTATGAAAGGACTTTTATGCGAGAATCACACAAACTACCTTTATAAGAAAAACACACAAAAATTATCGTTTCTGTACTGTGTTTATCACTATTCTGCGTTGATGTCGTTAATTGTTTTGTTTTTTTAGAGAAAATCTTTGCTTTGGCAATTTATCAATTTTTAATACAACAATATGTAAGCCAAAAATTACAACTAAACACGAGTCATGACGCTCATTTACCCTAATATAAAACTTTGGTGTATTTTCATAAAACTGAAAAGTAATTGAATGTTCATTTTCACTTTTAAAATATTCTTTTCTTATTTTTCTTGGTCAACTCTGGAAAAAAAATCTGATACAAAAGAATAAATTCATTTTAGCCTGTTACCTGCATAAAGAGAAATGAAGTGAAGTTATGTTATTATTATTATTATTATTACTATTATTATTATTATTATTATTATTTCGATTTGCTTACGTATGTCGGAAGTGACATATAGTTTTATCTGAGACGAATTAGCAATGCATTTTTTTCAATGGAATGCTATATATTTTTCGATTGTCACTAAATTTTAGAGATATTAAAGCTTCCTTCTCCAAAACTGAAATTTTACGTGGTTCGAGCTTACAAAAACAAAAAAAAAATTAAAAAACATTTAAAAAAACACACAAAAATTTGAGAGAATTCCTTAGGAATTAAAAGGAAGCGAGGGATCATTCAGCAAAATTTCGCCCTTCTTTAGATACGAATGCAAGGAGTTAAGGGCCTTTATTTAGATATGAATACAAGGAGTTAAGGGCCCTTCTTTAGATACAAATACAACGAGTTAGGGGCCCTTCTTTAGATACAAATACAACGAGTTAAGTACCCTTATTTAGATACAAATAAAACGAGTTAAGTACCCTTATTTAGATACAAATACAACGAGTTAAGTACCCTTATTTAGATACGAATACACGGATTAAAGGGCCCCACTTTAGATACGAGTACAATGACTTAAGGGCCCTTCTTTAGATACAAATACAAGGAGATAAGGTCCCTTCCTTAGATAAGAATACAAGGAGTTAAGGCCCTTCTTTAGATAAGAGTAAAAGGAGTTAGGGGCCCAATTTCACGAAAGTCTACTACGATCCTTCCTAAAGTAATTTTAAGATCATACCTTAAATAGTTTATATTGATCATACATAATTTATAGTAAAGAATAGGACGATTTGTTGATTAATCTGTGCAATTCGGAAAGGTACTTTCATCGTTCGTACCTTCTTAAGGAGGGTTGACACTTTAAGCGAATGCTGGAATTCAGGGCGATATCATTGTTTCCAAGATCACAAGGCGATAAATAGCAGTCATGAATTTAGGCCAGACCTTGCCAGACCTTGCCAGACCAAATATTTTGTAACAACAACATTTGTTAGTAATTTCTTATGTAAATTATTAAAATACTAGAAAAAGAGACGATAATTATTATTAAAGTTATATAAAATTATAGGGCACATCTTTTTTACTTGAAAAACAATTATTTTACAAAATTTCTTCAAATTTTCTTATTTCGTAAACTATTACATTTGCATACATTTCTTTAAATATACTAAATAATTTAATTTTCAATCATACAAAATGTAATTGTGCTGAAATTTTTCTCAGTTAAACCTTGATGGGTGAGTGATAGATTATTATCACAAAAATATAGGGTTTTTCAGATAAATGTTTAAGCTTTCAGACTTGTATATTGTTATTGCAACTGCCTTGCCAAATTCCATGGCTATTGTTGTGGCAACTGCCTTGCCAAATTCTATTACTATTCTCCGCAATTGACACGTCAGCTATGTTGTCCCAGACGTTTTAAAAGTTTGCATTAGTGATTCATGTACGATAATTAATCATTTAAATGTAATATTTACTAATTTATATGTAATTGTTCAAATATGTAATTGGTATAATAGTCAACAACATGCAAAATGTATCTTTTCATATGCAACAGATACTGCATTTTTCTTTTATAATACGTATTCAATTATATATATATATATATATATATATATATATATATATATATATATATATATATATAATCGCTTCATATGCAAACTGAATGCATTTATATGCAATAGTTTCAATTAATTTAGATTTTAAACCGTTTGATTGAAATACTCATTATTTATAAGCAATAAGATATTATTTATTTGGCATGGATTTTTTGTGGGGGGGGGGGAGGGGTCGTTCGATATAGTGCATCATTTATATACAATATTTGTTCTTCATTTGCAACAAAAATTATTCATCTACCAAAAAGTTTATGCATTTGAAATAAAATTCATTCATTAGGTGTAAGTTACCATAGCATTCATGCTGAACTTATAGGTAAGTACAATAAAATATATAATTAACATATTTAAAAATAATTTAATATATTTTTAAGTATATCTTGATTGTTGCTCACTTTTCCAGAAAAATTAATTACAATTCGAATATGGTTCTTTTAATTTTCTGATGATTATAACACACCAAGATCATTGATCTGGGATTATTCTATATTTGCCTTCTTTCCAGGGTCAAGTCCAGAGTAATGGTATCTCATCCATAAAAGCTCAGGCACAAGAAAGGCGCCGAAAACGGGTTACCAAGATGGTAGCCTCGGTAGTTCTTGTTTTTGCAACTTTCTGGCTACCCATTCATATCATCAATCTTTGGATGAAACTGGACACAAAATTTCCCAAAACGGATCAAATGTACAGCTTCAAGATTTTTGCTCACACTTTATCATATGCTAATTCATGTGTAAATCCCATCGTCTATGCTTTTCTAAGTGACGGATTTCGAAAGTCTTTTAGGAAGTCTTTCCCGAACCTAGTGAGACGATTTGGCCTGTGTCGTGGTGTAGCTGAGGAGACAGTTAGTTTGGCACCGACTGAAAGGTGTACAGAGGCGACACTAATGATTGTCAAAAATAGGGAAAAACGTTTTATGCAAACTGACTTATGAAATGTTTAGTTATATATGGAAATACTTATTTAAATCAAATGCTCTTTTATATCTCATTGTAAGACGCTCGTCATAAAACTATTTTATAAAATAAAAGGTTCTTACAAGGTTATCGACGTATAAATCACACGCACGCACAGCTGGTAAAAATGTAAAAATACAAGCATACGATGTTAAATGCGCAAGTGTCTCACATTCGCGTTTCCTGTGGTAAATTGGACGCTAGGAAACTTGTGAAAAGAATTTTCTGGAAAGAAGAAACATTGCTTACTAGGTTTTATCTCAGCGAATGGTATGTATCGGACAAATTATATATAAATATACAATTAGGTTGCTATAAATACAATGTAAATGAGTATTTCATGTAATGAACAATTTCATTGTCAAAACGCCGTTATGTAACAATGAATATCTTTTCGTATTTTAATTGACTGTTCAATGAACCACTTTTTTTTGCTGAAAATAGTGTCGCGCGACCAACTAACTGAAACGAACGTAAAGAGAGAATGGCGACCTAAGTGTTGTTGTCTTTTCTTTGTTTGTTTCGTTTTTTTCCCAAACAGATATATGCGTAAAAAATTGCAGGCAGTAACACGAAATGTATGCCAGCTCGCCTCCAGTCTATATATCATACAATTAGTGAACTGAGTTCACTGACAGGACAAATCAACCTTTGGAAAAAATGAATTGGGAAAGACTTTCACTAGTCCTCACATAAATATATAATTCGCAGTGTTAACATGTGTGTGCTGTAAGTCTCTGTGTGTGTGTGTGTGTGTGTGTGAGAGAGAGAGAGAGAGAGAGAGAGAGAGAGAGAGAGAGAGAGAGAGAGTAAGAGAGAGAGATAGAGCGTTTGAAGTTTCATTACTATCGACCTCACGAATCAGCAAGACTGATATGTATACATCATGTTGGTTTCAATACGACTATACAAAGACTGACTTCCATTCACGTATATCTCGTTTTATCCCTAAATTTCCATGAGGGGTAAATAGACAAATGATCCGTTTTCGAGAAGTTGCAACTCTCATTGTTTACTGCCCGAAATATTCAGACCCCTTTCTTGTTTTTGATCGATATGAACAGTCTCCATTATTAAAGGGTGGTACTGCTGATTTTATCACTCTAAGTCTACTAATAACTTGTGTATATATATATATATATATATATATATATATATATATATATATATATATATATATATATATATATATATATGTATATATATATATGTGTATATATATATATATATATATATATATATATATATATATATATATATATATATATATATATATATATATATATTCAACAAGAATAAAATTGGTACTTTAGAAACGTACCAATAGAGGACGCAAGCTACCAATAAATAAGAATTTGTATCTACCTACACCGCTTCCGTTGGAGGGTATAGTTTAATTTCACCAAGAACGAAATACCTCAGCTCACTTAATGCAATACTGCGCATGCTCAACAGTTAGCTTTCAGCGAGGAAAGCTAAGGAAAATCCGGTTGTTTCACACTCTGGGAAATGAGCTATTCTATATCTGTAGGATACTCTGTTCAATTTTTTACGGGTGTGTGTGTGTGTGTGTGTGACGGGTACAGTACTTAGTTATTATCTTATATCTTTTTGTGTAAGAATGAGAAAAACAGTCTAACAAAGGAAGTAATCTTCTACGTAAAGAATAAAAACTGCCTAAAAATACACATCTGCCAAAGAAAAACTATTCGATATTATTATAATTATACCTAAATTTTCGTCCCTTTAAAATTAACAATTAGAATCTATGATTATCGGCTCTTCATGAGCCTGCTCTCTCTCTCTCTCTCTCTCTCTCTCTCTCTCTCTCTCTCTCTCTCTCTCTCTCTCAACTACAAAGAGCCGGAAAAGTTGTATTTATTTTTGTGTTGCACTCTTTCATCAATGAAAATTACGTATCTAAAATCTATCCAGAATACATTTTGGCACGCTATTCTGACTTTTGAGGACTTATTCGAGCATGCCTCTAATAAGTGTTAACTAAACTAAGACGCGTAGAATTTTGAAAGAATCTTTAATTGAAAACATATCCACTCAGTGCAAATAGACCTCATGTCACACACACACAGAGACACACACACACACATATATACATACATATATATATATATATATATATATATATATATATATATATATATATATATATATATATATATACTACTGCTACTACTACTACTACTACTGCTACCACTACTACTACTACTAATAATAATAATAATAATAATATAATAATGTCTTTATTTAAGAGGATAAGATAAATAGCCTTTAAGCTAATCTCTCATACGTATATACATTAGTTAAAAATCATAATCTTTCTTTAAAATCTGACAAAAATGACATGAAAAATCATAGAGGATGATATTATTAATTTAAAACAATAAAAGGAAAATCTGTGTTTAGATTTACAATCGGAATATAAGTCTAGATATTATTAGCGGTGTGCCAGAAGGTAGTCGTGATACAAGGACTTGAATTTACAGTAAGAAGTTGAATTTGTAATTTCTTATATAATATTATTTCATAATTTTGGGTCCGATGCAGCGAGAGATTTATCGAGAGAGAGAGAGAGAGAGAGAGAGAGAGAGAGAGAGAGAGAGAGAGAGAGAGTGGAATAGAAAGATACTGTTTGGAAAAAGAACGAAGGTCATGGTTATATTATAGCGGTTTGGTGAGATGAGATAAATAATGAAGTACAAGACCATTGAGCGTTTTGTACATCATATAACCATTTTGCAATGCAACGCGTTAACAAAATGGTAACCAATTTAATATTGAAAGCATTTCCCACGATGGTGTGAAAATATTAGTTTTTACAAGTATTCTTTACTCGACTTTATTCTTGATAAACCGCTCCTATTTAAGAAGATATACATTTTGCTTATTCAGCTTCAGAAATTGTGCAGACAGCCAACGTGCATAGGATTTGTCATTCAGGAAAATTTATTGCGGTTTTTGAATTTATTAGATGCTAAGGGCTGCATCGGGCTTTTGAAATTTCTTCGATACTAGGAATAGCTGCATCAGGCTTTTGAAATTTCTTCGATACTAAGAATAGCTGCATCGGGCTTTTGGAATTTCTTCGATACTAAGAATAGCTGACTTGGGCTATTGGAATTTTTTCGATTCTAAGAATAGCTGACTTGGGCTTTTGGAATTTCTTCGATACTAAGAATAGCTGACTTGGGCTTTTGGAATTTCTTCGATACTAAGAATAGCTGCATCGGGCTTTTGAAATTTCTTCGATACTAAGAATAGCTGACTTGGCCTTTTGGAATTTCTTCGATACTAAGAATAGCTGCATCGGGCTTTTGGAATTTCTTCGATACTAAGAATAGCTGACTTGGGCTTTTGGAATTTCTTCGATACTAAGAATAGCTGCATCGGGCTTTTGGAATTTCTTCGATACTAAGAATAGCTGACTTTGGCTTTTGGAATTTCTTCGATACTAAGAATAGCTGCATCGGGCTTTTGAAATTTCTTCGATACTAAGAATAGCTGCATCGGGCTTTTGGAATTTCTTCGATACTAAGAATAGCTGCATCGGGCTTTTGAAATTTCTTCGATACTAAGAATAGCTGCATCGGGCTTTTGGAATTTCTTCGATACTAAGAATAGCTGCATCGGGCTTTTGAAATTTCTTCGATACTAAGAATAGCTGCATCGGGCTTTTGGAATTTCTTCGATACTAAGAATAGCTGCATCGGGCTTTTGAAATTTCTTCGATACTAAGAATAGCTGCATCGGGCTTTTGGAATTTCTTCGATACTAAGAATAGCTGCATCGGGCTTTTGAAATTTCTTCGATACTAAGAATAGCTGACTTGGGCTTTTGGAATTTCTTCGATACTAAGAATAGCTGCATCGGGCTTTTAAAATTTCTTCGATACTAAGAATAGCTGACTTGGGCTTTTAGAATTTCTTCGATTCTAAGAATAGCTGGCTTGGGCTTTTGGAATTTCTTCGATACTAAGAATAGCTGACTTGGGCTTTTGGAATTTCTTCGATACTAAGAATAGCTGACTTGGGCTTTTGGAATTTCTTCGATACTAAGAATAGCTGACTTGGGCTTTTGGAATTTCTTCGATACTAAGAATAGCTGACTTGGGCTTTTGGAATTTCTTCGAAACTTAAAATAGCTGCATCGGGCTTTTGGAATTTCTTCGATACTAAGAATAGCTGACTTGGGCTTTTGGAATTTCTTCGATACTAAGAATAGCTGCCTTGGGCTTTTAAAATTTCTTCGATACTAAGAATAGCTGCATCGGACTTTTGGAATTTCTTCGATACTAAGAATAGCTGCATCGGGCTTTTGAAATTTCTTCGATACTAAGAATAGCTGCATCGGGCTTTTGGAATTTCTTCGATACTAAGAATAGCTGCATCAGGCTTTTAAAATTTTTTCGATACTAAGAATAGCTGACTTGGGCTTTTGGAATTTCTTCGATACTAAGAATAGCTGACTTGGGCTTTTAAAATTTCTTCGATACTTAGAATAGCTGACTTGGGCTTTTGGAATTTCTTCGATTCTAAGAATAGCTGACTTGGGCTATTGGAATTTTTTCGATTCTAAGAATAGCTGACTTGGGCTTTTGGAATTTCTTCGATACTAAGAATAGCTGCATCGGGCTTTTGGAATTTCTTCGATTCTAAGAATAGCTGACTTGGGCTTTTGGAATTTCTTCGATACTAAGAATAGCTGCATCGGGCTTTTGAAATTTCTTCGATACTAAGAATAGCTGCATCGGGCTTTTGGAATTTCTTCGATACTAAGAATAGCTGCATCGGGCTTTTGGAATTTCTTCGATTCTAAGAATAGCTGACTTTGGCTTTTGGAATTTCTTCGATACTAAGAATAGCTGCATCGGGCTTTTGAAATTTCTTCGATACTAAGAATAGCTGCATCGGGCTTTTGGAATTTCTTCGATACTAAGAATAGCTGCATCGGGCTTTTGAAATTTCTTCGATACTAAGAATAGCTGCATCGGGCTTTTGGAATGTCTTCGATACTAAGAATAGCTGCATCGGGCTTTTGGAATTTCTTCGATACTAAGAATAGCTGACTTGGGCTTTTGGAATTTCTTCGATACTAAGAATAGCTGCATCGGGCTTTTAAAATTTCTTCGATACTAAGAATAGCTGACTTGGGCTTTTAGAATTTCTTCGATTCTAAGAATAGCTGACTTGGGCTTTTGGAATTTCTTCGATACTAAGAATAGCTGACTTGGGCTTTTGGAATTTCTTCGATACTTAAAATAGCTGCATCGGGCTTTTGGAATTTCTTCGATACTAAGAATAGCTGACTTGGGCTTTTGGAATTTCTTCGATACTAAGAATAGCTGCCTTGGGCTTTTAAAATTTCTTCGATACTAAGAATAGCTGCATCGGACTTTTGGAATTTCTTCGATACTAAGAATAGCTGCATCGGGCTTTTGAAATTTCTTCGATACTAAGAATAGCTGCATCGGGCTTTTGGAATTTCTTCGATACTAAGAATAGCTGCATCAGGCTTTTAAAATTTTTTCGATACTAAGAATAGCTGACTTGGGCTTTTGGAATTTCTTCGATACTAAGAATAGCTGACTTGGGCTTTTAAAATTTCTTCGATACTTAGAATAGCTGACTTGGGCTTTTGGAATTTCTTCGATTCTAAGAATAGCTGACTTGGGCTATTGGAATTTTTTCGATTCTAAGAATAGCTGACTTGGGCTTTTGGAATTTCTTCGATACTAAGAATAGCTGCATCGGGCTTTTGGAATTTCTTCGATTCTAAGAATAGCTGACTTGGGCTTTTGGAATTTCTTCGATACTAAGAATAGCTGTATCGGGCTTTTGGAATTTCTTCGATACTAAGAATAGCTGCATCGGGCTTTTGAAATTTCTTCAATACTAAGAATAGCTGCATCGGGCTTTTAAAATTTCTTCGATACTAAGAATAGCTGACTTGGGCTTTTGGAATTTCTTCGATACTAAGAATATCTGACTTGGGCTTTCTTCGATTCTAAGAATAGCTGACTTGGGCTTTTGGAATTTCTTCGATACTAAGAATAGCTGACTTGGGCTTTTGGAATTTCTTCGATACTAAGAATAGCTGACTTGGGCTTTTGGAATTTCTTCGATTCTAAGAATAGCTGACTTGGGCTTTTGGAATTTCTTCGATACTAAGAATAGCTGACTTGGGCTTTTGGAATTTCTTTGATACTAAGAATAGCTGCATCGGGCTTTTGGAATTTCTTCGATACTAAGAATAGCTGACTTGGGCTTTTGGAATTTCTTCGATACTAAGAATAGCTGCATCGGGTTTTTGGAATGTCTTCGATACTAAGAATAGCTGACTTGGGCTTTTGGAATTTCTTCGATACTAAGAATAGCTGACTTGGGCTTTTGGAATTTCTTCGATTCTAAGAATAGCTGCATCGGGCTTTTAAAATTTCTTCGATACTAAGAATAGCTGCATCGGGCTTGTAAAATTTCTTCGATACTAAAAATAGCTGACTTGGGCTTTTGGAATGTCTTCGATTTTAAGAATGGCTGAAAAAAGAAAAGAATATTCTCATGCTGCAGGGTTTTTAGAAAAGAAAGAAAGAAAAAAAAAAAAGAAGACTCCCCTCATAATTAAGTCAATAGTTAATTGGATAAGAATTGATATCATAAGTGTTTATTGTCATTTTCCATGCAATGATCGTGTTAAAAACTGTCCGGTGCCAAAAGGAGCAGCTTGCATAATGCATTCTGCGCTGAAATATCCATATAACCATTGTTCTTCTACATGGTAAAGAGGTCATCTTTATTATATTATATTATATTATATACATATATACATATATATATATATATACATATATATATATATATATATGTGTGTGTATGTATATATGTATGTTTGTTCTTCTTGGTGTCTTGCAATATGTGGCCAGTCTTATGTCACACAACCAATGTACTGATGTCCAATTATAGTCAATAAAGGGGCTCACAGATACTTGTTCCTCAGAGAATATGGGTGCCATTACGTCATTGACTACAATGTCTAAGTTTGCAATTGACATCGCATTGCCAAATTAGCCTTTCCACTGATATGTTAAAAGTTTCTACAAGAAAAACGGTAATTTCCCTAATTTGTAAATGATTATGAATATATTAAATATTAGCACAATTTCTGATTGTCCAAGATACAAGATATGTTGCAAAGTAAATATCAAGTAAATGACATGCTATTTTTTTCCCCTTTCATTCCTAGAGGATTCGTTGCCAGATAATATTTAATCAAAAACAGGCGTTTTAACCTAAGAATATTTTACAAAACAGCAGGAATGCGTGTATGTTTGAAAACTGATTGACATTTATGCGTATTTTTCAGATATTAATTTCATTTTTCACATTCTATCGACAACTCGTTACTAATTAGATATATATTTTTTGCAAGGTCTAAGCAGTGGATATGTGCATTGTCTTCGCCATTCATATTTTCTTGCATTAAATATTCGATGTTATAATTGTTTTTCTAATTTATTTTAATACTTATAACTCCACCCCCTCCAACCCGCACCCCCGATGAAAGTTAAAAAAAACAAAATGACGCAATCTAGGGAGCATCTTAAGACTGATTTGATCTGTATGTAAACCGTGTGTATAAAGATAGCAGGTATTCACATAGAACGATTTTTTTTAAAAAAATTTTTAATCCCGCTGCTGCCCGTTGCCTCTCGAGATCTTAGGCCATATTTGGGAACTTAGGTCACGTTCATATTGCACTTCTACAACCATTTGTCTTTATGATATTGACCTGGTTTCGATGTGATATTGACCTGGTTTCGAGATTATGCTGCGCGGATACTTCAAACTAATATATTTCTCTTTTCGGATACAGAAACATAAACAAGACAAATCAGAGCGAATTCATAAATAAAGTCGAGTAAAGACGAGTTTGCTTGACTTTGGTTATTAAAAGAAATGTTACGATTTCAAAACGAAAGGAAGGTTAGATATATGTCAAAGTGAGGACAATACAAAAGTGGGTTATAGTTCGAGACGATATGTTGCAATGAGTGAAGCTTGGATTAGTTGTAGAATAGGGTCTGTAATTGAATAGAAGGGTGAATAGAACTTCGTTTCTGCGGAGTTATGGAAATCCAGTGAGTGAGGCAAACGGCATTTGGAACTACCTCGGCTATTTCTGCGAGACAAAAATATGCTTCGATCTTTGCCTGCGAAGTCATTTACAGAAAAATCATACATTTTGTTCGCCAAAAAATGTATTTCAGGGAAAAGAAATACAATCTATTCTGATTGAGATATTTCTACTTTTGGATTACTTGTAGGATTGACTGAGAGGTTACGAATTAAAATATAGTTCGATCATTCGTAACTTCTCTGTCAATCCTTGTTTAATAAATAGCCGAAGTGGTCGGAATGGCAGCTATCGACATACATTCGAGGTATGATTCGTGGGATTGACCTCAAACTTTTGAATGTGGCAAACGGTTGTAGAAGTGTCATACATGGACTGAACTACAGTGACGTGAGTTACCACTTTGGCTTAAAACTTCAGGTCATAAAATAGGCGCGAGATTTTAAAATGTTTAAAAACTCAGAAAATGGCTGGGATAGCTAACTATAAAAAATGATTCAGCGAAACATCCAAGCTGAATTGAAACGCCATCTGTCTGGAAGTGAAGATGGGTGATCAGGCTAACCACCTATTTAATACTGAACTTTTAAATGGAGTTCCGCTCTTGAAAATACCTGCACTAAAATTCTAAATGCCAGCGCTGGCAAATTTTAGTTTTTCTTGGCACATTTATATATATATATATATTACGCTCTGTCTTGGAAACGGATTGTAATAGCCAAACAATTAAGCGATTTCCAAGACAGAGAAAGCTCAGACGATTTCCAAGATAGAGAAAACTCAGACGATTTCCAAGACAGAGATACCTCGGTCTAGCATTGACAGTGTTGCACAAAGTACTTAGTAATGATACGTCTTACGATTGATCTAGATTTCTCTTTTGTGATACATTAGGCTGTTAGTGGTCTATGTGAAAGTCAGGACTGGTCTAGCTCTTTTGTGATAAATTAGGCTGATAGTGGTCTATGTGAAAGTCAGGACTGTTCTAGCTCTTTTGTGATAAATCAGGCTGATAGTCGTCTATGTGACATCTGAAAAAGAATATTTTATTTGCAAATGTCCGTGATCTTGATATGCAGCTCTCGTACTCTATCAGAATCATTGTTTATCTCTTTCGAGTACACTTTTGGTATTTCTGTATTGCGTTTACTTAATATGTGTATTGAATAGAATATTAGAATCCATTTAGTTGGTGTGCACCACAAAAAAATGGCATCATTTCATAATTCCTTTGAACTTAATATGCATTTGGACATATTATTTTCATTCACATCAAATACCTTTTGCACTAAAAAAGTAAGAGAGAAATTAGTGTAAAAGCAGTAGTAGTACTACTGTTGTACCGGTTGTAAACAATAGTGCTGGTAGAAGCTGTAGTAGTAAGTAGTAGTAGTAGTACCAACAGCAGCATCAATAGTAGTAGAGGCGGATGAAAACATATCGCTCAAATGATTACACACACACACACACACACACACACACACACACACACACACACACACACACACACACATATATATATATATATATATATATATATATATATATATATATATATATATCATGATACGGACGACTTAAAACTTTGTGCAAGGTTGCAAGGTACATGTATCCGTACAATGTCATAAAAGTCTGATATGTAAAGGTGTTTGCCTTTCTGATATGTAACGGTGTTTGCCTTTCTGATATGTAACGGTGTTTGCCTTTCTGATATGTAATGATGTTTCTAACCTTGTAAATGAAATTTTGTTCTATGTATCTGGTATTAATACATATGATCTTGTGGACATGTTTACTTATATGTCAACCATGCATGGAAGGTGAACCACATTTTCTTTTTTGTAGGTGTTACATTCAGAAATTGCTCTTACAAAAATAGATCACAATGTGAAAAAAATGACATCACAAAAAGTCTTCGACGGTTAGAACTATATCTTTAGAGCAGATGTCGTCATATTGTGAAGATGTGTCTTTCTTGTGCTTGAGCTTTAAACGTGAATGTAGCATTCATTTGGAGAATCGCATATGTAAATAACCATGAAATATTGTTTATCGACAAGACATAGTTTGGTTTATTTACGTATGTTTATAACACATTTAGCTAAGCTTAAGGAAACATAAGAATAATGATATTTTCAATAACCATTCACCCATCTTCTTATAACTTAGGTGATAACAGTCTTGAATTTGGATTTTGATGACGGTAGTGGCTGTTTCACTGGCTTAAATAGTGTTTTTCCCGCGACTATTGAAATTTTTTATCGAAAAATACCAAAGTATCTGCTTCTCCGCAGCACTACGTCACGGGGAGATTCGTGACGTCACAATGACGTCAAAGTTTCCTACCGTTTATCGTGGATTTTACTGTCACAAATTTTTACTTTCGTCCAATCCTACGTTTACTGCCTCAAATTTCGACGTTCGATCAATCATAAATCGCGTTACATACGCTTGTGTGTTGGAATGGGCCTTTTTCATATTTTATTCGTTTGCACACTCACATTAGAATATATGTATTAAACGCTGTTCTGGACGATAAGCAACGGTACACCAATAAAATAAGAAAATATTTTCAACTCACAATCAGAAATAATTTGGTTACCCTTTTTCTCAAACCTAGCAATCTTGTTATCATGGTCTATATTTTTGATTGTTAAAATAATGACATATAATCAAATGCTTCTTTTAGAATATTTTTATAGAAACAAAATTAGTATTTTCAAAAAATCAAATTCAATGCCGATTATATTTAAAATTTAAACTTTAATATATCTCAGTTGTGTCTGATACATTATGGAACTTAACAGTGGACTCTTCCAACCATATAATTTAAAATTTTGTAATATAAACTTATTTCATTTTATTCCAGGCTCAGAGTACGAGCAACGGTTATTCAAAGAAAGTCCAAGCACAAGAAAGACGTCGAACGCGAGTTACCAAGATGGTCGTTGCTATCGTACTTCTGTTCGCAATATTCTGGCTACCAATTCACGTCATCAACCTTTGGCTCAAACTGGATGAAAATTTCCCCAAAACAAACTTCATGTACGGTGTTAAAATCTTTGCGCATTCTCTTTCCTATGCCAACTCATGCGTTAACCCGTTAGTTTACGCTTTTCTCAGTGATGAGTTCAGGAAATCTTTCCGAAAATCATTTCCTCAACTTGCGCAAAAGCTACATCTCTGTACCAGTTCTGTAGATGATGAGGGCAAGAGCGGAGGATACACCGAATACACAAGAATGGTTTTAACTCAAGAGGGAAAGCACTTGATGGAGACTGATTTATGAACCGTGTGCTTTTTTTATTTTTCTTCTGCGATTGTAAAATCAGCGGGAATATAAGTAATTTATGAAGATGATACTATTTTCTTGCTGCCAAATTTTGTGGAGACAATGTAATTTTTTTCCGGTGTAGTAATAATTAATGCTGATGGCAAGGAAGAAATGTACAATGATAAAATTGATGTATTCCAGTAATGAAAATTACCCAACCTAAGTACTGTCCAAAACGATGGCATTGGCAATATGCACAGTAAATATATAGAAGATATTTGCTTGAAACGAGCGAATAACGGATATATTTCATGGAGTTAATGAAAATACTTAAGTTTTTCACCCACGAGATGAAATATATCCGTTATTCACTTGGAGCAAGCAAATATTCTTTTTATTTTATGCCCAAGCGTATTGTCTAGCAATTGTATAACACACTGAAGTAACTTATTTTTAACTGTATCCAGCGCGATAATGTCAGCGGTTTACCGTTTATGTTCTGCTCTGTTTTGTGTATATTTGCACATAAAACATCAGCAGTTACATAATGCTCCTTCCCAATTCAAGGTAAAACAGCAGATAAAAACAAAATGTATATATATATATATATATATATATATATATATATATATATATATATATATATATATATAATATATGTATAGTATGTACTCTGTATCATATATATACCACGAGATGTGTACATTTTTCATCAAAAGGAAACGAGGCTTGCCGAGTTGCCTTTTAATGAAAAATTTATACAACGAGTGGCATATCACAGATACAGCGTACTTACTATACATATATTTTATTTATATCACATACAAATACACATACTTGCATTTCCAACGGAGTTAAGATTGACTACAGGAAACTGTGTATTGACGGAGTGAGTGAACTCTTCACATCCCTGCCCAGTGTGTCCGCTACAAAATGTAGTTCTGTACCTATTGCGGCTATTCACAATTTTCTTTGCAATTTGATAAATTGCTTCTTTTCTTTTTTAGCTTCTATTTTCATTCATATTGATTAAATACATACAAGACACACTTATGATTTAAACATGAAAGATGGTTTAAGTGAAGAAAGGAGAGCACTACAAACACAGCATGGTTAGCTTCTTGAACTTGGAACGCGCAGCCATTCGGTCACTTTCGAGTATATGGAAACCAGTGTGGAATCTAAGCTAAATGACGAGCCAACAAGAGGTAATTCAAACATTTACATTTATTTACAGTTGATCTAAGTCATTATTATGCTTTAATTAACATTGCTACCGACCATAAGATTGTTTTCATCCTCCAACGCTCTCTTTCCCCTTTCTGTTGGTCGGTTTATCTGTAAATTTTACCATCATTCATGGGTCGCATGAAAGGCGAAAATCTGCTACGCTCTTTTTTTCACGGATTTTCGCCCGTGGCTTGCGACGATGGTCCAGAGAGAGAGAGAGAGAGAGAGAGAGACTGTGGTAAAACTGATTTGCGGAGACAGACCAACCAACAGAGAGAGAGAGAGAGAGACAGACAGAGAGAGACAGACAGACAGATATGTGGGGTGGTGGTTTGTGGAGATTTAGCATAAGATTTTTTTTTGTCCATCCATATGTTTCTCTGTTGATCGATTGGTCTGCTGCCTGTCCAACCAACAGAGTGAGAGAGAGAGAGAGAGAGGCCTTCGGACATTTTAATATATAAAAATAATGTTTTTAGAACCCTAATATAGGTTGTAAAAAAAGCATTAAATAGACTACAGTATATGTTTGCCTCCTAACCAAGAAATTTACCTTACAGTCTCGACAGGCTATTGCAACTTTGTATCATTGGTATTGTGAACACTGTAAATAAATCCCATGAAAAGTGCAAGCATACCATTACGACGAACCAGGTTCTTGTATGTAACTTTGTGTAAGTTCAAGTTCAAGGGTTTCATCCACCTCAAATTAATTCTCTCACTCTCTCACTCTCTCTCTCTCTCTCTCTCTCTCCATATATTTCGACGTACGTGTGTCCCTTAGGCATGAGAGAAATAAGGGATAGCAGAGGGGATTTCAACTTCAATTAAATTGTGTACCATGTTTAATTCATTTAGAAAACGGGGATTATTAAAAAAAAAACATTCGTTACTTTCTTATGTTATTAATGATTGATAAGTGGAAATTCATCACTGATCTAGAGAGTATAGAAGCAATAACCACTGTTGAAACCATGTTTATGGTTATGCGTATTCATGCGCCATGGGCGGATCACAATTTGATATACCAACAGTATTGGTATATCAAATTGCTTTATACCGACACTTTAAAAGTCATGTTACTTTTAATGTATGTGGTATATATATATATATATATATATATATATATATATATATATATATATATATATATATATATATATATATATATATCCATTGCTGGATTTTACCTTTACACCACGAAAGCGTCTTACATAAGCTTGAAATTTCTTAGTCATAATGTTATCGATATCTATTGACGGCCAGTGAAAAAATATATTTTTTCAATCCTGTTTAAAACTAATATTTTTTCACTCCAGTGAAATATCACAATTATTTCACTAGGAAAACCCAGTAGTGCACTGACTAGCATAACATAAATAAAGATAATTCTATTTAATTCTAGTTTAGGTGGTATATGTTTCCATGTAGACATATTTAGAAACCCTATTACCCAGTGATAGTTGCTCTTTTTAATTGTTGGCTTTCATTAAAGATAACACGTGGGACTGTAGATAGGAACTGATATTATATAATAAAAATTTCTTACGTCACTTCCTTTTTTAGTGAGTGTGTGTGTCTGTGTGTGTCTGTGTGTGTGTGTGTGTGTGTGTCCCATTTTTTAGTCGGTAGGGAAATACATTAGGTTTATGCAATGGCCCTATTGTACTTTTCAAATAGTAAGGTCAGAAAATATTTTGAAATGGTCACGTGATCACAGTTGCAACTTCTTATGCAATCCAGGCCGGGTCCAGGCGACTCGTAGCTTAAAGGGTAAAGTGTTTGGGAAATAGGGCATATTGAATATAAGTTTTGGGTCTTTTACTACAATTTGATGGAGGGTTAGCACGTTAAGACAGCGAGGCTTTCCCGAGCTAACTTAACATTTTCGCCACGGGATCAAATAAACATTGTATTCGAAGACACTAATCTTGTATTGTATTTATCCTGCAACTCTCAAATAAAGACACGTAAAATCAAATAAGACGTGTCTCCATTTAAAGACGTGTAAAATCAAAATAAGACGTGTCTCCATTTCAACCCAGGTTAGCTATAAGCAACATGTCGTGAGGACTGGAAACAGCTGAAACCTCATCACATTGTAGTCCAGTTAAATACACTACATGAATATAACTCATGACAACGTACCACTTGTGATCACAATTACAATGTATCATGATAAGAAGAAAATTTAAGTTTGCAGAAGATTCTTTATATTTACTATCTCACTGGAATATGTTTATGTGTGTGTGGATTCATTGCTGTATTCTAGAGACAGAGTGTTGCACCGAAATACAAGGAATGTAGCAGTGAATACAAAGTTTGCAATGTGACTCCTATTCGTGGAAGGATTTTGAATTTTGTTCATGGATTGGTGAGTATTTCTGTTTTATTTCCTTGATGGAGCTGAAGTTTATGATGGACAAGCTGTGTGGGCGCTATGGTTTTTGAACATGTAAAATATGCAGATACACAAGAAACTATTAGGACAAATAAAAATCACGACGACTTCGTAAGGTCTGGAAAACTCACAAATGCCTTTTATATGCCATCCTGTGCGAACCATGCCATCTTTCCTAAGAAGATTGTATAAAATACGAGAGGAAATGGGGTGTCCGTCATACACAAAAGACAACAAAATCTATACTTGTTTCTTGTGGATGTATGTTGTTCAGTATTTGCAAAGACTTTATCAAAACTAAATCGCTCTATTTTCGACTTTGACAAATCTTGTAGGAGAATGTTGCTTTAAAATATTGCATGAAGCATCATGGAAACCTTGGCTTGTGATAAATCATTGTGTGTGGGGGGGGGGGAGAGAAGATTTATGTCTTATATTTGATTTGTGGTTGAATTAAACATTTACATCTTTTATTCTAATAATATGTCAATACAGTAAACGGAGAGCTTAATATCGAAAAGAACGTTTACATATAAAAGGTAATTGGACGTACAAAAATTTAGACCGCTAGAGGTTTTCAATATATATTTTTGAATGACCTTTTAGAGCATTATTTATAACCGGTTCCTAAGCATCTAGTTATATTATGTTCTCTGCCTTATCTTCTAGTCTTGTTCAATTCCTTAAATACCCGGTTCAGTGATTTTATTATGTTATTACTAAGGTTGAGTATCCGTCATTCCATCGTATGCATTCATTGGATAGATACAGTTTTATATCATTGTAATTCTCAATGTGTTGCTATTTTTATCTGTATTTATTTAAGGAAGTAAACATAACAACCAGTGTCAAACGTTGTCAGATTTGTAGTTAATCTTTCGATGCATGTAATACGTAACGTCTATACTCACGTATAAGTTAGTTTCCAGTGCAAGCAACATAGACCTGGATCTGCCATCGCACAATCCGCTGGCAGATTAGGGTCTATGTGATTTCTTCTACAAATTACTCCTAACAAGCCACATAGATCCAGATCTGCCGCGCATTATGCTACGGCAGATCTGGGTCTATGCAGTTTGCAGTTGGATAAGATGCACTTCATATTATTTGAAAAGTTATAAAGATCAAAAAAGAAGAAGCAAGCAATAACATACGGTGGATCTGATTTAGAGCTCCGATCTTTGTCCTGAACTTGACGCCGTAGCTGGTAAGTCAAGAGAAGTAGAGTAGTTTTGTACGACACTGGGAGTGAGTGCACCACGGTTGAGTCAGAACAAGAACGGCCAAATTTCTGGAAATTTTCCTAACTGTATTAATAAGTTCTACTGTTAGTATGACATTATTCTTCGTTTAGAATATTTTTATTTTGCTAATACATTTATGTTCTTCTATTAAAAGTCAGCGACATGTCGTTATTTCTCCCCCCTCTCCCTCCCTCCCCTCTCTCTCTCTCTCTCTCTCTCTCTCTCTCTCTCTCTCTCTCTCTCTCTCTCCACCCACAATAATTATGTTCATTTTTTTCCTCAGGTTCGTAATGCCCTTATTATTCTGATAATATTACAATCTTTTTTTAAATTAAAAACTTTTTTTTAAAAATGCAATGATCACTGCATTAAAATAGTGCTGCCTTCTCCATCCTCGTGTACTTTTTTCATGTTGCTGACGACACTACTCTGCTAACAGTCAAAACACGCCACGGCCTTGCCGCCAATAATCAGTAAACACCTCGGATATAATAAAGACCGTATGTACTCGCATATAAGTCAAGTCGAACTTCAAACAACATAGACCCTGATCTGCCATAGTCTAATAATAATCTATTGTTGAAATGTAGACTATAACTGAATTACCCTGCAGAATGCAGTACACATAGAGTTCTGCAAAACATAACACTTTTCTGTCCTTGTGAAAACGGCTCCGTCTATTTTTTTTTTTTTTTTCTTCATATGTAACTGAACCTTTAAAATGTACTTATAAACCGGTGCAGCAACATTCTTTTTTGGCATCATCTAAACCTGATTCGGCCCTCTGCGAAGTCGGGGATGTAAAATAGGTCAGATGCGTCCTTCTGCTTGTCGTAAGAGACGTCTGAGTAGAAGCAACTTGTTTGCTGTGGGTTGCCTCCGTTGTCGTTGGAGGAGAGGATCCTGGTAGTTGAGTAGAGGAGAGGCTAATAGTTGCCACTCCGATGCAACACAATACTTTGGCCTCAACTTCAGCTAGACGGGTGGTCAGAAGGGTTCAGTCTGATCAATCGGCTAGTCACGTCAAGCTTCAGAGACTTTGTTAAATACATCCCGTTATACTAATCTCTAAACTTTTCAAAGGTCACCATTTAGATGAAAGAATCGTACTGGTGTTCATGGAACCTTACAAAGAACATGGCTTTTGAGGGCGTTGGCAAGGGTCAATTGAATAAAGTTTTTTCTTTTCTCGAATGTGTAGCCGTGGCATGAGAAACGCAATAAATGAGCGTAAAGCTGTGTCCTCTTGTTGGGCTCCGATTCGGGTGGAGAGCACAGGTGACGAAATAATAGTATACTATTATAGGACAACACTCCAAAATCTTAACCAATAGTATGATACCTGGTTTCAAAAGTACCAGGAATAATTCAAGCAGTGACTCCGAAGAGAAAAAAAAAAACTCTTCCGAGTCAGAGAAATTGGTCAAAATTTCTCATCAATGAATCTAGTCATGAGACTCAAAAGCTGACAAAGTTATCACCGTTTATAACAGATAAAGCACTTCAGGCCTTGGCTGTAGAGCCAAAAAGCGTTAAAACTTTGGAGCAGTGGTTCCCAACCTTTTTGAGCACGAGGACCCCGTTTTAACCTCAAACAATTGCACGGACCCCCACATGCTAATAGTTGTACTTTTAGGCTGTGGCGGGGATAAACGTTTAGCAGCTTAGCGCGTTAAATTCGAACACGCCTTGCTCGCAGTGGCGAGGATAACAGAGGAAAGCAAGAACCGGCTGGAGGAACAATACTTGCTGCGAAGCTATGTGAATAAGGGGACCCCTTGGAATAACCTCGCGGCCCCCCAGAGTCCGCGGACCACAGGTTGGGAACCACTGCTTTAGAGCAATTCAACTGCTTGAAGAGTGTAGCTCCAAAGCTCACTCTAATAATCTGCTTCGCTCAAAGCGATTCGAGGATACCCGTTAAAGTATTTCCACACAAATATATCAACTCTCGTCAAAAGGTGTTGTGCGATCTAGAGATCTGGATGGCTGAAGTTAGACTGAAGATCTCGAAACTCTCAAATCTCAAAACGTTTCCCGAATGGAAGTAATGAACATTCGCCGTAATGGCAAGCTGATTCCCACGACCACTTACATCCTGACATTCGACTGCGCCACTTTACCTACATCGATCAAAGCCGGGTTCTTGAATGTCCCAGTTGATTTTTGCATCCCTAATCCTTTGCGGTGCTTTAAATGCCAGAAATATGTCCACAACACAGATGGCTGCAAGTTGAAACCAGTCTGTCCCAGATGTGGGCAGAAGAGTCACGATGGCTTGTCTTGCACAGAGAAAGTCTCTTGTGCGAATTGCAAGGGAGAACATTTCTCGTACTCTACTGACTGCCCTAAGTTGAAACTCGACAAAGAGATCCAACGCGTGAAACAAGAGAAAGGCATGAGCTTTCCCAAGGTTAGGAAATCTGTGGAAGTTACAGTTCCACTTTATAGCGCTGGCAAATTGTACCTCAGAGCAGCTAACGTGGAGAAGAAACTTTCACAAATAATGTATATACCCCGACATACATTACATTGCCAGAAGATCAAAGAAAGTCCACAATCTTGAAAATACCAAAACCCGCGCGAACACACACCCAAACCGAGAGTGAAGTAGATAACTGAAATAATCTGTGTTACAGTGCAGCAAATAATAACCCCATTGACACAAACGTAAAAGCAGTTAAATCCAGCCCACGAATGAACAGCAAACCACTGGTCATAATGGTCAGAGAAACATTGTAACACATACGATATTGAGTTATATTATCGAGACATCGATCAGATCTGGCAGCAGTAGAAATGCTTGCCCTAAGCCAGATAAGGACCCAATTAAAGACTCTAAAAGACTTCTGAAAAGATCCGATGATTCTATCAATCTTTTTAATAAAATTGGAAGTCTACACGGTATAGACACCGATGATTCTCCTGATACCGCTCCAGGCAATACTCCCAGACATAGAGTACTTCCACCACCTCCATAAATATGTCGGACACCATAAATACAGTCAAATTGCTGAGTTTTAAAGGGACACATGGATGAAATATGTCTTCGAGTTAAAGAACACGAGCCAGTACTTTTCTGCCTTCAGAAGATCTTTCTAAAAGAACACGATAGAGTTATATATCGGTGTACGTGTATACAAAACATGGAGTAGATGTTTGTATATAAGTGTACGTGTATACAAAACATGGAGGGGAATTTGTATATAGGTGTAAGTGTATACAAAATATGGAATAGATGTTTGTATATAGGTGTACGTGTATACAAAACATGGAGTAGATGTTTGTATATAGGTGTACGTGTATACAAAATATGGAGTACATGTATATGTTTGTATATAGGTGTAGCTGTTTACAGCACAGATGTTCAGATTCCTTTCCATAGAAATAGGGGTAAAAATGACTGACTCTATAATAGGAGTGTTTACCTCATAGAAAAAGGGGTAAAAATGATTGACTCTGTCACAGGAGTGTTACCTCATAGAAATAGGGGTAAAAATGATTGACTCTGTCACAGGAGTGTTACCTCATAGAAATAGGGGTAAAAATGATTGACTCTGTCACAGAAGTGTTTACCTCATATAAATAGGGGTAAAAATGATTGACTCTGTCACAGAAGTGTTTACATCATAGAAATAGGGGTAAAAATGATTGACTCTGTTACAGAAGTGCTACCTCATAGAAATAGGGGTAAAAATGACTGACTCTATAATATGAGTGTTTACCTCATAGAAATAGGGGTAAAAATGATTGACTCTGTCACAGAAGTGTTTACCTCATAGAAATAGGGGTAAAAATGATTGACTCTGTTACAGAAGTGCTACCTCATAGAAATAGGGGTAAAAATGACTGACTCTATAATATGAGTGTTTACCTCATAGAAATAGGGGTAAAAATGATAGACTCTGTCACAGAAGTGTTAACTCATAGAAATAGGGGTAAAAATGATTGACTCTGTCACAGAAGTGTTACCTCATAGAAATAGAGGTAAAAATGATTGACTCTGTCACAGAAGTGTTTACCTAATAGAAATAGAGGTAAAAATATCAATAACGATATCCTTTCTTCTAATGCGTACAAACGGTTTCTGACTTCCACTGAGTCAGGTTTTATTATAACAATAGCACCGAAAGTAAAACTGAACCTTTCTTAATGTTGACTATGGCTCTGATTTGTTTCCCTACTTAATACATACGCAGAATGTCTTATATTGTAATTTTCGATGTTTCTTCGTCGGTTTTCTTTCGATCTACCGGGATTATTATTTTTCTTTTTCAAGTTGAGAAGAGAACCATTAAGTAAATGATTACAAATTTTATTTCCTGTGCATCAGGGAGGAATTGCCCTCATAAGGATAAATATATTCTCTATCCAAATTTAATATTGTAGGTACCGTCTTTACTCGCGTATAGTCAGAGTCTAAATGCAAACAACATAGACTCTGATCTGCAGTCGCATAATGCACCGGCAGATCAGGGTCTATGTTGTTCGTTCTACTAATTACAAACTGCATAGACCCAGATCTGCCGGCGCATTATGAGACGTCAGATCTGGGTTAATGGAGTTTGCAGTTGGAATTAGGTTATACACGAGTAATACGGTACCTATATCATGTTATTTATTTAGACTGAAAACAAAATAATCTGTGTTAAGAAAGTCAACCGTTGAGAAAATATGCAGTCATAGGATATAGCTACAAGTATATAAACTTGATACTCTCACGATTTCACAATTATCAGGTAATAACTTAAAGAAGTTTGTCGAGCTTATGTCACAATGGACAAACGCTATGAAAGGTGCTCAGCTCACGGATGTAGTTCCACACAAGCAAGTACTGTAGGCTTGTTGCGTCCAAAAATTTGGATAAAGGAAAACGATAGCTCGATTGATTAGTTGTTTGAGGTTTTTTTTTTTACCTTTCACTTTTATTGCACGAGTCAGCGTTCATGACTTTTCCTTTTTCAATCAGGTAAGAATGATTTTATGTTACTGTGTACTTACTCTTCAGTTTAAATATAAACTCAAGTATAGGTAGGATTGGTATTTTCGTTCGAACATGTTTATATAGAGTGCATTTGTATGAAATCAGAGTACATTTGTATGAAATCAGAGTGCATTTGTATGAAATAAGAGTACATTTGTATGAAATCAGAGTACATTTGTATGAAATCAGAGTGCATTTGTATGAAATCAGAGTACATTTGTATGAAATCAGAGTGCATTTGTATGAAATCAGAGTGCATTTGTATGAAATCAGAGTAGATTTGTATGAAATCAGAGTGCATTTGTATGAAATCAGAGTGCATTTGTATGAAATCAGAGTACATTTGTATGAAATCAGAGTGCATTTGTATGAAATCAGAGTGCATTTGTATGAAATCAGAGTGCATTTGTATGAAATCAGAGTACATTTGTATGAAATCAGAGTGCATTTGTATGAAATCAGAGTACATTTGTATGAAATCAGAGTGCATTTGTATGAAATCAGAGTACATTTGTATGAAATCGGAGTGCATTTGTATGAAATCGATATCCAGATGTGCTGTACAAAGTCATGATGTACACAAACGCATGTATAGGTAGGATTGGTATTTTCGTTCTAACATGTTTATATAGAGTGCATTTGTATGAAATCAGAGTACATTTGTATGAAATCAGAGTGCATTTGTATGAAATCGGAGTGCATTTGTATGAAATCGATATCCAGATGTGCTGTACAAAGTCATGATGTACACAAACGCATGTATAGGTAGGATTGGTATTTTCGTTCTAACATGTTTATATAGAGCGCATTTGTATGAAATCAGAGTACGTTTGTATGAAATCAGAGTGCATTTGTATGAAATCAGAGTACGTTTGTATGAAATCAGAGTGCATTTGTATGAAATCAGAGTACATTTGTATGAAATCAGAGTGCATTTGTATAAAGTCGGAGTGCATTTGTATGAAATCGATATCCAGATGTGCTGTACAAAGTCATGATGTACAAAAACGCATGTATAGGTAGGATTGGTATTTTCGTTCTAACATGTTTATATAGAGTGCATTTGTATGAAATCAGAGTACGTTTGTATGAAATCAGAGTGCATTTGTATGAAATCAGAGTACATTTGTATGAAATCAGAGTGCATTTGTATGAAATCGATATGCAGATGTGCTGTACAAAGTCATGATGTACACGCATGCAACATTCAGTGCATTGTCTACTGTCATATGAATTATGACGAGTCATGGTTCTGATGTGCAGACACAACCTGATTTCCTATTTTCATTACCGGATGGGTGAGCTGTGTGCATTATTAAAATTGCCTAATATTGCAGGAATCGGGGTCGCACGTGGCGTGTTGGTGGTATTACACTAGCATTAGTATCAAGGTCTCACACTAATAATAGTAATATATTACCACGCCTGGTTAGTAGTTTAGTCGAGAAATTTGGTGATAGAACTAGATATGACTGGTATGTGTAATGATTTATTGGTGATATTTATGTGTTTATCTCTATTGTTTAAAATCTGACATTGTAATGACAATGACCTTAAGATGTTGGGTATTCTTGAGCATTTTGTTTTATAAACTTAATGTACGCGTTTGCAATATTTTCTTATGAAATAAATCTTTGTGGAATGGAAGCAAGTGGGTAAGTTGTATATAAAGTTTTTTTAGTGATATATTGCAGTATTTTTTGTCCCAGTCAGTATCGCACTTTAATTCAGTATGGTCAGACTTACAAGTCCATATCAGTTTATTGTAGGTACATGTAACGAACCAAAGTTTAAAGTCAATCAAGGATTAAAGAATTTGATTGTATAACCATTCGGACTCAAAAGCATGGAGATTTATCATGTTTTGTGTTGTAAGGTAATGAGTTAAAATAGAACTTCATGTTAACATGTTCTTATATTTATGTATAGCATGCTAAGGAGATGAGTGCTTTCTGACGCTAAATTAAATTTAACTGTCACACGAGTCGGCGTTCTTGACTTTTTCCTTTTTCCCACAGGTCACAGCATAGAACCAGGTAACACTACTCTCGGTTCCCAATCGGTTTGCAGTGTACTTTAGGTTAGAAGTTCAAACAAAGCATAACACAGGCTTTGCGAGCAACCCTACCTTAATATATTACTGCATTTTTGCTTCAACGTTGTGTTCGTGCAGATTCAAATAGCTCCTATTCATGATCTTGGTCATATTATGTACATGCAGAAGATCGTATTGAAAATGGTCACAATTGTTTTTAAATATTGAAATGCGTGGAAAGCAAGAACAGTGAATGCTAAGAATGTAAAATGTATTTCCTAAAAATAAGAAAAAACAACAACAACAAAACAACAGCAACAAATATTATGACCCTCATCAAAGGTTGTGTTTTGACTCTGCACAGGCTAGGTCATCTTCGCTAGCCAAGGGTTGTTGATACAGTTAATTCAAAGGAGGCGAAGAACGAAGTGAATCGACTACCCGTGTCTAGCGAATATGGGTCTATATATTCTGGCGCAATGTAAAGTGGCTAATGAAAGGAAATCACGTGCTAGCAAAAATCAAATGTTTTGTTGATGGAATCCACTGATTTGACGACATAAAGGATGAAAATTGAAATTAGAAGGAATAAATGTTCATGGTTGGGTATTTATCGAAGTGTAAATTGTACCTCATCACTCACGAGGTTGGGTAGTATAGAAGCGTACATGTTACCTAATCCCGTACACACATGTACACTTTGATCAATGCTCAAGCATGATCATTTAATCCTAAAATATGTTTGTTTTTGAAGTTTCTTATGTAGCCCTGCTAAATGTGTATGGGATAAAAACCAATGTGTTCAAAATGCATTGTCCACTTAATTAAAACAGACGTTTAGGAAACTGCAACAATTGCAACATGGAAGGAGATAACAATGTGACTGCAAGAACACACACATGGAGGGAGTGGGGGTGGGGGCTGTTAGAATTTGTTGGAGAAAATGTTTAGAGGATTTTGTGAAACTGAACTTCCCGTTTCACACCACGAGAGTGTCTTGCAATTATGTGATTCAACTAGAAATCAGTTCTAGAGTGCAAACCAAATTATTGGTTACTTCGAAAAAAAAGAAAAAGACGAAGAAGAAAAAAAAACTTTACTGTTGTAGTTTCATGCAATTTTTTTTTTGTCAGTCAATTTTATTGGTTCATTTTTACACACTTTGCTTTCTCAAATCTGTACAGTTTCCATGAAAAGGCCAAATTCCATTGGGGGAAAGCTCAGTACGTGTTTCAGGTACAGCAATGTAAGCAATATGGTATAGATCGAGGCTTGTATGTATGCTTTGTGCTGTGTTTTCGTGTTGTCAGATTGCCGTTTAAATTCAGAAGTTGTATGTATTTTGTGGTCTACTGAGACAAATGATTAGATACTATATTATTGATATAAGTGTGTATGCATTGAATGAAACCACACACTCGACCACGCTAAAAAAAAAGAAGTCTCTTACAGTGCAATATAGACGAGGGCCGGGAAGTTCATAAACTCCAACACTTTATCCATTCCAAAGAAATATATATTTCAGTATGTTCCATGATCACCTAATCATATAGTTGGATGTAAAAGAAATATCTTTCGCGTACTAGAGCAATAAACGTACCAAAAAGCTAAAATTGCGAGGGGAGGTTTGATTGCGTAAATTGCGTAAACGCTTGTCTGTAGTCGCAAAGAAAGAAGTAGTGACACTTATGTATGTTCCATGGGAAATGGATGAGTCTTCTAACTTCTTATTTGTTACCAAACTGTCTGAAATCTGTTGAGGTTCTGTGATATGGGTTCTATTTTCGTAGCATTGGACACAATTTCCAGTATCACCTCTCCATTCGTAATACAAAACACTGCTTTAGAGACGCTCATTTTTATCTTAGACTAGAAAGCTCGATGGAATAATCGTTAGTTGAGTAAGTGCGAGACACTAATGCATTTAGATACATTATGGTGTTTGTCGTATAAAACAGTAATAAATAATTTAACATTGACTCAGCAGTTCAAGACACTCGATTACAATCTATATCTTTCAATATTAATGAGGGGGCCCGGGTGGCCGAGTGGTCTAAGGCGTTCGCCTTAATCAATCACTGCCATCTGACCTCTGTCCGCGTGTGTCTTGGGCTCGGCCAATATGGTTAGGTGAGAAAGCTTGCCAGTGGGTCGGTGTGTCTTCCAGGGAATTTCCCGGGTTCTTCCTCCACCAGATATACTGGCCACCATGTATAGCCTATCATGTGCTGAAAAATGGCGTTAAACCCGTAGAACCACAAACCACAACCTCAACATGAATGAAAGTACGTGGATCAAAAAGCGCGTCTGGTTAGATTCCTTGGTTCTTTTGAATAAACATTTTTACTCTTCACTGATTGTTAAAAAAGAAAACAAAAACGCATTTTCATTCTTTGAAAGTTAGTCCAAAACCCGATTTTGTACTATCGGTATACCTTCAAAGAGTAATCTTTTTTTTATTTCAATAACTGTTCCTTTTTCTGAACGTTCCTACGACCATTTAGCAAGAATCTATTACATTCTAACAAGCAACTCATAATTATTCACGCCGCTATATCCCGACCAGCCGGACTTTTAATTTTCAATGCGACTGCCGATCCAACTTCAAACTGCGTAGACCCATATATGCCGTTGTATAATTCCCCGTCAGATCTATGTCCATGCAGTTAGTTATGACTAATAAGTAGAACAAACAACATACCCCAGATCTGCTTTCGCATTATGCGACGGCAGATCAGGGTTTATGTTGTTTGCAGTTGGACCCGAATTTTAGAAGAGTACATACGGTATATTCATCTCCACTGTTGAATGTTTAAACTTTATACATTACATTCTGCCACGCGGAATATGATAGCTATTCTTTAAAAAGAGTTTTTTTGTTTTTGTTTTTGTTTTTTAATGGAAAAGGAATTACAGTTCATGTCAAGTACAATTGATTATGTAAAGATGAAAGATTTGCAGATTATGCCTCTGATACCGTACCTGTTACAGATATCAATAGTACTGTACCTGTCATATACATCAATAGTACCGTACCTATCATAGACATCAATAGCACCGTACCTGTCATAGACATTGGTAATACCGTACCTGTCATAGACATTGGTAATACCGTACCTGTCATAGACATCAATAGTACCGTACCTATCATAGACATTAATAGTACTGTACCTATCATAGACATCAATAGTACCGTACCTATCATAGACATCAATAGCACCGTACCTGTCATATACATTGATAATACCGCCCTGTCATAGATATCAATAGTACCGTACCTATCATAGACTTCAATAGTACCGTACCTATCATAGACATTGATAATACCGTACTTGTCACGGATATCAATAGTACCTTACCTGTCATAGACATTGAGAGTACCGTACCTCTCATAGACATCAATAGTACCGTACATGTTATAGACATAAACACATACGCAAAACTGCATATATGTTTTGTTCTGAGTCGACGGAAATAGAACTATTGCATAGGGATAAGTCGAGGATGTCAGGCCGAGACGTATTCATAAGCCATAATCAAACGAGCTCTTTCCCCCGACTAAGAACAAAACACGAATGCGGTTCATTATTTATTACATACCCTTCTTTTCCGCTTTCAAACTATTTTTAGCTTTACTGTATAAATGAAATTCAAAACGAATTGGGATTGAAAAGTTCGATTCACAACGTCTAAAAATATCTACGCGCGGACGTCAAAGAAGACACGTAAGTAGTTCGAATCTAATTGTGTGATACGGTAATACGGACTGAACAGCTGTATCAAACTCCAGATCAAGCATGTAAGATTAAATGGGTATGAAATACAACAAAAGTGTCGTGCCTGTTATATATTTCAATAGTACACATTTAAACGCGGTAATAATGCACATAGTCATTTAATGAGAATGAGAATAGTATGGATCGGGCTAGTGCTTAATACATTTATTTCATATATAAGCATTTCTGAAAAGTAGTATACGATTTTTAAAAAAAAGAGTTCTATAATCATTTTTGTCATGATCAACAATCAAACTTCATGCTGAAATAACGAGTTTCTGATAACTCCATCCCCCACTCACACCCATACCAAGAAAACAAATAACAGCACAACAACAGAACGCACTATTGCTTCGGCAGGTGTCTATGGAAGCGAAACTAACATCTCGGCTAGTGTCTGCATATATATATATATGGTGTGTTTTTAATGTTCATACGCTTAAGAAAGAAAATATAATATATAATATAATAACATTAATATAATAACACTTAGATTTTGCAATACGTTATTGCAAGCTGAGGTAACGTCTTATACGTATGTGAATTAAATAAAAAAAAGAAATTTAGTAGGTGCATTTTTGTTTCAATTTTCAAATTGCGGTAGCGCTGGTTTTCTACATGTTTAGTTAATGGTTGTGAGTATGATGACAGATCAAGACAGATCCGGGACTGTCAGGCTGGGCATGAATACGTTTTGTGTTTTGTTGTTGTTGTTGTTTTCTAATCCTTGTTCAAATTTAGCTGGGATATGGTCATTCTTATTTGGGTCTGCATCTAATATTCTAATGGTTTATTATACTTTACATAATATTGTATTCAGGCTAAATTATCTATAGATTATGGGCTTTTCAGAATAGATTCATAAACGAATATAACACAAATATATTTCAGGAAAACACTTTTCTATAAATGTATTTTCCTTACTGTTCCAGAGTAGTCCACTGGAGGACTTTATTGGGCCGAGTCTATACAGCCTAAAGCGCTGATAAATACAAAAAAATAAATTCTGTGAAAGCATGGAGAATCTTGCAATGTGAATGTTTGCTGACCGCAGTCAGATCAAGAATGACCCCCCCCCCCCCAACAAAAATAAATAAATAAAAATAAATAAAGGGATTAAATATATTTAAATGGAAAAAGAAAGCTGCTATATATTTGCTCGAGTTCCTGTTTCTTACTGATGCTTCTCAGTTCCGCATCGAAAATTTTGGTGTCTTTTTTAACAAGTCGTGAAGATTTGTCCGAATGGAGAGAACTAATAGTCAGTTTAGATTATGAATACAATAAATGCGAAATACTGGTCTACTCACTGAATATAGTACATAGTATTTGGACATTGATTAAAAAAAAATTGTCATTTATAAGAAGTGAGGCCTATCATGCAAAGCTTTATCAGAAATTAGAATTTAATGTCACTGCTTTTCTTAATCAGCATTGTTATTGTCTGGCGATTGTTCACGTAAACGTTTCTCTTTCATCATAATGTATTTTAAAGCGTTAGTCTGTTTCAATACGTGTCCTTTTTTTGTTAAATGATCTATTTTTGTTAATGATATAAAAAAACATGACAAACAATGTATGATTCATGTAAATTAATTTTTAAAAAAATACACCACCACCCCCACCCCTTAGAATTTGTTCGGTGTCTCCTTCAGATTCCCAGCGTGCGAGCAAACAATTAGCTTCCTTATTCATGCGGAAAGCTTCTGCAGATAAATAGACAAAGGACAAATGTCATTCACAGATGACATATTCTTGGGATAGATTTTTGCAAAGACTCTTTTGGTTTCAATTGAAGATAAAAACAAATAACCAAGTTCTCATTCGCCAACGTCGAGATCCTGCTGCTGCTGGTTATGAATTTACATGAAACTTAATCAGACAGGATCTAAGACTGTTGTCAACAAAGTAGTCATTAAGTTTCTTGTTGCGAATATGCTGATAATAGTAATAGCATACTCATACACTGTCTTAAGGCAAAATAAATCTGTACAATGTGTCACAGGGCGAAATAAATCGGTACACTGTGTCACAAGGCGAAATGAATCGGTACACTGTCACAAGGCAAAATAAATCGGTACACTGTGTCACAAAGCAAAATAAATCGGTACACTGTGTCACAAGGCAAAATAAATCGGTACACTGTGTCACAGGGCAAAATAGACCGAGACATTAAATCATGAATAAGTTAAATACTGAGCTTTTTATTGCCTTGATATGCAGATATGCACCTGGATATAGACATGTACCTGGATATGCAGACATGCACCTGGATATACAGACATGTACCTGGATATACAGACATGCACCTGGATATGCAGACATGCACCTGGATATGCAGACATGCACCTGGATATACAGACATGCACCTGTATATACAGACATGTACCTGGATATGCAGACATGCACCTGGATATGCAGATATGCACCTGGATATGCAGACATGTACCTGGATATACAGACATGCACCTGGATATACAGACATGCACCTGGATATGCTGACATGCACCTGGATATACAGACATGCACCTGGATATGTAGTCATCCATCTGATATGCAGACATGCACCTGGTTGGTTTATGTAAAACTGCATTGTATTGGGAAGTTTCTGAATAATTCATAATTTCTTCTACAAATCCAATGAAAAGAAATGTCATCATGTTTTCTGCTTCCGTTTGTACAGGTGTGTATAGTTGCATATCACCCATGACATTGCAAGGTTGTTATAATAATAATTCTCCTAACCTAAAGGTTCTTTTTGTACACCTCACCGTTTAGGATAAATTATTTCTTTTAAACTGGAGAGAAGTGAGGATTATACTAAAATTAAGTTACAGTTTCAAAAGTACATTGGCAGACACACACACAGACACACACACACACACACATATATATATATATATATATATATATATATATATATATATATATATATATATATATATATACTTAAGTGTGTAATAAAGAAAATTATTGGCGAAATATTGTTCATATTTTGTATTTCGATTTTTTCGCACGTTAAAAATATTTCATTATATTTTCACACGTGAAAATACAAGATTTCCCATCATGCCATGAGACGCTTTTTGTGTGTGCCTCCAGAAGTTGGATTCTCTATGAAGTTATATCTCATGTATCACCTTGACAACAGTATAAAACACCCGGTGTTCAGGATTGCTCAATCAGACTTGCTTTTATCGTCCAATAGTGTAAAATAGTTTACAAAAAGTCAACAAAAAAAAAAGCAATTTATTGCAACAGATTAGGTCGTTCCAAAGCTACCGCTCTCTTAAATTGCTGATAGTCTTATGATCAGCTTGTGAATATTATTGAAAGTGAGGTGAACTTACGAAAAGGGGGCTAGGGGTAGTGTGATGAAGAATGAGTTTAATCCTCTGCTTCGATACAGAAGCAAGTTTGGCATATAATAAAAAGAAAAATAGCTTTTCCGCGTAAATAAACCACTCGTTAAAATATCCGGGGTTTTTTTTGTTTTTTTTTTGGAGGGGGGAGGGGTCTTTTATCATTTAATTTTCGGGGTGTGGGTGGGTAGCCTGGGATTTTCATTTCGACCATAAATTTTTATCTCTAATCACAGGATACGTTTTTTTTTTGTACGTAAAATGATGGATAGAATTAGGTCTTTTTTTTCTACATATCAGAGTAAGAGAACTTTTTTCAAGCTTCTTGCGGGACAGAACTTTTGTTTTACAAAAACCGTGCCCCCCACGAGCCCTCCCAACCCCCCAAACTGAAAATATTTGCCACTGACTTGTTACCAGAAGATTACAAAGGAAAAGTTATCATGGAAAAACATCATCATAAATATATCGGGACAGAATTTGATATTGTCCGCTAATTTCAGGAACTTCTGAGCGATAAGATAAGTACATGTATCAAGTGTAATGATCGAGTGGTTTCAGTCTAAAATTTAAATTCTGTTTGTTTTATATGTCTTTGCGTATCATATGAATGTCTTTTGTTGCACAAAAACAAACTCAATGGAGACATACAATTATTTAAGAAATAGGAAATAATGTAATTGCTATTATTATTTTTGTAGGCAAAAATCAATGAATAACCATGCAAAGACTTTGTTTAATAAAATAAGTGCCTTGAACTTTTGCAATGATAACAGTATTATCAAGTGCATGACAGTCATTCAGAAAGCTATTACAGTAATGTAAGTCAGCATAGTACAGGCGAAGTTTTCTGGCAAAGGAATGAGTGTGCAGCTACCAAAGAAATAATTTACTTCAAAAAGCTGCTGTGGTGTCCCAATTTACAATAACGTTTTGCAGAAGGGCAAATTTAAGAGTTACACATTGAATACACGTTTCAATTATCATTGATTATCGATTAAAATAAATACTTATAAAATCCAACCATACGTCTACCAATTTATTTTCTTTTTTGTTCGCTGCAGTGACACTCTCGCAGACAGTTAATATTGGTGATTTCATTTGATCATGATCGTGGCAATGAACCATTCTAAAACAAATCCACATGCGACAAAGTGATTCTAGAAAACATGCGACAGTACTTTTACCGTCACTATTAAAGAAGCAATAAGAAATGTAAAAATTGATCCCAGAATGTCTAGAAGGGTGTAAAATCATTTTTTTTCGGACTGTATATAAGAACTAGAAGCA
This sequence comes from Margaritifera margaritifera, assembly GCA_029931535.1. Classification (NCBI taxonomy): domain Eukaryota; kingdom Metazoa; phylum Mollusca; class Bivalvia; order Unionida; family Margaritiferidae; genus Margaritifera; species Margaritifera margaritifera. The sequence goes on from JAQPZY010001471.1 coordinate 2,404,633, forward strand.
GTTTTCACGTACACTGATACTTCTTCAATTTGGCATGAAAAGCTGATATTTTTTTCGAAGACATTCTCATTAAGATAGTCATTCCAAGCTAGAAAGTCGGATATTTGGGACCCCATGGCAGAAACCAAATAATACAATCAATTTTGCAGTCGATCTAACTCGAAAAAAACCCAACCTTATGATTGCTTAGCTTGAAATTATGTTTGAGCGCGCACATACGAAAAAATTAAAAATAAATAATATGGTTTGGGAGTTTTGGTAGTATGGAGAAATTGAAAGACCAATACCATGTTATATCAAATTTATGATACGCCCACCTGGTATGAATACGGGTATAATTATGGTTTGAGAAGTGTACTATTGCTTCTGTACGCTCTAAATTTCCAGTTATTAGTCAGTAAAAGTACAGGAATACAGCAGGAAATTATTATGTATATTTATGGCTTAATGTACATGTTAAAAATGAATATAACACGTTAGAAAATGTACACGTTTTCCCCCTCCCGTGTTATCAATCTCTGTCTGTCTGTCTGTCTCTCTCCATAAACAAATGAAAAAAAATATCTGGAAATTTGTAAAGTGTCAGAGGAAAAAGAATTTAAGCTGGATGAAAACCTAGGATCTGAATTTAAACCAAGAACCCTAAGAGAATATGTGTTGTTGTAATGATATGTGTACGCTATCCATATGTGTTTTTTTTTATAGAGGCCCCGCCTGTGTTGTTCCTCGCCTTTCTAGATCACTTACATATCTCACTTCTGTTCACCTGAGTTCGAGTCTCGGCTCGACCAACGTGGTATGTGAGAAAGCTTGCCAGTTGCTTCGCGCGGATCGGTGGTTCTTCTCGGGTTCTTCCTCCACCAAATATACTGCCGAAATGTGCTGAAGAAATGGCGTTAAACCCAACAAAACCAGGATTTTTATACCGTGTTACACAACACCAATGATACAAGGTTGCAAACGTTTGGCTAGACAAGGATTATACTGCTCACATAGTCTATCCTAAAACAAACCATTTTAAAAATTTTAATGCCTGAAGGCATCTCTCTCTCTCTCTCTCTCTCTCTCTCTCTCTCTCTCTCTCTCTCTCTCTCGTTGATCCGTCTGTCGATCAGTGATGGCGTAAAAAAATAAAATGTGTACTGAACCATTCCCATCAGCCTCTATGATAATATTTATTCGTCTTTAAAGAATAATTGAGTTAAATATTTGGCAAACTAGTCTTAAAACGTGTCGGCTTTTTAAAAGAACACTTTATAATTTGTCCCTAGTCATGTTATCCACACCAACCCAGCAGCATCTAGGTTTGAAAAACCATTATATCAAAAGGCTAAATTCATTGATAAAGAGGAAATGTTAATTGGACGAAAAAGCTGAGACGTCTTTAAAAGTTAACAAGAAATGGAAAAGAGATACAGTGTCGGAACAATTGGAATCTACTCGGCCTTTTCCGTTAAGTCTAGAAAGAAACCTCAGATGTAATTCGACGCCATTAGGGAACTATATTCGGAACTACTTTTGTTCACATAGTACAATATGGCGGCTTCGCTGACAAATTGTCACACTTCCGGTGCTCGTCAGACCGCAGAGAACTAGCATCCTCCATCTTAGTGAAAGTCTCTGCTACGCACTCCGCTACACAACTCTAATCGGGAGACACAGATTTTACTTGTTACAAGTCTGTGATACTGGCTTGCCAATTCAGGTCGGCCACCAGCGAATATCACGACGAAAGGAAACAAAGTCACAGTGGGAATATTGTCGGCCTTTTCTATCTCAACATATGTGATACACTTCCCAAACCCATCAAAATGTATATTCCTACAACTACATCTGAGGTTATTTTTCGACTTGACAGAAATAGCGGAGCGATGTTCCTATTGTTTGGTTCTACCCTTAGATCAGGCGGCTCACCATCATGGTGGCCGACAGTAGCCCCGTCCTTATTATATTACACAAAGACGCGCGGCCTATCTATCCTCAGGCAAATTGCCATATGGGCCAGTCCGACACTGTAAGGATACGAACATCTGTATTGGTGACAAATAATGTGTTGTACTCGTTATACATCTTGTCAACGACTGAATATTGAAAAGCCAATACAAGAGTCGTTGGGTTTTGTATTCTTATCACACGATACATGGATCGACAGACACTATAGCAATGCAACTGCAGACTATTGTCAATAAAATATGATAATGCCAACACGACTTTCTTGTGTAAGACTTTATCCAATCCATTCAACATCAAGGAAACCCAGTGTAAACTTACTTACCGATCTCACTGCGGGACACATAAAACGTTAGGTTGAATAAAAGTTCCTGTAAATAAGTCTACATTATACAAAAGCTACACTTTATTGGGTCATACTTGTGGTTCGGACACACCGATGATCCTGATTAATTATATTCCGAGGGACAAAGTTATACATGGTTACAAGACCTACGATACATCTTGTTAATTGAAGTATGTAATTTATTTCTTAAATCTGACTGAAACCTACTGCCTGAAGCCTAATGTCTTAAAACTGTCTGAAACCTACTTTAAAGGCCCCAACCTTCTATGGGATTCCTCGAAAATACCAATACGTACAATACATATATAAATAAGCAAAAACGCTTGTGGATAGCTTTCACGGCATATACCATATAATAGCCTTGAAATCAATCATCACCGATTTAATGCATGAGGTACATTCTTCATGCCAGACTTAATGTATATGTTTGAATGAGTCTATTGAGTAGATTTGTATGGGCTGTCTGACAAACTTGTAATGGAGACACAATACCGGGGCAATAAGCAATTAAATCTAAAAGCTAAATCCAAAAATGTACAAAAAGACTCAATAATTAAGGTCGTTATATAATGCGGGAGATTTAATTACAGAATACATATAACTGGCGTTGTTTTGGAATATAAAATGAGTATTAATATTTTTAGGGTCAAGCGTGTCCTCTTTCCCTTTTATCTATCCGTAACATTTGGTATTATAATAATAAAACTTCCAGAATTATTTATCGATGTACAAAATATAAAAAGTATAACTTGAGTCCCAAAATAAGATATTGCCAAGGGAACAATAAAAATCAGCTACAGACGATATGAAAGGCTACAAATATTAAATAAATTTACGCTATATCTGACAAAGCATTTGCAGATGGAAGTGAGTATTATTACGCGACGTTTGCGTTACCCTCTTTTGTGAATATTCTCTCGGGACAACTATTATTTGCAAATCGAATGGTTCTCACTTTTATTTATATTTTCTTTTATTTAGGAGAACATAGTTTAGTAGTTCAGTCGAATTTCAAATCAAAGAAATGCACAAAATATCACATGCGTGGATTTAAGGCAAACACATCTTTACTTTGCAGCTGTATCACATATTTTAACATCTCTAATGAATTGGTCAACTTAAATGTATAAGTTATCTATTTTATGAGCTGAGAGTTATTTAAAGAGTTATTTAAACAGAATGCCTGTAAATTCCGAAAACGCACTCGGTCAGATGCCATACGTATTTATCTAATGTTAAAATAATTGAATAGAACTTAATTTAATTCACTTTCAAAACCAGAAAACCAGAAAGGTGCAAGAGGTGTCAATCAATATAGCCTAGCGTCCTCTTTTTGTTCCAATAGATGCAATTCTGAACGAAAAACAATGTCAATTCTTGCAAAAGTTGTCTTTAGAAATAAGAATTTAGTCCATGCCAAAATAGATGCTATCATTTCCATTTCATTATGCATTTAAAGCCTCTTATTTAGAGATATCAAGAGGAATTATACGGAAATAAAGAGGCAGGCCTGGTCGGCCGCATTTGTGTGCCCTTGGGAAAGGTACTTAGTTTCCATTTCCTCGGCATGATGTAGCCAATAATGTGTTGAAAATGCCGTTAAATAATAAATAATCTAAATGTACATGCGGTAAACTTAGTTAAGCGCCCAAAAACCTTTGAAAGTATAGAATTGTGGGGTAGGTATAATGATTTAAGCAGTCTGTTCTTGTGGCACATGTCCACTAGGTAGACACCTGCTGACCATGCCTCAACATCTTTAAACTCGGGGTGTGTGTGTGTGTGTGTGTAGTTGCTTGCACTATGAGATGGAATTGTCTTATTTCTTCGTTCTAAATATCAATTTGCCCAATCAAAAATGGAGACAGTCACATGAAGAAATATGTATTGACTACCAAAACATTCGCATAAAACCAAGTTAAAAAACATACGCATTATTATAGTCTTCATTATAAATACTTATGTAAAATATTTGATATGGTTTAGTGTATTTATTTCCTTTGATATGTCATAATATTTTCAGAGAATAAATGAAAGACTAAAAGATCTCAAATGAAAGACTTGCAACATCTGCCAAATGGCTGTATTTCTCAATCAAATAAATTTTGTGCCACTGTACCTTCCGAAGAAAGAGAGTCACACTCGCTTTATGTTGCAATTCAGTTTAGAAAATCCGTTTTTAGAAAGAAAACCAAACATGATTTGTTTACAGTTTTTGAGTTATCCAACTGGGGAACATTACCCTCTCAATTTTATCTTTCTTTAAAAAAAAAAAACGCCGTGCGTTGAGCCATTTAAAAAAAATCGGAGCTAATATGTTTTGGTTTAATGACTAAAGATTACTCTATTAAGAAAATATGACACATTTTTTTCTCTAAAGTCTCCATCAAATTTAAATCGATGAATCAATCAAACTGTCTATCTCTCTATTTATCTATCTATACTTGCAGAAATGGTTGCTAGTAGAACCTTTGATACATTCATATATTCTGTTACAAAGGCTGGTTTTGCAATTGGTGCGAAGAATTATACAGCTTGACAGTTATGCTTTCTAGAAATTCAATCAATTTTCCAAACTGTTACTAAGGCGGAATGCTTTTATTTATTTCCTCTTCTAAGTTTTGCATCTTTTCTTATTACTTTATCGCAAAATTTAAATGCCAACGGCATTGCAGCTTACTCTGTAATGAATTCAACTCCGCAAGTGGAAGATATGTTCTATGCATCACAACAAGCTCTACAGATTTCTAATAAAATTGATTCTTGACTTTTTGTCAATTAACGGTTTCCTTTTCTCAGTTACGAGCTACCGTAAGCTCCAACGTTTGATTAATTATTGGCTGTGGAATATAACTGAGTATAGAGTAAGTTTGCATCGAGGTCGACAGTAATTGTTAATAGCTGTAGAGTGAGCGGCTTATAGTTCATATGAGACGGAAATTAATGATTTGAAATCTTCAAGGTTCCAGAAACTGAATAACTGATTGCTGTTATTGCTTCTGTATGTTTAAATGAAATTCGATCCTAACGATTTCGTTTCTATACTTGCATCTGACTTCTTGCATTTTCGCAGCGTTTTTCGTGTTTTGAGGTAGTTTAACACATCTGCGTCAAAATAGCTGATGTAGATTTCAGTACCAATGTGTCAAAAAAGTTTTTGTTTGACTCATGTATAAAATATCCAGTCCATTTTGTACCCCGGTTTATCATACTAACCTAGCGTGTCAGTTCTTGAATCAATATCGATAACCTACAGATTCTTGCAAGGTTATAATCGTCCGCATTATTATATTATTGTATCACTCATTCTTCATTTTCTTGCATTATGCTGTTTACTTCCGTCCTTTTCAACTTATAAAATGCGTTTATATCAATTACATTTATTACATGAAACTATCAAAGCCTCAGTCTCCAAAAAAAGATTAAAGTCTACCAGGGCCATGTAATTGTAAAGCTGGCAACTATTACAGCTTTCATGGAGTAAGTCGATTGCGATTACGAGACTTCAGTTGACGGGGCAAAATAGTATCGAACGGTCGCCTGCAACCGCAGTGATGAACTCGATTACATTTCGAACAAGATTTAAAAAACCACTCACGCGTATATTCAAATAATTGGAACAGATTCCTTTAGGCTTGAAAGCCCATTCTGAGTTTCCAGGCCAAAATCGTTATATATATATATATATATATATATATATATATATATATATATATATATATATATATATATATATATATATATATATATAGTCTTCGTCAAAGGCAATAATACAACAGAGACAAACAATATACACAAAAGTAAACAAATATTGAATTTTCAAAACTTTGCATGATTATGGATCTAACAGAATTGTTATTTTAAAATTGTGGATATCGCGCTTTATTGGTTTGAACTCCGATGATAAAACGGCAACCGATTTGGTTTTGAGCTACATAAGGAGGAACAAGAACGCCATCTATTTTTTAATATAAAGTAATTGCATTTGACAAAGACTCAATGAGAGTCGAAAGCGCTTATTCTATTTAAAAGAAAAATAGTTTTGCACAGTTCGTTGACAGTTTTTTTTTTACAGTTATCTTAATCAATCCTTGACACATGCAATGCCTTGATCCAGTGCACTTGAAAGGAATGTTATTCGCCATATGATTTGCTATCTTCATATATATATATATATATATATATATATATATATATATATATATATATATATATATATATATATATATATATAAATTACAAGTCACACGGCAAATAACATTCTTTCAAGCATAGGATCAAAATGATCGTGTTGGTCAGGGAAATAATAGATAAGAAAGAAAAACTGACAAACAACAGTTCTATACAGGTGTGAAACCAGAACAAGGGCTATCGGAATCTAATGGTTCCTTTTTCAAGATCACAAAGCCACAAAAGAAGAGTACACAACGAAACCAGAACAAAACACAAAAACGTAATTACTGAATCTACATGATGTTTGCTGTAGATATTTACAGAAACGATACAATGAAATCAATAAATAAGACGAGCAATGTTGAACGGGGTTGAACGTTACTAGTTTTTTAGATGCATCGTGATAAAATGCTTGTAAGGCGCAAATGGCTACAACAAAGGAATCCAATTGATGACGTAAGCAAGTAGGTCAGCAATAAAATCATTGCGCCATCTACAATTGTCCAATTAATTCTTTTTTTTATCCCGGATCTCGTATTTTATCGAACTGGCGGTTTCTTAAACTTGTAGAAGTTATGTTCTAAATTAGTATTACATACTTTGGTTGGTACTTATTAATAGATTAAATAAAATTAAAAAATAATAAATATTTATGCGTTTTTTAAATTTGACATATTTTACAGAAGAATGTTAGTTAAAACCATGGCTAGAAAAAGCGAATTAATGACAGTAAAATGTGATTATGGTAACTTGGAAATTCCTTGTTACCTATGCATGGAAAAACGACCGATTGCTGGGCTTGGGCTTTTGCAGCCGGCGAATCCAAAGATATTTTTATATTTCCTATTTTCTGTACCCCATTTTGAGTTTTGAGCGATTCCAGTCAGGTTAACATCATTGATGGTGTGACATGGGGAAGAGAAACGTTTCGCCACTGGGCTCCTTTCCAGTTAATTGGTTTGCCAGTCTGATCTGTGGAGATTCATTCTAATATATAATGCCCGTGTTTCTCCAACATATTGGGTGCCGCACACCTTGCATGCTATGAGTTAGGTCACGTTTTCTGTGTTGCACGTTATAGTATGGTTGTGAATATTTAACTTTTCACCTTTGGCACTGTTGTTTGTAAGTTTTTCTTTCATATATATATATATATATATATATATATATATATATATATATATATATATATATATATACAAGTCTGTATTGAATTTTAAATAACAAATCCGTACGTTTCAGCTAATTCGCCTTAATCAGGTGACAGAATCCATCTATTTTTGTGTGCATAATTTCACTAAACGTTTTATGCGTACCAAAAGCCGCACATTCAACGTCTTTTTTTTTAAAATTTTGTTGTTGTTGTTGTTGTTTTTTTTTTGTTTGTTTTTTTTTAATGTTTGTGTGTTTTTCTTTTTATTTCGTATAGAGCAGTCAGCCCTGATCCACTAGATACATGACATGAATACTTTCCTTTTGTATTAGGTGTGATAATTTTGGCTTTGTATGGTAACTTATTTACTCGTGATATACTTCTTTAGCTGAGGATGCCTGAAGGCTGAATGTCAACCTTTCACCTTTTTATTTTGACGTTCGGCTTGAGCACTCAAATCCATGACGTTATAACATCAGAGAAAATAACCATAAAGTTTTATTCTACTATAAGTGTTATTTTGAATGATTACATCGTACCAGAAACCTCCAGAGGTAACATTTAAGATTTTATAACATATGGACCTTAGAGGTTACGCCTAACGTCCAAATCAAGAGATGAACTATCTTCATTAAGTAAGGTGTCCTCAGCTACACCATATAACACATAGAGATGAGATATGGCTAGTTCACAAATAAGTAGGATCTATTTCCCCACTAATACTCACAAATTACTTTGAATTTTACGGGATGACTCTAAAGCAGGGACCCCACAACGGATTTAGCACTAAAGTTATAAGTCTATATTTATTGCCTCCGTCGTCGATTTGTGAACATTATCATTGTTTTCAACTAATCGATATATTGTTTGTTCAGATCCCCGGTCTATGTTATCAACCCAAACAACGGCGCACCTGTTCCATCTTCTACTTGAATCTCGTGGCTAATATGTAGAACATGCTGTAGTCTTACTCTCCCTGGTTATAAGATAGTTATGAAATGTGACATTGACATGCAAAAATTCCATCGAAATCATCTGACCTGTAATAATGGTTGTATGTTACCGCAGTAGAGGAATATATATGAATTGTGAGAATACGCAATTATTCACATCAGGGTGGTGATGTCGAACAATATTTCGAAGTGCATTTAATTAATTCCCTATGGAATAAAAACGATTTATGCCTGGATAATCTCAATTACCAATCATCATGCAATGGTGTTTTTATCGGGGTTTTTTTGAGTAATATGTATACTTTTCTTCCGTGGTCACGCCACGCTTTTGTGGCAAATTTGCAGCTGTCAAATTGTATGGTATCTCGAGGCTAAGAGGGGAAGCACATCACTCAGAGGACGATGTGATGAAGAAAATGCCTTGCAATATAAATAAAGCATCCTGTCAATGTAATTACACTAAATAAGGTTTGGTAGGATTATAATTGCTAATTTCATTGTCTCAATTAAAACAGTCTTTAAATTTCAGTCAATAATGGTAAATAAACTTTGCAAAAGCTGCAAATACAAAAAAAATTCCCTTAAAATTGAAAGAAACATTGACGTTGTGGACAATTAGTCTATATAGGAGCATGCTGTCTATAAATTGCATCAAGCTGTGAAATAAATGGAGCTTCTGATATATTTCATAGTTTTGTTGAGGCACGAATTTTCTTTCAATGCTCATACATACTCGAGAATTTGTAGTAATGAAATGAACAATACGCCTTGTATATGCACAAACATAAGTGGGTCAATGTATAAGTAATTATGTCGCTTAAGACACTAAACGGAATCCAAGCTGCCAAAGCATTATTGTGTGCAGATTTAATCACAAAATGATATTCTTGAATAATTCCAGTAAGACTAGAATATTTTATTATCTCTGTAACCATTTTTAAGTTTAAACTGTTTATACGTGAGATGTATTGCATCTGTCATATGCAAACGCCAATGGGTTATCACTATTACTCCTATACTAAACTATACTTATCTCGTCCTATTACCGCCATATTGGATTTTTATAAGGAATTTCTTATATGCAAGATTTACCTTCCTACCGATTGTTATCAATATTTTCATTGTTTGCCACGCATGGAGAACCTTATTCGTTATATTGATCTTGGCAAATAACGATTTAATTAATTTCCTTTTGAAAATGAATTTCACGTCTACTGTCGTTTATGGCTCGACTGATGACGTATATATTCAACTTTGTCGACGACCAATGAAAACGTTTCTTATATACATCAAATCAGCGTCCTGATACATAGGTATATAACGGACGTACTGGATTGGTCTGTCCAGTTGTCTGTATAGAGACTACTCATATACTGTACTGGAAATCATGATACTACGCGTATATAGATTGAGATAAAAACTTGAAATGGGTCTGTTGTCAAGCGCATCTGTTTTCTATCATATATATATATATATATATATATATATATATATATATATATTGTTGTGAAGCGTATCTGTTTTGTATCATATAGATAATATAGCGTATGTGTATTAATTTATTTCATTATTTCATTCTTACAAGAAATGATCGAGTGATGTCGCGTCAGATACAGGGCCGGATTAACACCTTTAGAGGCCCTAAGCACTGAAAAAGATTATGGTTCCCCTCCCCATGTGTAATTCAAAATAAAAATAATACTAAACCGTAATTTCTCTTCTTTTTTTTTTTTTGGTGCCGCTGCTTTGCTGGTGCTCTTAGCACGTGCTTAGTCTGCCTATTGGGTACTCCAGCCCTGGTCAGATATCTATATAGATGTCTGAAAAAATTCATAAAATAGATATAAAACAGTTTTGTTACACTATGAAGTTTAGAGCTGTGTTATCTAGGCATTAAAAAACGTTATATTCTTGTTTTTCTGGTCTCATTGCTTCTTTCTGTGAGGATGACGATCATGACGACAATGACGATGATGGCGACGATGACGACCACGGCTATTATGATGATGAACCTATTTTCATATACAAAAGACGTTAAATGAATATGTTCGGAAACTATATGGGAAATATATTGGTTGATCGGAAACTATTCAGCCATCCTTTTTTCAGTACTTCTCAAGCTTTAACAAAATTATTGAGAGTTCACTATTTGTAGCTGGACACAAGTCAAAGTGGATTTCGTGGTTGCTACAAACTATTAATTTGAAGAACCAGCCAACAAAAATAAAACTGTGGAAACAATAGCACTCCTTCCACAATCCACGAACCGAAGTACCAACAAAAATGCCATTCTTAACAAAACTACTAAAATGTATAACCACCAAAATGGACGCATTCCCATTAGCAGAGCATTGTGATTTCTTTTATTCTCACCAAAAATATAAAAAAAGATATTTAATTTTTTAGCAAGTTATCATGATTTCAGGTCAGTTTTTCTTTCACTGTGTTCACAGTATAGACAAACAGTATTTATAATAGTGAGAATACGAAAATTCTAATTAAGAGAATTTACATAAAATAGCAAATAAATTGCAAAGGGCAACGACTATGTTTAAGCTTGAATTCTCAAGTAAGAAGAAAACAAGACAATTTGTAACTGCATAATACATCTAGTGTTTCATTGAAATAATATTATCTTTTGTTTACTGAAACTTTTAAAAAGTTTCTTTAGCTAATGAAATTAATTATATTGATAATTAAAGAATGCCTTGTGTAACGATTCCCTTCTCTGTCGATGGCAGTATATCACAAATAAGTCGTTGTATCGAAAATGTAATAGAAAAATCAATCAAAAGAAAAAGAAAGTAAAATATTTATCATTTAGTTATTGGATAAAGCAACATATACAATTGTGAAAAATAAGATGAAAAGACACTGATACACAATCATAGAACAACCAAGTTAGATCTGATTAATCATCAAAGCAAGTCACGCAACCTATTTATCCGCTTTTTGTTATATTTACTGAATACATTGTACTTTTGAATCACTTGTACAAAATATAAGAAGACTAGATACTGTTCAGTAACATTAGTGAATTGCAAATCAGAAGACGTTTACTTTCTGACGAATTTCAGTCCATCATTCTTCTATGTATAATAATAACGTATAGTTCTGCTGACCCTAATTTGCTAGCACACATGAAAAATAGGTCTACTCCATTATCTGCGTTACATTACCCAACCAGGTAACATTAATGAAAAATGAAAGAAAGTTACAGGAAAATAAGTTACGGATAAAAGTCATACTTTTATTTTGGAAATAAAGTCACATGAAAACAACTTACACTCAAGAGTTTGTATGAAATAAAACAATACCGTGCAGGACTTAAAATAGTATCATTTTATTGTTTCGTCCATATGAATTTCAAATGAAACGAAGAATGCATCATAACATCATTTCTATATATTTCATAACCAGATTGTAGGGTACCAGTCATTTAGGCCCTTAATGCAAGGATGTAAATGTTTGTCGCATCAAATGTCAAGATCAAAGTTATCGCTGATGCAAAAAGACGAAGATCCAACCAATACCACGTAAACACTCATTAACTATCTCATCACAAATTTGTATATTTCAAAGTAAAGAATTGTACACATTAATAAGATAGAATGAGTAATAGTGGGAAGATTTTTTAGAAGCAATTAAATTTTACAGTAAAGCAAACAAATAGCAAGTGAAGCCAGTAATTGCAGGGCAGACATTAGGAATTCCCATATATTGATTATGACAATAGCACAAACAAAATCAATAATTGATGAGTTATAAGTGATCAATCAACTGCCACATAGTTACTCAATAAACACATTTTGTTTTATTTGTCTTTATTATAATTTATCATATAAAATTTAATCATCATGTTAATGATAAAACAAGGGTTTCAACTTTTTTAAAGTTTGCAAACTAACCTTTTTTAATATAAAAAATGCTACTACATTATAAACACAAATTAATTTAACAAGTTATATTATATAAAATGAATATAATTGTATACCTAATAATTGTGACATTTTTCTTGTGACCATTGTTTCAGGTAATTTTTTTCCCAACAGAAATGTTGATGGGTTACAACATGCAGAGTGCTAATTTCGATGGGTTGCAACACGTAGAGTGCTAATTTCGATGGGTTGCAACATGCGGAGTGCTAATTTCGATGGGTTGCAACACGTAGAGTGCTAATTTCGATGGGTTGCAACACGTAGAGTGCTAATTTCGATGGGTTGCAACACGTAGAGTGCTAATGTTGATGGGTTACAACACGTAGAGTGCTAATTTCGATGGGTTGCAACACGTAGAGTGCTAATTTCGATGGGTTGCAACACGTAGAGTGCTAATGTTGATGGGTTGCAACACGTAGAGTGCTAATTTCGATGGGTTGCAACACGTAGAGTGCTAATTTCGATGGGTTGCAACACGTAGAGTGCTAATGTTGATGGGTTGCAACACGTAGAGTGCTAATGTTGATGGGTTGCAACACGTAGAGTGCTAATTTCGATGGGTTGCAACACGTATAGTGCTAATGTTGATGGGTTGCAACACGTAGAGTGCTAATTTCGATGGGTTGCAACACGTAGAGTGCTAATTTCGATGGGTTGCAACACGTAGAGTGCTAATGTTGATGGGTTGCAACACGTAGAGTGCTAATGTTGATGGGTTGCAACACGTAGAGTGCTAATGTTGATGGGTTGCAACACGTAGAGTGCTAATTTCGATGGGTTGCAACACGTAGAGTGCTAATGTTGATGGGTTGCAACACGTAGAGTGCTAATTTCGATGGGTTGCAACACGTAGAGTGCTAATGTTGATGGGTTGCAACACGTAGAGTGCTAATGTTGATGGGTTGCAAGACGTAGAGTGCTAATGTTGATGGGTTGCAACACGTAGAGTGCTAATGTTGATGGGTTGCAAGACGTAGAGTGCTAATGTTGATGGGTTGCAACATGTAGAGTGCTAATGTTGATGGGTTGCAACACGTAGAGTGCTAATTTCGATGGGTTGCAACATGCAGAGTGCTAATGTTGATGGGTTACAACACGTAGAGTGCTAATTTCGATGGGTTGCAACACGTAGAGTGCTAATGTTGATGGGTTGCAACACGTAGAGTGCTAATGTTGATGGGTTGCAACACGTAGAGTGCTAATGTTGATGGGTTGCAACACGTAGAGTGCTAATGTTGATGGGTTGCAACATGCAGAGTGCTAATGTTGATGGGTTGCAACACGTAGAGTGCTAATGTCGATGGGTTGCAACACGTAGAGTGCTAATGTTGATGGGTTGCAACATGCAGAGTGCTAATTTCGATGGGTTGCAACACGTAGAGTGCTAATTTCGATGGGTTGCAACACGTAGAGTGCTAATGTTGATGGGTTGCAACATGCAGAGTGCTAATGTTGATGGGTTGCAACACGTAGAGTGCTACTTATGATGGGTTGCAACACGTAGAGTGCTAATTTCGATGGGTTGCAACATGCAGAGTGCTAATTTCGATGGGTTGCAACACGTAGGGTGCTACTTATGATGGGTTGCAACACGTAGAGTGCTAATGTTGATGGGTTGCAACACGTAGAGTGCTCATGTTGATGGGTTGCAACACGTAGAGTGCTACTTATGATGGGTTGCAACACGTAGGGTGCTACTTATGATGGGTTGCAACACGTAGAGTGCTAATGTTGATGGGTTGCAACACGTAGAGTGCTAATGTTGATGGGTTGCAACACGTAGAGTGCTACTTATGATGGGTTGCAACACGTAGAGTGCTAATGTTGATGGGTTGCAACACGTAGAGTGCTACTTATGATGGGTTACAATATGCAGAGTGCTAATTTCGATGGGTTGCAACATGCGGAGTGCTAATGTTGATGGGTTGCAACACGTAGAGTGCTAATTTCGATGGGTTGCAACATGCAGAGTGCTAATGTTGATGGGTTGCAACATGCAGAGTGCTACTTATGATGGGTTACAATATGCAGAGTGCTACTTATGATGGGTTACAATATGCAGAGTGCTACTTATGATGGGTTACAATATGCAGAGTGCTAATTTCGATGGGTTGCAACATGCGGAGTGCTAATGTTGATGGGTTGCAACACGTAGAGTGCTAATGTTGATGGGTTGCAACACGTAGAGTGCTAATGTTGATGGGTTGCAACACGTAGAGTGCTAATGTTGCAACACGTAGAGTGCTAATGTTGATGGGTTGCAACACGTAGAGTGCTAATGTTGATGGGTTGTAACATGCAGAGTGCTAATGTTGATGGGTTGCAACACGTAGAGTGCTAATGTTGATGGGTTGCAAGACGTAGAGTGCTAATGTTGATGGGTTGCAACATGCAGAGTGCTAATGTTGATGGGTTGCAACACGTAGAGTGCTAATGTTGATGGGTTGCAACACGTAGAGTGCTAATGTTGATGGGTTGCAACACGTAGAGTGCTAATGTTGATGGGTTGCAACACGTAGAGTGCTAATGTTGATGGGTTGCAACACGTAGAGTGCTAATGTTGATGGGTTGCAACATGCAGAGTGCTAATGTTGATGGGTTGCAACACGTAGAGTGCTAATGTTGATGGGTTGCAACACGTAGAGTGCTAATGTTGATGGGTTGCAACACGTAGAGTGCTAATGTTGATGGGTTGCAACACGTAGAGTGCTACTTATGATGGGTTACAATATGCAGAGTGCTACTTATGATGGGTTACAATATGCAGAGTGCTACTTATGATGGGTTACAATATGCAGAGTGCTACTTATGATGGGTTACAATATGCAGAGTGCTAATTTCGATGAGTTGCAACATGCAGACTGCTAATTTCGATTGGTTGTAATATGCAGAGTACTAATTTCGATGGGTTGCAGCAGAGTACTAATTTAAATGGGTTGCAACATGCAGAGTACTAATTTCGATGCTTTGCAGCATGCAGAGTGCTAACTCTCTGGAGGTGCAAACAGTGTCAGATTTTATTCGACTCATTTTAAACTTCATATATTTAATAACTCTCTGGCTCCAAAGAAACACAAGTAGTTGTTTTATTCATACAAAGAACCGTTTCAAATATTTAGCACATTGATTAAACTAGAAGATTCATGTAATCACTCAATACTACATGCATTAATTTATATCCATCTGAGTAATAAAGGTTAAAAATTAATTTGTAAAATAACATGTTTTACATATGCAAACCAACTGATTGGAGTATTGCTGGCAAAATTTCCCCATTACAGTTCCACCTTGATCTAGGATTACGTTGTACAGTGGCATGCAGAGGCGTTTATGCATCTAAGGCTTCTGGAATTACTATGAATAGTCAGTACTTCATTACATAGTCTTCAATATCTATCTATCTATCGGGATAGTTTGAATTAATTAATTTAAGCCTGAAAGTAAACAGTATTTGCATTTTCCCAAAGGGAGATGTCAAAGAACGTTATGCGACTAACCAATTACCTTTTAAATATATTCACGCTGGGAATTATGCGTAAATTTCTTTGGATACTTTTAAATATGTATATAAATGCAATAGTCGAGGCATGCAAGAAAGGGGAAAATTCTTTCCACGGTCTATTTAGTATTGGCATTAATGGTTTAAACCCTTTGCTTGCTGCAAATGTGATCAAAAAGGTAATATTTCCTTTAAAGTTTTATGGTAGTGAATTATGGTGTACTATTTCACAAAATGACCTCTCTTCATTGGATAAAACTCTGACGTATTTTGCCAAACACTTACAAGGCTTCCCAACACATGCAAGATCAGACATTGCTCTTGGAATGCTAGGTTTAACATCAGCGCAGTCCGAAACTGAGAGGAGAAAATTAATGTTTTACACAGATTGTGTTTGATGCGTAATGATGTACATACAAAACGTATGTTTAACGTTGCGTTTTTACTTCATTTTGAGCGGATGAAAAGTCAATCTACAGGTTAATTTCAAATTTATGTGATATGTTAAAGAGATTTGATTTGCTTTAGTATCTAACTAATTATTTGCAGCATTCCGACATTCCAGATAAACAAAATTGGAAATAAATTGAAAGGTCGAAATTGGCTGGTTTTGAAAATAGCCTTTGGAGAGTTCGAATGTCTAATGAAGCAGTTTTGAGAGGTTCTCTTCGATACATGGACCTTTACGACCTGCCACAGCATGGTAGTCGGCTAAAATAAGACAAGACAGTAAGGTATTTACTTATATAGCTAGACTATGGGCTGCTGTTCCTCAAACACAGCTCGATATATGTATTCGATGTGGGAATGTTTATAGAGACTTGATACGTCATGGTTGTGTTGCATGTCCTTATATGTCAAGTTTCAGAAACTGTTTCTCGGATGTCTTGGCTGGTAACTTTCCACTAAGCCTACATCATTACATGTTACGTTATTTAATGCAGTAGATTAGCTGCAACTGTAATATCTTCTAGGTAAAAGGTTACTAGCAGGTATAATTGACAAAGAAAACAAGTTATTTGTTCGGTATGCAGCATACTTTGTCATGCAGTGTACAGCTATGTACTAAAAACATAGGTTTTGTAACTTGCAACTTCCGCAGATCATGCACAATTTAATGATGGATATAATGTAAGCATTTTGAGTCTAATATGCTATTTTAAAGCATAGACAACATGTGTTATGATAGTCGTACTACATGTCTCCTTACATTTGTTTATGCACGAAATCGTTTATGTCGTTCTACGGCCTATTATTGACTTTCTCCACATGAGGTTAGGCTGCATAGTTTGCCTACATCTTTCATTATTTTTATATACTAGTTTTTGTTTGTGTTTGTTTATTTATTTATTTAACCTTATGAAAGTTTTATGATTGTAATCAAGTGATCTATTATACTTAAGTATTATATCGTGTAATATTTTAGGAAGGAAATAAAGATGACAATGAGAACTTATTTATGCCTGAATTTATTTTTTGCAAAAATATCATCCTCCCTGAGAGTGAGTTCCAAGAAAGCCGTGTATCTGACTACATTTGTGGTAACAACACAAATGCATTTTTAGATACAGAAAACATGAAAACGTCTGTGCATTTGGTTCCTATCAGGAATGGATCTTGTGGTATGTGTCAAGTTTTCAATTAACTTTGTCTCAACTTAGAACTACTTTCACTATTTAAACGTGATTGATCTTTTCCAAAGACACATTACTGACGCTTGAATAATTCTGGTTCAACTCCGACAGTATTTGTGAATGATTATGAATCCATTCAGCTTCTGTGGTACATAAGCTGTGTAATTAGAATCCGAATCCTTAGGTATGTCTGCTAACTGTCCAAATGATAAATATGAGAACAAATATACCTATGAACTCTACAATGAAATGCAATCTAGGCAAAGTTTTCATTTTCTAAAGTTGGATACATACGCCCAGATTTTCCCAACATAACATATTTTCGTAATCAGAGAAGAATTCAAACAACTTTGACCATAGCATCAGATACATTTATTTTTCAATCGTTGTGTTTTAGCATCAATACTATCTGATTATTTTTTGTAATTGATCCCAATTTTGCAAGGTGGATAAAACAAAAGTTATTGTATAATAATTCAATAGTTTCAATCGCAGCTTGCATGAAAATAGTCGATGCTGTTCAGTATAGTGCCATTAATATATCCACGGTTTTGAATGAAAACTTATATGTTGAAAATGCAAGTATTTGGATGTCAATGAAAATTGATTTTATTTCGAATGAATTCTACTGTACATGCAGAAAATTAATTGCATATGTGAGATGAGCGCAATTATAATGAACTGCAAGATAAACAACTTAGATAGCCAGGAAAGTTAAAACGCAATTAATCGTTGCGAGTTTCAGCAATTTTGTCTAGAGCGTTGAAACTTAAAAGAAGAATGAATATGAATAGTATGAAGGAAGCCACTGATACGTGACAGCAAAATTATTTTCCAGTTTGACGTCTGATATTGATTATACATTCGTTCAAAAAGGGTAGTCTGGGAATAGTAAAACAATGACACATGACTTAGGGTTTTACTATAATCAGATACAAATTTATGCTATATTTTAGCAACTGACAGTCAAAGATTCAAAAACGTCGAAATTTTTATGAAGTCCATGGAGCACAAATCCTGACCTCAGACTACACAAGTCCTGACATCAGACTAAATTAATACACTTCTTGATACCGTTTTCGGAAAAAGGCAAAACTACAATTAACAATAAATAGTTATAGATGAAAATGTAATTTTTAAATTTAATTCCATTTAATTTCTTGATCAGCAATGTTTGTCTTAACTTTATTTATACAAAGCCAACATCAAAATAAATAAATAAATAGATAAATACATAAATCAAAATATTTGTTTTGTTTTAAAATGGCCGTTTATATAGAAAGATGAAAACTGTATCTCCTACTACGTAGTAGCAATCGGACAGCTATCACAAGAGAACACACCACTAAATAGACCCTAAGTTGACCTCAGGTCACAACAGGACATAGTGATAATAGACTCTAAGTTAACCTCAGCTCACAACAGGACATAGTGAGAATAGACCCTAAGTTAACCTCAGGTCACAACAGGACAGAGTGAGAATAAACCATAAGTTAACCTCAGGTCACAACAGGACAGAGTGAAAATAGACACGCATTCTTAACAATGGGAAACAACAAGTCATAAAATACGATTTAAAAACAAAACAAAAGTAGAAAGCTTTATAAAATACGCAAAGAACGAAAAGGAGAAAGAAACAGGTAGACTGAAAGAAAACAAAACTGAAGATAATACTAAAAGAGGAAAGTTGAAACTTTAGTATCGAAACACTTTATTAACCAAAGGTGGAGAAGATGTGGAATTACATAACCACAAATGTTCTCATTTGGTTTAATAATAGTAAAGAATCACATGAATTTACATAGATGAAAACACGTATAAGAGAGCTTTTGTCAGAGTAAACGTTGGTCCTGTAGGATTTTGTTCAGTTTTGGAATATTATCTGACCCTTTTTAACAAGGATCATATTTTTATCTTTGACATAAATCACGGGTAACTTAATATATGTTTAATGCTGACATCAGAGAGTTCAATTTTATTTAAACAGCATGTAAGTTAGTATATTATTCCTTAAGATGGCCATGAGTGAAACATATGAATGTCAACGGATTGTCCCTGTATTGCTAGAGATGCTAAAGTAATCTAGTAGCTGACACGACTAGTCAGTATCAAAGTTCCAAAGTCATCATCTGTATTCCCGATTACTATAAAATAACTTTCGACTGAGACATGAACAAATGATTAAAAGAATTTTGAATATTGAGAAGACAACATGAAGAAAAGAGTTGTGCAATTTTGTGTGCAATTTTGCGTGCAATTTAGCATTTAGCATTGAAGGTGATGTCCATTATTTACGAATCCTCATTATATATGTACCGGATATGGCTTTTAGTGCAAAAAGTACGCGTTTAAGATGAAAGCGACAATGTTCTACGCAACTGAGACATGTCTGATTGATTATTCTTCATTATTGATTAACTTAACATATTGAAACTGGAACTCAATCATATGCTGACGAAAGTTATTAAAGATACGGTCAAAACAACTCTTCAGAAGGCAATTATGTAAATCTAAATGGTTGCGATCCCTGTGGGAAAAGATTCATTTATTGCTGTACGACAACAACGCTTTGTTATAAACCAGAAAAAAGGTATATACCTTAATGAAATTAGTCTAGACCTCATCTCCTAAGCAATCCACTGACTACACGCAATTGCATTTTTTTTATTGTCTATGTCTATTGTCATGCTTTCATGGTGGCATTATTTGTATTACCTTGAGAGAAAATCAAATGAAGCCTTTATAGAATAAAAACTGCAGAGTAATGTAATTTATTTCCACGTCACTTCCGGTCTTTTAATGTTCTGATGCAAAACATTTTTCTTTTAAACTATCTTTACTAACTGATCAAGTCTCATTTTGCAGACACCCTTGCCTCTCCACATGCATTCTTCTTTTCCATATCGCTGTTATCCTGGTAATAGCCAACGATACCTTCACATACATGGGATAGTCCGGGTTGAACAGCATGCCCAAAACGATGGTCGATGATTCTACGCTTGTCCACATTTTGGTTGAGTTGTCTCAAAAATAGGTGAAACAATGTGACAATGCGTTTGTATATATAGCCTAAGACCGGATCGAAATGCTTCTCCACATACATTCTTCTTTTCCATATCGCTGTTATCCTGGTAATAGCCCACGATACCTTCACGTACATGGGATAGTCCGGGTTGAACAGCATGCCCAAAACGATGGTCGATGACTCCACGCTTGTCCACATTTTGGTTGAGTTGTCTCAAGAACAGGTGAAACAATGTGACAATGCGCTTTTATATATAGCCTAAGACCGGATTGAAACGGATTGAAATGTTCCACCAATCAAAACACGTATTACAAAATTTAGTCAGAGCATATGGGTCTCTCTTCCAATCCGAAGAGAGCGGACGCGTGACGTCACTTCAATATATAGGCGCACCATCGTTACTACGGTTTACCATTGTGGAACAGTTCAAGTACAATGCTTATGGCTGAAAAGAAACGAAGACAATGTATTGGGGTGCGCCTGCTGCGGATACATCGTATACTCGGAGTGTTAGTACCATGACTACAACTACTACTTCGGCTGTAACCAGTATTCCTCCTCCAAAAGAGGATGACTTCAATTTAGCTTTGGCTGATTTCCTGTCGTCTCCGCAAGAATGTTTGCCTGCGACGGTAGTACTACCTTCATCTGCTTCTCCATCATTACCAGTCATGGATGATTTCAGAAAGAAACAGAAGGAAGAATTGGAGAATTGTTTTGCAATGTCAGAAAGAAGAAAAAGAAGCATTTTGTTCAACCACATCAAGAAGAGGAAAAAAAAGCAAGAAGAAGAAGAGAAAAGGAAAACTTCGAATTGTGAATGGCAGATGGAAGGGTGTGAAAACAAACCGGTGAGTTTGTTGCAAGACATTTTGGAGGAGTTAAAGTGTCTGAGAGAAATCTATCAGACTTCTTTAGCTCAACCCAAGAGAAAGAGACTTTCACAAACCAAGACCTCTAAGCAATCTTCTATGACTACATCCACTCTCACTGCCACTGAGATGCCAGCAACAGTAGCAGTAGTTACTACAACTACCAAAGCAGCAACAGCAGCCTGAGGAGGCGTAGGACTTGGATGTGGAAAAGGATTAAGCCAGTTAAAGCTGACGATGTCATCTTTAAGTCTTTCTTTTTTTATAAAAAAACAAAACAAAACGCCAACTGCCCTTTTCAGGACAACTTATATCTCATATAAAAGAGATACCACTCAATGACTGCCAAATCTAGTAAAACTTAAAGCCCTTCATGATATCATATATGCGTGTATGAGTATGTTTAAGTATCTTATCCATACTAAAAGAACACATCAAGACAAAGGGACACTCACATTTCTTTTTCCTTCGTATATTCTCTTTGAATAAGAATCATAATGCAAATTTCATAACACGTCACAAAAGTCCATTACCTTCTTCTTTCTTTCTTTCATTCACTGTCTGTCCCTTTTTTGAATTTCTTCACTGGTGTGGGTTCTTCTTCTTGTGTGTGTTCTAGTTGTCTTGTCTTGTATTTCTTGACGGGTATGGGTTCTTCTTCTATTTCTGAAGAACGCACCTCCCCTTGTTTCTCCTTCTGCTTGTTCTCTTTGTCTTAGGACACTCTGAAAACCAATGTCCTTTTTTTCTGACAATGATAACTGATATCGTTACCTTTGTCTCTCTTTTCTCCTGTCTTTCCTTTTATTTGACGTTGTGGACATTCTGGAGCCCGGTATCCTTTTTCTTGACAGACATAGCAAGTATCTTGACTTTTATCTCGAGTGGAGTAGTCCGTAGTCTTGTTGAAGGTATACTTTCGAATGACTCTCTGTACATCTCTGATGAGAATGGGGATCTTTATTGACTCTTCTATCTTCTTCATAGTCTGAAAACTGAATGAATATATACTCTAAGGTGACACACTCTCTCTATATATATAGGTAGAGAGTGTGTAAAACCTAGTCAAATAACATTTTGGAATCAAGATGAAACGATCATACTTTGCTGAGAAGAAACCAGAAGAAGAAACCAAGAGACGACAACGACTTTCGGTGTCGCCTCATACGCTAACTGAAATGTTAGCACATGTACATGCCAGTGATTTCAAAGATGACATGAGTGAGCCTGAACCAATACCCTCTACCTCTGCTACAAGACCAATGCGTATATAACTCTCTTGACAGTCTCTGCTCGTTTTCTCCGATCTTTATTATTTTCTCTTGAGTCGGGTTCAGGAAAGTAAATCAATGTTTCATCACCTGTGACAATCTCATTCAAACGTCTCTGGTCACTCAGCTGACGAATTATTGCCCGTGATGATAGAAATATCTTCCACTGTATATCGAGCATCTTCATCAATTGCCCCTTATACAGCAGCCACTTCCCGCTCACCACCCCCAGAAAACAGTCTTATTAAACGTGGGCCATCTTCCATGAACTCATCTTTAAAACAATGAAACCAACTCAGAATTTCCTGACATGACCTAGAATTACATTTGTAAACTTTATCCAAGTCCGCCTTGATATCAATCAGAGAGTACCCTTAAGAGCGCCCGGATTTTACAGTATGCTGTTTGCTCAATAACAGAAATATTGTTTTTCTCTGACATTTTCACGTCAGTCACTGTTATATACCTATGTTATGTCACATGCATATATCTGCAGGTGTCCGAGTGCTGCATTTGCAGCTACAGATCTTTGTATAGAACGTTATTTTGTCTCTCGATAAATTTATTTACAGGTAAAAAAAAAACCCAAAACAATTATAACAAAATATTCCGAACTTTTCAAATACCCCTGGTAGGTTTCTCTACAGCTTTCCTCCGTTTTACCTTGATATTGCCTAATGCAGCTATTTCACTTATTTTCAGCGTATTATTTGTTTAACCATAACATATAGGATAGCTAAAAACTTGGAAAAATAATCCATCTTAATTTAGCATGATACCATTACCGACCTGTTCCAATATTGGTTATCTTTTTCATTATAGTAGTTTATTTCTTTCCAAATAATATAGGCCTAATGGCAATAGTTCCAGTGATACACAGTTTAAATATGATTATATATATATATATATATATATATATATATATATATATATATATATATATATATATATATAATGTTTTATTTTAAAAAATGGATATCAAATGGATAAGTCGTGTCTTTACGAATCAATAAAAACGGCGTTCTTATTTTCCACACTAGAGAGCGTGCTGAGCGTAGCTGCTCCACCACTAATTGATGTTACTGGATTAAGATGAATTTCCGAGTATCTAATTGGCTCGTTACAACAGGTTCTTGATTGAATTTACGTGCCGCAAGCGTTGACAAGCTTCGACGATGGCTGCAAAATCAATATGAAATCACTCCCCATTGTTGCAAGAAGGAATGAATACAACTTTGATGAGTGAATTTAGCACATTACCTTTTTTCAGTTCATGTTTTGACCCTACTATTTTATCAGTGACGATCTCAGGCTTGATAGATTTAATACTCATATTTTAGAGGTATTGTAAGTTATAAAGCATTCCCCCCCCAAAAAAAAAAAAAAAAATTAAAAAAAAAAAAAAAAAAAAAAAAATTCTTTCTCAAAACCTGCGGCAGGTTTTTATAAAACAACGTAAAGTAGAAGTCAGTTCGATTATCATGGTCTTGCTCGGATCAAAAATATATCCACGCCATAATTGGGTAATTTGTAACTAATTAGCACACTTCAAAAACATAATTTCTTGTGTTTATATTTACCTACATTGAATAATAAGGCAATCTAGTGACATCTGTAACTTTTTAAAGAGTGCATTTTATATCAACAATTTGACTTTGTATTTGAAGGAATTTACACTTTTTTGCTGTTATGTTTGTTTTGTATGGCTTTTTTGTGGATACCTAACTTATTTTGTACTAAATAACCGGGAAAGTGCTGATGTGCCTTAAACCGTCAAGATACAGATATACCTAAATTTTAGGTTTCGCGGTCGGCAGTATTATATATAATATTCAAGTCCGATACTACTATTTGTATATCGGTTGATAGAGATTTGATAATACAACTGGAGTTATGATCCCTTGACCTTAAAATGAGTCAACACATTGATGAGTTGCACGGATTCTATCTTAGCACGAGTTGCACGGATTGTGTCTTAGCTTGAGAAAGGCATTAATATAATACAATATTTTCTGTATCAATATACATGACAAAACAGTAATATCATTTATCTTGTCAATTTTAACTATTGCGTTTCAGATATAAAAAAATTAATATCTATGAGCAAAACCTTACTTTGTGGGGTCACTTTAAATGTGACCTTTTCATTAGCTAATTGATTTTTATACTGGATAATTATGATGTATTTCATATACTGGAAATATCTTGGAACATATTAAGGGCAGAGAAGGTGATTTGTGCGGACGCATGAAACACTCGAAATTTGTTGTTGGGTATGATAATGAGCATAGTATAGAAAACGGTGGCGAGTCGAATGATAAACTAATATTGACTGGGAAATATACTTTTAAGATTATACACTTTTCTTCATAATAAGGTTTTTTCATAAAATACAATTATATCCCTTTATTCCAGACTTTAATCACCAAAGAACCGTCAACATTTTTTTTCTTCATTTTTATCCTTGGGTGTTATTTGCAAGAAAATGTCTTTTAAAAATGTCCAGCAAAGCTATCAAGTCATTTAATTTTTATAAACCAATATTTATTTTTTTACACCGACTGTTTCTCAAGTAAGAATATGAATGTACATATTATGAGACAATCTCAAATTTTGTATGTTTAACTCTGCTAACATGTAAAATCATAGTAATTCTAGCGATGTTAATTTCAAGTTATATATAAGTAGATTTTCTATTTAAAGCATTAGATGAAGATGGACAATGACGAAAGATCTCAAATTAATAATTGTATCAGCTGCATACGAGCAACAACGATTGGATTTATAAAAAAAAAGAAAACGACACAAAGGTTTTTTTTCTTCTAAGCAAAGTGTTCTTCCGTGATGAAGATTACTGAATAGAAAGCAGCATGCAACACAGCTTTAATTACTGATTAGAAAACAGCACGCAGCACAGCTTTAATTACAAATTTGTTAGATAATTACTGAATTAAACTGTTAATTGACATAATTGTTGAAGCGAATGCAGTGAAATAGTTTCTTTATGCTGGACAACTTTTAGTATTACATTACAAGAAAAGTGATGCAACGGATATTTCTAGTTTTATATGCTCATACAGTTTTCATTGGGTTTTTGTTCTTTTTCACATATCTCCAACTAATGACTATTAAGAACACATTGAATATTTGTGCAAACTATGAATAGGAAAGACTTCTGTGTCGGCAATTTAAATTTCCAAATTGATGTGTATGTGCTAGTCTCTTTTACCTCATTAAAATTAGAATGACCGTTGTGACCAGGTGAGCGCTGAAAATTAGGTGACCGTTTGGACAGGTTTGAATCTGTGTGTGTGTGTGTGTGTGTGTATATATATATATATATATATATATATATATATATATATATATATCTATACATATATATATATATATATTCAGATGCATCAAGGATTGTAAGTGATGAATATATATATATATATATATATATATATATTGTCGTCAGGTACAAGCTTTGATGCATCTGAATTTAAAATGAAAATTGGGTACACGTGGGTAAGTACAATACTCAATATACTTTGCTGTACGGTATTGTAAACTGCGTGATAATTATTCAAAGGCAGTTTAAACTTATTGTGCTCACAATTACCAGCTTAAACTTATGGTGCTCACAATTACCAGTTAAAACTTATGGGGGACACAATTACCAGCAGTGGAGAAAATACTGTGTTGCTTCAAGTGGGTTTTACCACTATGCAAAGATTGAAAATAAATGGTTTTCGTACGTAGGTAATGAATCTGAAAATCTTGTTCGCAAGGACTGAGTATGTTTGGGAATTAAATTATTTTTACTTAGCTATTTTTCACAACTGTAATGACTCTTTAAAGACTGATGTTAAGTTCGAAAACTTAAAAACTGTCCACTAAACATGGTATATATAAAGATAGGTTACATGACAGAATGTTCTAGAATATTATGGTGTATGTGACTCTTAACACACAACTCTAAAGGAAATTCAAGTTTTATCTGTAAAGGAAAATCAACCTGGACCTCAAATTGAATCAACAACTTGTTTACCAAGTAATATAATGTCTTTAGTGTGAATGCTCTGTTTGAGATGCAAGCACGCGAGAAGAATACCATTTTTTGTGGGTGAAATATTTACGAGAAAACAAACTACTATCGCCACACATTCAGCATTTTCAATTTGGAGCTTTTGTTCTCTGGTTCCACGATACTTTTAACGTTACAGCGGCGTTGTACATTAATACTGGTAATGCTATTTTAGAGGCCAAGACAGTTTTCTAAGAGGCGTGAATTCAAAACAAATGATTTCAATACAGTTTGGATCTGTTGAACAAAATATGCATTTATCCTAGTCTGCATGGACGTTGATAGATAACTGCTGCGTCTCGTACCAATATAAATGAGTATGAACATACCAAATATTTACTACAGCTGTCCATAACTATCGTGGCTATATTGTCCACTGACGCTTTGCACTGTGTAAGGAAAATGTCACTTTTTGATACAAACACACGTAAAGCGACAAGAAAGCAAATCCGAAAGCATGGTAATTAAACCACTTTTAAGAGAGAGAGAAAGTGTGTGTTCTTCTGGAGAGCTTCTTGCACTGAATGGTAAAACCCTGTCAGAGCTCTAAAGTATAAAATTATGCAAATGTAAAAAGGTACTTTGTACAATAAAGCTGACTATCTACATAGATAATCGTAGCTTTAGATACCATTACATCAAGGCTTCGATTAATGATTAAAACAAAATAATGAAAATAAAATCAACCTTAGCCGTCAAGCGTTCACGTTAATGTAGCGAGATATCAGAAATCAGAAAACTCAAAATATCTCAAGAAATGAGTTGATAACAATTCGGGGTTTAGGTTTGTATTTAAACACAACGGTTGTACTATTTTATTTGACTTCCTCTTCTTCTTTCACAAATAAGTTTTTTAAGTCTTTAAAAATAAAAATATACATTTCGCTTTTTGTAATTTTTGTCTAAATTTTACTTTTTCAAGCAGTTACAGTGATACCATATTTAAGACAACAACATCATTATTAACAGCAAGACAACAACATCATTATTAACATGAAAGACAACAACATCATTATTAACATCAAGACAACAACATCATTATTAACATCAAGACAACAACATCATTATTAACATCAAGACAACAACATCATTATTAACATAAAGACAGCAACATCATTATTGACAACACAACAACATCATTATTAACATCAAGACAACAACATTATTATTAACATCAAGACAAGAACATCACTACTAACATCAAGACAACATCATTATTAACATCAACAACAGCATTATCATAAAGATCTGTATACAATTCTTTCGCAAGCAATTTGAAAATAGAAATCTGAATCAGAGAAAATATGTAGAAAGCTTTTGCATTTAGAATATATATATATATATATATATATATATACATATATATATATATATATATATATATATATATATATATATATATATATATATATATACATATATATATATATATATATATAGTCTAAACGTGCAAAAGCATTCTATATACTTCCTCTAATTAAGATTTCTGTTTTGAAATGCTTGTGAAAGAGTTGTAATTCTAATGGAAGTATTATTTTAAAATGGTGGATATCGCGCCTTTTTGGTTTGAACTCCAATGACAAAATGACAACCTAGTTGGTATTGACCTACAAACGGATGTGCAAGAACGCCATCTATTTTATAATATAAAGTGATGTCACCTTAGATTATTTTACGGATAATTCATTGTCTCTTTTATAAACAAGAACCACATGAACAATAATAATACCAACAAGAACTGGAACAAAGTAGTAATTATAGGTAATTCAATGAATAATGAACTAAAGGAACGAATTATTTTACTAAAAAATATGGGCTCTAAATAGATAAGGATTTTATTTTATTTTATTTGCGTGTGGGTGCCCGTTTGGAGTCTTCTTGATTTAAGCCATTTGGTTATAATATTCTTAGGTGGCGTATCCAGTAAGATTCCTTTTCTTTCCTGGTTTCGGAACTTCAGTTGTGGTTGTGGGCAATTACAGTTAGTATCATGTCACTGAAAGTATGGCCAGGGGAAGAGGAGTGCGCCACTACTGGATTTCTGTTCAGCTTCTTTGACATCCAATCAGATATGTGAAGACAGATCCTTTTGTGTAGTTTTTCGGCTTCTCCGACATACTGAAGGTCACAAATCTTACACGTTGTGAGCTAAATTATGTTCTCTGTTTTGCATGTTTTGTTTGGACCATGTATGTTCAATTTTATGTTCGTCACTGTGCTAGAGAATGTGTTTGTCTCTATCATATGCTGACATGTTTTGCACCTTTTATAACCACAGTGCCCAGATGTGACAGTATTGTCTTTGCTTGTAATCGGCGTTAATGTTGCTCTCAATATGATGTCTCAAAGGTTTTTTGGTTTTGTAATGTATGATGTTTATATAATATTGTAAATATTTTAGGAAATTATAAATGTTTCTTGATTTTAATATTTGCTTAAACCTTAATGTTAAGTAGTTTACTACTGATTTGTGGAGGATTAACTTAATCACACGATTCTGTTGATAAATGCAGATAGCAGTTATATCTGTTGATAAAACCCATGGATTATTCATATCCCGGTGACAAACGATTCAATTTGTCATTATTTGTCGATGCTTTATGATTTGATCTTATCCGTTGAGGAACGATACCATTTTGTTATATCCGTTGAGGAACTTTGTGTGCATGCGTATGGTGGGGTTTACAATTGTTTTAGTTTAGTTTGTGAGAGATGGAATAAGGGTGTGAGCTTGGGTGTCAGAAATTCAATTATTATCAATGTGTATTATAAATAAACATCTCATTTGCGTTCTTTTGTTATGCGTCTTTACTAGATCCAATCCCAACCGGTTTCAACCTGTTACAACCAATTGTAAATGAAATTAATATTATTACGGTTCTGGTCACATATGATTGATGATATTATTATAGTCTGCAGCAAATTTGGTAAATGACAATACTTTAGTTGTTTTGTGGCACAAGACATTTGGTATTAGTCACTCAAAATACGCGCATGCATTAAAAACCTCTAACAAAACACTTTCCGTATGAAACCCAGTGTGTTATACGATAAGTATTGATAAGGAATGCAAGCAAACGAATGTAAGCAAGCATACCCGGCAGCAGTTCGGATCAATTTTCTCCTCTCAAAAATGAAAAATAACCAGCATTAATAAGTATAGAATAATTCAACAGAAAGGAAATAGTCGATTTACAAAAACATAGATTATGGGAAATGAAACTACAAACACATAAATGATCTGAATTTTCTCCCGCGGTACTTCCAGTTGAAAATGTGCGTGCTGTTGGTAACTAAACACACATGTCCTTTGGTTTGTGCGTGTGCGTGTATGTGTGTGGGGTGCAACATTCTGAATATCTTTGGGCATGGTGATAGCATTTGCAGTAAGGGAGGGCTAATATCTTTGTAGGAAATACAAAATATTTTCAGAATAGTTTCTAAATTCAATCATATGTTGGAGGTAATAATTGTATAGGTGAGGAAATTAATATATTGAATTCTAATATTAGAATATTGGGTAGACTTTTTTAAAAATTGTTTATATAAGTATAATATTCACGTTAGTTGAATTGCGTTAAGTGTACTTCCCATAATCACAGCAGCTCTAGTGATACTGTAACTTTTACTCGGACCAAGGCACTTTATACTTATTTATTAACATTAATGATAAACATGCAAGCAAAGTAATGGTATATAGAGAGAGATTGAAAATTGGGAAGAGAGAAGAAAGGCGAACGAATAAATGAATGAATTATTGATTGAACGAAACACCACAAAATATATCTATATAACCTAAAGGGATGGTCAAGGAAGGAAAGCGATAATCATTGTGGACATGAACTGTAGGTCTTACTATTTGACCATCCTTTGATTCTTAAAGTTTGTTCTAGATCTAAATACAAACGTTTGACTCATTCTGTTGCTATAAAATTGTTGTAATACAGATCTATAATTTTACTTCAGCAGTTTTTGTTGTTCCCAAATTAAAGAATTTCGTTGTTTTTTTTTTCTCTCTCTCTCTCTCTCTCTCTCTCTCTCTCTAGGATCCTAAACATTCAAAGAACAGTCGAGTGGCTCGTGTTGGCGTGAGCAGAGGAACGATTAGAGTAATTGAAACACGAATGAAAGGAAGTCTTTGTAGTCATTTGTGGGTCGATTGGATACATGCATTTTATACGCAGTGTCTGGTACAAATCGCCACGGAATTTAAAACCAACTGTAATATATCTTACATTGGTTGGCTAATTTGAAAGGTAATTGACAAGCGTAGATGAACTCAGCACACACTTATTTTCCATATATATTCTTCCCATTTGCTTTTCGATGCTGAACTTTCCAGTTTGCCCAAATGAAATAAATTGTATGTTAAACAAAGTATATTCCTTGACAAACTTAAAGTTCAGTTCTTGTCATATATTGTCCGGCATTTTTAGGAGAGGCTGAAGTGTAAACAATGCAACGTGCCAAGGTACTGATTACACTTCCGGAACAACATCAATGCTTGATTACTCAAGGTGCACTGCAGCCAAAATACATGCAGACAATCACACCATAATCCTCATGTTCTTTAGAATAAACAAATTTAAGCCAAGGAACACCACCAAAGAAAAAAGAGAGAAACAAATACTCTAAAAATAGATAGGGACTATATTTGTGGGTATTGAAATGGAAGCAATAATTGTGATCTGAGTCCTATCAGGCCAGCTTTTGTTGAGGCCACTTTTAGTCCAATTCTGATATTTGCATGTCTGACATATTTCAGCTATACTCACCAAATCTGATTAATCTTCATGGCAAATTAATGCACAAATCACGAAACAAAACAGCCAAAATATAGAAATGAAATAAAACACACATAACGAAAATCAAAAATGTTAATAGGAAATATAACATGAAGCATATACAGTGGCGAGATCGTGTTGACTTTAGCACAAATTACCGTACCTCAGTAACGATTTAATAGAAGTCATAAATCAATACAAAGAAGGTAAATATCTGACAGAGGAAGGAATTATATTCCACAGAGTGGTCCCCAAATAAAATAATGAATTTTTAGCTAGATTTGTACAAAGGTTAGGTATAGAAAGAGGGCCTTCAGTGAAGGAATATTAAGATCGTCCATGAATGCCAGAAATATGGGTAAGGAGGTGTTTATATCTGTATTTAGGCATAAAGTTATTTACGGCTTTATATACTAAAATGGACTTATAGTGTGTGAATATATCATTAACAGAGAGCTAATCCAATTTCCTGAACATTATATTAAAATGAGTTGTGAAGTCAGCGTTTAATATCAGTCTGGCTGTTCGTTTTTGGAGTTTGTATATCTGTTCGGTATCAGATTTTGATGCGTTGATCCAAATGATGCGCCCGTACTCAATAAGAGGTGAATGTAGGCATTAAAAGAAAGTGTTTGAATATTATTTGGAATGTGTGAAGATTTACGTTTTAGTAGAGTAATTTTAGTTGAAATTATTGATCAATATAAATCTTCTAATGTAGATTTGCATCTATAAATACACTAAGAAGCTTTTGGGAAGAAACGTTTATCAGTTGAATATCTTCGATAGATAATTTCCGGTCCGGTTTATCATCCGATCGTTGTCGAGTACCAGTTTTCCTTCATGCAATATCCTTCATAGTTTGTATAGGTATTGTTTTTAATTTATTGCAAATAAACTGTATCTTTAATCACAGACCATTTATGGCCGAATGCTATAGGATTCAAATAATTTTCTACAAAGGAAATCTGTTAATGTTTAAATATTGTCAGAGATAATGAACACGAATTATGAGTTTTGTTTTCTCTTTTTTTATTATAAATTTAAACAAAGCACTGGATAGTTAATCAGGGTGTCTTTTTTTATTTAAATGCGTAGTATCAGGTCACGTGCAATAATCATTTAATATTCTCCATTCAAGTCTTCTGTCGGTCTGTTAACATATTTTTATCAGTCAATCGCTTGTCCTGAATACCGAATATAGACATGCTCTGTTTGATCAGACTTTTTGCCTGTCCGTCTGTACGTTTGTAGTACTCTCTCTCTCTCTCTCTCTCTCTCGCGAACGCAAATTATGGAAACAATTAATTTTGAGAGGGCCCACACGAGGCAGTTCATCCATAGGTCTCAGGGCAGTGTCCCAAATAATGCCCCGCCAGAAACAATAGAAGTGAACTTTATTTAGCAATAAAACAACCGTTAAAACATATATATATATCCTATAAGCTTCATATTTAAAAATATTTACACTTTCGCCTGTTTTCCTGAAGTTATTAAAATCGGTATAATTCTGTATACTCTTTCAAGTAAGCATAAATGGCTTTGAGGCGTTCCCAATTAAACTTACAATTAGATTTTTTTTTACATTGCTATGTAATCTAGAAATATTCTGATTTTACTGTATCTTATTTTAAATAACTGACAATTAGAAGTGATTTACTTTTTCTTTATCGAATTCTCTTTGCCCAGTGCACTTCCTTGGTTTTTAATATCAGCGCTAAATAAAACAAGTATGCGTTTTTCTTTGGTTAGGCATTTTTAGAGTAGATTATAAAGACATGAATGATCCATATAATCGGATTTAAAGGCACAGAATAATATGCTCGATACATACATCACATAGTCTGATGCTGTACGAGTTCCCCTGATAGAATGGTGCTTATTGATACAATACGTAAGTCTAATTATAATCGCGGTGAAGAAAAAAAAAAATAATTCGGTGCCGATACATGGCATCTTTTTGAAACTAACAGCTCATTTTCAGCCAAAACACAGTAAATTCAAGCTATAGTTTGAAATCGCATTCAGAGTACATTAAAATTTATTATTAGGCGAGTGCATAGTTATGATAAAATTGTAGACTCTTCTTAGAACAATAGTTGCATTTAAATGATATATCTCGATCTTACATTTCGTCTCATGTTCAATTGACTGCATGGTAAATAGAAGATGTTGATTTAAGTTAGGATCTAGTGGTTGAAACAATGTTTATATATCCAGAAAAAGGACATCGTATTGTGTTGGAGAATGCACCATATAATATTCAGAATAACATTTTAGCCCAAATAATAAAACTTCTTCTGCAATTCTGACAAATTTCATATGATGGCAACGTACACAAAATTGACCGAAACAGAAAGTAAATTAGCAATATATAAAGGATATAAACTTCATGCCATGACTGATTAACATGGTACAGATGTTATATTTCGAATCCAAAAATAACATTAATTCTTATCTGACAATCTGAGAAAGAAAGGAAGATAGAGTCTGTGAAAAGGATAATAAAATGTCAAGGCAGGGCGCTCCTTCTCCTTAGGCAACGTGCTCAAGATGTTTTGAGGACTGTTATTCAAATGTCCTGCGTTTGTTTCATTTCAGGACGTTGGCTCTTATTAATTAAACTGTCAGTGGCAGATGTTGCCTTTTCAAGCAGATGTATTCATAGGGAATGCTTAACATAGGACATTCGTAAAGGAGTGTTTCCTGTCGTGGACAAACTATATAGTAAGAAACTTGGATCTTTATATATGTAGCAGCTTCGATAAAAAGAACAATACAAAAGTCAAAGAGCAACTATCCTTGTTTGTATCTGTATCAATAAGTTAAATGTAGATGCCGAAAAGAGTAACGACAAAATAACAAGAAGACTTTTAAAAGAAAATTCTGCTGAAAGCTACAATATATATATATATTTATATTTCCTTCAAATAAATCTATACTGATCAAAAAGACACCCCCACCCCCCACCCCCGAACAAAAACAATGCATTGTTTTCCGTGTAAAGACTTGTCGGATGACCACTCCTTAGATGTTAATTGGAATAAACTACATACATGTTCAACGGTCAAATACCTCATGTAAAGCGCTACACGTCGAAACTGAAAATGTTGAACTGGTCTTCACAGCAAAAAACTTACTTTCTTTCGCTACTTTAGAAATCAAGCTTCCATTTCAGACAGCTTATTCTAGACGGCAAATTTATTTAAGGAAAAGAAGTGTAGAAAAAACTGTCTAAATATGACAAAGAAAAATAGGGCACAACTTTATAGATGCCTTGCACTTTATCAGCTCTAAAAAAGAAAAGGAAAGAAATAATGTAATTTCGCACTCCAGTCCATCCATTGAAGACATTACTTTATAACGCTATATGATGTGTGGAAAGGGCCAATTTATATTTTGCCTGGCTTGGAAATTTTCGCGTGATTTTAGTTTATTGAATTGTCTGTAGTGCTACTACAATATCACCAGACTGCCTGACGACAGTCTCTATCACTTGCTTCCCCGTGATACCATTTCCCCTTTTGAGGTTTGAATTCCAATTTGCATGCAATAATAACCGTATGGAATTATGGATTTTCAGGGAAATACGAACCAAATAAAACCAGAAATTCCACATTGAAAATGAATACTCTACACTATAAAATCAAACGTAATACGCCTGTTCTAAGGATAAGAGAAACACCACTTTTCCTTTTTTCAGTGTCTAATTGAAATGTACACTTTTCTTGAGGCAGAGCACACCATCAATGGACTTTGTATGAGGGTCATAAATAATTAAACCAGTTGGAGAAGGAATTTAAAACCCATTATACGTTGCCGAATTGATGGTCTTCAGAGTTGTTCTCAAATCAACATCGAGTTTGAAATGCATGTGTACGTTCTACCTTATTTTAAAGTTGGCAAGAATACATTTTTCTTTTACGGTAAAGGGTGTTCTTACGAACTGTTCATTTGCAAATTGTAATGATCCAGCCATTATCGGTTATACTGAAAGAAATAATGGTTCTGGAGATGTATAACAGCAAAATAAAATCAGAACATTCAAATCAAACTCAACCTGAATACAACGAACTGAAATATTGGTTGGACGTTTCAGCATGACTGAAAAAGCAATGCTAATTGCTAATTTTGCAAATTTAATGAGGAATGTCATAAACGTTGTCGGGTAATAGATAATAGAACATGAATAGTTTTTGCAATCGTTATGAACATAAATTATCATACTTTCGGCGGATCTAGTCAGTATAGTCCGGATTCAATAATAAGAAAAAAATGGGGTTAAAACCGTGCATGTAACAATAAGTAGAGTCTTTCACTTTATTCAAACCTATGTGTATTAAAATGTGTAAGGCAAAACATATTTTTGAAGGATATGAAATATGCAAATGCAACATTTGTTTGTTTAATTACCCTTCACGTCAAAGCTGACCGGGTAAGTTTTAGACACGGTGAAATGCTTCATTTAACGCAGATCGCTTTGCAATGGAAGCGAACAGTCACTTTCAATTACTTCTTGGTAATATTACATCCCTTCTGTT
Organism: Margaritifera margaritifera; assembly: GCA_029931535.1. Lineage (NCBI taxonomy): Eukaryota > Metazoa > Mollusca > Bivalvia > Unionida > Margaritiferidae > Margaritifera > Margaritifera margaritifera. The sequence continues at coordinate 2,440,844 of JAQPZY010001471.1, forward strand.
AAGATCCTAAAATTTTAGGGGATTTGACATATATAATCAACGTGCTATAAATGAATATATATATATATATATATATATATGTGTGTGTGTGTGTGTGTGTGTGTGTGTGTGTGTGTGTGTGTGTGTGTAAATAGTTTGGCCTATTCTGGAGGGCAATTCTCGACAATGCAACATACTACTTCAAGGCTTTGCAAATGCCTCAAAACGAACAATAAATTAGTAAATTAAAACTAGGTACCACTTATATTCCTGCATATTCATGTGATTGAATCATTGGTGTTTAGAAACACATCAACACGCGACAGGCTATATGGCGCCAAGGCAATCTAAGTACAATGTTTTGCCCAGATACACAAAACTGCCAGCAACCAGGCCTGGTCCTGACACGATTTAAACCCACACGCTTTTGGTCGCTATCCCCTCAGTCAGCGCGGCTCCTTGAGTCAGAATATTTATATTCTCCCAGATGCAGTTTGCCAAAGTCAGCATATAGTATAGGTCTGTAAATTAATACACTGTCGTGGGATGTTATTCTTGTTCACCTATACAAGTCACAAAAAACATACAATGGGAAGGGATGTCCATCTTAAAACAAAACACGTCAATTGTGCAGTAAAGAGTAAGTGCTTTCCTTCTTTTACAATCGAGAGAATAATCAACTGTTTCAATCTTTCGATGGCTACTCCAGTCAAAGTATAAAATCTATCGTACATTATTGCAAGGGATCAATATATTCCTTCAATATTTAGTCGTAATTCTAAGCTTTGCAGAGATCTATCAATTAGGTAATATTTACGCTTGAGGATTATATTATATTTAATTTCTGACTTGATATTTTGTAAACATTTTTGATATCATTTTACAAGCAATGATTAATATGCTGATTGGTTGCACTTACATATGCTTTATCTGACATAGTCATGATAAAAGAGGTAAAATAAGTAATTGATGTGGCCCTCTCTATCTCTTCTCCCCCTCTCTTTCCTCTTATATATATATATATATGATAGTACTGACAGTGTTCTATTGGATTCTTATTTGCCGATGATGCAAACCGACAAAAAGACACAAGAAGAAAATACAGCAATACCAATTACATGACCTATATGATGGTGCCAATTGCACTTTGCTTGCCAAGATACAAATGATTCTTACATGGTACGCATACATTGTGTCACTGAGCGCACAAAATTGATATACAGTAAGACATTCATGAGTTGATGTAAACCTTTTATTGTTTGAAGTGACAGAAATCTACGTTGGAGTCCTGGCTCAAATATCATAGCTTACAAACGTAACAGACATCTACATTGGAGTAGTGGCTCCAATATCCTAGCTTAGAGAATTGACAGACATCCACATTGGAGTCGTGGTTTAAATATCCTAGCTTAAAGAAGTAAAATACATCCCCATTGGAGTCGCGACTCTAATAGCTTAGTTTAAAGACGTGACAGACATCCACATTGGAATCGTGACTTAGATATTTTGTCTTAAAGAACTAAAATACATCAATTGGAGTCGTGGCTCAAATAGCTTAGTTTAAAGAAGTGACAGACGACCAAGTGATTCAAATATCTTTGCTTAAAGAAGTAAAAGACATCAACGTTGGAGTCGCGACTCTAATATCTTAGCTTAAAGAGTGATATACATCCACACTGGAGTCGTAGCTCGAATACCTTAGCTTAAAGAAGCAACACACATCAAAGTCGAAGCTTAAAGAAGTGGCAGACATTCACATTGGAGTCGCGACTCTAATATCTTAGCTTAAGGAAGTGACAGACGTCCACATTGGAGTCGTGGTTCGAATATCCTAGCTTAAAGAAGAGACAGATATCCACGTTGGAGTCGTGACTCTAATATCTTAGCTTAAAGAAGTGACAGACATCCACGTTAGAATCGTGGATCGAATATATTAACCTAAAGAAGTGGCGGGCATCTACGCTGAAGTCGTGGCTCAAATATCTTAGCTTAACGAAGTGGCAGACATCTACGTTGGATTCGTGGCTCGAATACCTCAACATAAAGAAGTGACAGACATCCATGTTGGATTCGTGGCTCGAATACCTCAGCATAAAGAAGTGACTGACATCAGCGTTGGAGTCTTGGCTTGAATATCTTAGCTTAAAGAAGTGACATACATCCACACTGGATTCGTTGCTTGAATATCTTAGCTTAAAGAAGTGGCATACATCCACGCTGGATTCGTTGCTTGAATATCTTAGCTTAAAGAAGTGACATACATCCACGTTGGATTCGTTACTTGAATATCTTAGCTTAAAGAGACCCACTCATGTCAAATAAATTATTATATATTTCTCTGCAGTCTTAGAATATAATTTCCATCTTGTTTTCTGCTTTCCGTTGTGCAGTTTATACTATCTCTATTGCTACGTAATATCCATACTATGGTGCTTATTTTGAAATAATAGAAGCAGTATTTGAAACGGAAAGGTAAACCCCAGAGAAGTGAGAATAACATTGGCAACAGAAATTTTGTGGAAAAGTAAGTAAGGCATACCAATTTCTTATTCCCATTCTTTTTTTTCTCCATAAAATATGTTTTTCACCATCATGTCAAGCAACCCACGAGGGGCCCAATGCTTGGTTACCATATCTCAGCGGATACAATAGATCACTTATTTATTCTCTCTCTCTCTCTCTCTCTCTCTCTCTCTCTCTCTCTGCGTGGATTAAGGTTCTGACTTAGCAACTAAGCGGCCTCGCATTCGATCCCTAGTTTCCTATCAGAAAAATAGATCAGAGGATCGCTTATCCAAGGTAAGGTGATCTTCCCTGCATTCCAACGTTGTCTTGATCTTAAAGATACGATCAGGCAACATTTGTGACATCGGAAGCGTGTTTTATAAATTGTTAGAACCTGTTCCATAGTATATAAATTGTAAACACAGCTAGAAATGAGCCCACGTATGTATCTCTCTTCCAATGGTCTAAAGGGCTTTAGCGCTCAGTTTGCTCAGGATTTCAAGCAAGGAATTCATACATTCATATTTACTAAAGGCGTCAGTTAAATTCTGTGTTTAATTAAGAGCCAAACGTTTTGGACAGATCTATTGCGTTTCCTAAACAATCTCTCGTAAGGTTAATTCTGGTTATGACATTCAACAAATCACCTCGCAGACGAGAAACCACGGACTCAACACATTTATACCTTTCCAGAAAAGAACAGAACTTTATTGACAACTCAAGTCTTACAATAGACATATGAGATTAAGTACAAATACAAATTAATAATGGTGATGGTATATCGGACAGAAAAAAGTAGAACAGAGCATGGCAGAAAAAGTTATATTCTGATTAAGATTTTGGGAAAAAAATATTATAATAGACAACTATTTTGAGTTTACATGGCAACAAAATGATTTAAATCTTAGTTCTATAAATTTGCTTAATGTTAAAGGTACGTTAACGTTTGTGTTACTTAGCAACTCGCTAAACATGTATGAATTAACATTTTTTAGATACGTCTCACTTTTATACTGCTTTCTTATTTCAGCAAAACTGTGGTCATTAAAACGATAGTGAAATTTATCACCTATATTTTATGAGGCACATAATTCACATTTTCTTTGAGATACATCCAAAGTTTGCCACCTTCGAGTTTCAATCAAGAACCTATGATTTGTTGTACGGAACTTTGTTAAAATTACTCTATTCTTTTCCGGCATACATGTTAAAAAGAGTTCAAAATACGTTCTACTTTTAGAGGAATCTAAAACACTAGAATGCAATATGTATACATTGATCTATCAGTCTCATTGTGACTTGTTTTTTCATAGAAAATCAACAGAGAGGAATTACTGAGATAACTATAAATTATTCAGACCTAAAGCGCACAAAAATGTGTTTCATCAAGGAAAGCCATTTAAAATTGCATATACTACCAGCCATCAGCATCGTGTGACATAATGTCGTATAATAATTTTGAAATTGAACTAATTTTTCCAGCAATAAGTCTAGCTCAAAAAACAACAGCTCTAATTTTGATTAAAATGCTCGTAGGAAGCCTACTGGTTTGTTCATACAACATACATAGGGATGTACTTTTTGTTAAAAAGAAGCTTTTCGCAAGAAAGCAGTGTATACATGTTCAAAATAGAACTACCACTAGAAACCCTGATCTCACATACATATAGCAATATTGGCAAAATAGTATTTCAACAAGTTGCAATTGTAAATCTAATAGTAAGGACAAATTTCTTATTAATTTGCTTAAAAAAATTAATGCTTTTTTAGCTTGTGCAGTGATTGTCTTTTTTCCCGAATAAAATGAGCCGTTGTCTTTTAAAAGCAACCCTAAATATAATACTGATCAATTATATTCAGTGGTGTGTTAACAAATACAAAAGAAAAACGGTTAGACTGCCTTGAATCAAATATAACCATTTTTTTTTTGCAGCATTCTGCAAGAATAACAGAATCGTCATCACAAAGGCTAACAAGTACCTTTATGTACAACATAAATTTTGTTTCCTGATATTTTAAATTCACACCCTTACAACCTCTTGCTAGCAAAAACTCATGTAAATCACTAAGACATAAGGAAAAGAAGATGGGAGAGATATTTTTACCTTGCATTATTCCACACTGGCATGCAAATAATCGGAAAATTCTTAATTGAAATACACACGACTTAATTTTACCATACACATTTATAATTATATTTCGCAATTTACCATTAACATTATTTACAACCCGTTTTTTTTCCAGGGTAACTAATTTTGATGGTGACGTAGGCGTCGGGGTCCCCCTCAATGCTGGTTGAGCAAACTCGTTGCACTGTAAAGGTTGCTCGCTGCATGTCATGGGTAAATTGAAGGAAACCTAGCGAAGTGCGATAGCCCAGCGTAACAATGTCTGGCTCACTCTCAGCTGAAAGGACACATCACCGTGTAACTTAATCTTCATAAGACAACAACAACAACAAAACATACACAACGTGTATACATTTTATTAGAATCGTGTATACCACCACAAAGCCGATTCTGCTCCAATCATGGCGGGAACAGTTAATATAACGATACAATGTTCTCAAACATGGTCTAACAAATATTGGATCTTGGACATGCTATATTTAGGAAAGGGTACATATATATATATATATATATATATATATATATATATATATATATATATATATATATATATATATATATACATACATTACATGTTAGCAGGTTAGAGCACATTCCAGATTTACTTCGAAGTTCATTAGGAATAAACATCTATATGCAGTTAAAAAAAATGTATAATTGATCGATATAACTCGATATGAATCGATATAAATTGATCCCGCAAACAAATAATTTTCGAAATACATAAATGTACAACCTCAAACATTTCCATGAGTCAGCTCTTAATCTTCAGTGATATGTTCCGAATTCTACCTGTCGCAACATTTTAAAACAAGAAACGTTGATGTTTGGCAAACAAATCATAATCTGTTCGAACAGATACCTTAAAGTACATCAAATAGCTTTTCTCTTTGTTTAACAAATATCACGGGCGTAAAATGTCAAACAATTTGATTTTTGTGCACTTATCTACATCGAGATTTTATTTTTGTGCACTTAATTATATCGATATTATATTAATGTGCACTTAATTATATCGATATTTGATTTTTGACCATTTGAAGTTACTTTGAATCAATTAAGTCCCACCGCATTTGGGTACGCTTTAAGTTCTGTAAAACATATTTACGTTTAATTTTCTGATCTTGAAAGAGACAGTGTTAAATTACAGTTTTAAATTGAACAAGAATGGATACAGAGGCATCATACGCCTGGAAAATACTCATATTGTTATCTGCCTTGTAATTTAATTAGGTCAGCTTCATTCATTAGTCTACCCATTATTAGAGTGTACAAAAGGGCTCCTATTTAAAAAACAACAACAAATAAAAACCACGGAGACTGTTAATGCAATACAAATACAAACGACGTCTTAATAAGATCTTTGATATAATTGCTGTCTTTCCAGAAGACGGCTTTTACGATAATTAACAAGCATGACAATTTACCTCTGTACCGTCTCAACAACGGGCTTTTGAGAATCACCCACTTTGATTGGATAAAATAGCATGTTTGCCGGTTGTGTAGGTATGGACTGTTTTGATAGATAACATGCTGATTGGTGATAAATATTCACGTCACTGGTCACTCAGAACTTGTGGGTTCTAGCATGTTTCCTCCAGAAACAACGGCGGATTATCTCCGATTGAGATGCACACCTGCATGGTAAGGTATATCCACCTACTAATGGGTTCATTCTGATTTTTTCCTGTTCTGTTATGTAGTCAGGGTGGCAACATTGCACATATAAGCAAGTGAAACCTAGAGAAGGAGAGCTGCTTGATATTGTAATATCTTCGTGATGTACTGCTGTTCCCAGTTTGTTCCTGCATTCGTAGACTTTGCATTAAATAGTTTTACTTGTTTTGCATGTTCTTCAGGTGTTATATTATTATTTGAAAATGCATGCGGAACGGTGTCATTGCTCTCCATCAAACAGTCTTCACATTAATTCTGTGTCATAGGCCTACTACACATGCTTTCATTCTGACAACACGAACTGAAACTTAACTAAAAAGGTATACATAGTTAAAACTTTTTTTCGTACTACCACATACATCGATATATTTTAAGCTGGCACCCAATTAGTTCAGCTAAAGGACGGCAAGCTTTCTTGAAAAGCTAATACTTGTATTCAAATACATGCATCTGAAGGTCTTCTTGTCCTACCATCCTATTCTTTACATCGGTGTCTGGTAAATAGACAAGACTACAGACACGTTTTGTGACGTGTCGCTGTAAAGAATGAGTTTGATATGACGAAGGGATACATCAAGGCCGTTTGGCCGATAGGTATTCATACGCATATCAAACAAGATCCTTCCCCCTGTGGAACAAAATACGAATGTGGTCTTGTATTTGTTATATTCTCCGGTTTTTCCGCTTTTCATATATCTTTAGGTATATAGTGTTCATGGAATTCAAAACAGTAAACTGGAATTTACTCAAGTTCGATGAGGTTCATCGAAGAAAAACGAGCATGAAACACCTCAATAGTTTCAGTTTATGTGTAAATACAGATTGAACATCCATATTAAACACCAGATCAACCGCGAAGGATTAAATTGGTAAGTTATAAAATCCTAGAATACCCTCAGAATTACGTCTTTGTTTGTAAATGTACGCATCCTTAATCTGTAGAACCATTTCGACAATCTGACAAGTCGGCATGATTAGCTCAAACGTAAACTCTTCTTGCTGTAAGATAGCGTAAACTGAGTAGGAACAATAAGGAATCCATTCTAAATATGACCACTGTTTGTCACAATTGCATATGTATTTGTATTTTTTTTCTAAAGTTTGTCCAACGGCGCCGTTGAACTCGCTCAACTGTGACGCAGAGTTATTGAGATTACGCGCATTTTTATAGGTATTAAACCCGTATATATAATTCTGCAATGTGTATTGCTATTATTTTAATCGTATTTCTTTAATATAATTTAAAATACATTAACTTCATAAAAATGTCTTGCTCTCGAATCCTGATGAAAATTTGGTATAGGAATTATACAGTTTTATAATAACACCTTTATCTTGGAAAATGTTTGAACCAAAAGGAAATTAAAAAGTACCGCCACCCCAATTATTATATAATACGAAAATCTCCTTGCGTAAGTAACGAACACATGCATTTCCTTTCCTAACACTGGAGCATACACATGCATCTGCATTCCCTTATTAAAACAGACGTCAAATCGTGCGCGTAAATCTGTCAGTGCTTTAAAGGTAGCTCTAACATTGGAAGATGATTAGTATTAGTGAGTGACACGTAAGAAATTGACAGGCTCGCTTAACCCTCCATTAAGCTTAAATAACATTTATATATATATATATATATATATATATATATATATATATATATATATATATATATATATATATATATATATATATATGATCAATTTTACGCAAGGGCTATTCGATGGAAGGGGTGCTTAGTCTGGGAACCTATCCTTATTAAGCTCACAATCGATTTGTCATTGCTATTAGTGTGCTCTGATAATAAACACGCGCCTCGTTCAGCTTCCGGTCTAAATTATTAAGGAGAACGGCCGCGCATTTACGCCTCAAGATCCACAGAATTAAAAAGTGGAATTAATTGCCTTATTCTCCGCCCAAGCGCTCGTCTTACTTCCATCACTGGAACTTTTAAATATATATACATAGTGTAGTGGTCAGTTTTCTTCCGGTGTCATCTGTACTATACATCTAATCAGAGTTTGGTTATCACCAAGTATCCTTGATATATCTTATTGGAAGCGGCGCTGTTTACAACAGTACAACAATGTTTTTGATTATGTAACCAATTAGTTTCGAATTAATACCATGCGGGTAAGCCGATTTGTTACACGGAAGAATTTTAATGAAGGAAATTTATGGACGGATGACAATTTATGATTTTGTGGGCAACCGCCGTACACTTTAGTGGCTTTCTTTAAGATAAATTAAATTGTTAATACTTATAGCAGACCACGTCATTGGTTCTAGGGCATTTCAATTGTGTTGCAGTGGATATATATGTAAAAAGGGTAATTGGCGAAAAACTCACATTGTCACGAGAGTTATACAGTTTTATAGGAACATTACTTTGCATCATATTTCCGGCGCAGTACATTTCTTGCAAAATACGTACAAGCCATCCATAAATTATATATATATATATATATATATATATATATATATATATATATATATATATATATATATATATATATATATATCCAAGCAAGTATTTGAAAGCGCTGAAATAAATAAACTAGTATACGTGTCATATCTTTCTTGCTTTGCAAATCTACGTGAAAGTTGGGGAAAGAGAAAAGATTTGGTCGTGAGTGGATATCAGATAGGGTATTGTTACTATTCGGTTACGGTATATGATAATGCGGTGGATATCAAATACAGTATTGTTACTATTCGGTTACGGAATATGATACTGCGGTGGATATCAAATAATAATAATAATAATAATAATAATAATAATGACTTAGCACAGCGCCTAATCTTTAAACGCTCTAAGCGCTTTACAATATGAGATACCACATAATGATACACACAAACAAGCACACACACACACATATATATGTCTATATATATATATATATATACATATATATATATATATATATATATATATATATATATATATATATATATATATATATATATATATATACGATTAAAAAAACAAACACCATGAGATTACAAACAAAAGCATGTTGAAAAATATTTCGGGTAAGGTAACATTGTTAAGTCTTAAGTCTGTTCTTGCAGTCTAAATAGTTGAGTTTTAGAGCACTCTTTAATGAGATCACAGTGTCATATTGACCAAGTTGAAGAGGAAATTCGTTCCAGGTAGCTGGGCCCTGGTACGCAACACAAAAAAAAAAACAGTGTACGTAGGACTTGGTTTCGATAGTGGCAATAATGAGAATATAGAGTGTCAGAACAGGAACGAAAGTATCTAGAAGGGGTGTGTATGTGGGTGAGGTCAGATAGGTACTTTGGGCTGGAGTCAGTCAACGATATGTAGCATAAAGAACTGATTGTATGTTTAATTCCGGAGCGAAAGGGTAGCCAGTGGAGGGTACAGAGCAGGGGGAGGAGTGTTCGGTTCTCACGCTAAGGACGATCCGAGCAGCTGTGCTTTGAGCATTTTGAAATTTCTGCAGTAGATATTGAGACGAACCAGATAGAAAAGAATTACAATAGTCAAGCCTAGAAAGTGCTAAGGAACACACAAGTGTTTTAGTAGCCTCGACAGAAAGAAAACTGCGAATGGTTCTGATGCGTCTCAGCTCTCGATATGCAACCTTGCATATGTTAATGACATGTTGGTGTAATGAGAGAGTACTGTCGAGAGTGACACATAGGTTTTGTACTGATTTTGTGAATGTAATGTTGTTATCGCATATATGAGAAAGTATTTGTGTGGTAATCAAAATGGTTTCAGTTTTATCATCATTCATCTGCAGCTTGTTACATGTCATCAATGACTTCACATCAGAAATGCACCTCTCTACGCCTTGGACGGTAGCATCAACTTCAGTTGGGTGACTAGATTTGTATGTTTGGGTGTCATCAGCGCACAATTGGTGATACACCGCATGATGATCTATGACACTTGAGAGGGGCTGAGTGTATAGAGTGAAGTGAACTAGCCCAAGAACAGAAACCTGTGTAACACCAAAGTATAGATGAACTCGGCTGGAATGTGTTCCATTTACAGACACAATTTGCGTCCTTTCGACTAAGCATAACTTGAACCATAATAAGGCTATATTGCGAATGCCAAATACACGCTGAAGACGGTGAAGTAAATATATCTTGGTATATTGTGTTAAATGCTGCAGATAAGTCAAAGAGTGTGAGGACTGTAATCTTTCACTATCCCAGATAAGTCAAAGAGTGTGAGGACTGTAATCTTTCACTATCCGAAGCAAAAAGAAGGTCGTTAACAACTTTCAGAAAGACAGTTCCTGTACTATGGCGAGGTCGTTATGCGGACTGCAAATTGTTGAAAAGACTATTTAAATTCAGATGAGATACAAGTTGGGACAGAACAACTTTTTCTAAGATTTTTGACATGAATAGGAAGTTAGAAACAAGACGGTATTTTGTTAAAAAAAATCGTTAGGGTCAAGCATTGGTTTCTTTAACAGCATTGGTTTCTTTAACAGCGGTTTTATAATGGCAGTTTTGAAAAATGATGAGAATTCACCGGATGAGACAGAAGTAATAATAACATCGGTTAAAGAAGGCAATGTTGAATCTAAGCACCCAAGCAGCAGTGATGTCGGAATCGGATCAAGTTCTCGTGACTTTGGGGCGTTCTTTATCAGGATTGTACGTAAGAAATCCGTATATACAGGCTCAAATGCTGTTAAAGGTTGCCTTCGAAATTCGGTATCACAACTGTGTGGTGACGATAAGTCAATTGCAATTGTGTTGTCAAGTTCATCTCTAATGGTTTGCACTTTGTTACGGAAGAAATTGCAAAGAGGTATGGAAGGTCGACTGGAGAGAAGGTCGTGTACATTTGTTCCTTGATATTAGCTTGTTAGAAATATCGAGGAGTTCTTTGCAGCTGGAACTTTCAGTGATTTTAGTACTGAAGTAGGTTGATTTCGCTGCATGAACTATGTGACATTCTTCTTAGCAGCTTCATAGATTTGCTTATGAATAGCAATACCGGATGAAAGCCAAAGCTTCTTAGCCTTACGGCATTCTCTTTTAGCAGTGCGAAGCTAGTCCCTAACACTACTACACCATGAAGAACAGTTCTGAATGGATATTCTGCACTTGGTTGCTGGGGCATGTTTGTCAAGCAATGAACGCAAGCACTTATCAAGTAATTCTGCTCTGGAACGTAGCAAAATGGTTAGGTTTTCTTGGATGTCATGCATTAGTTGGGTTCTATTTATCATACGGAGATTTCTCTTAGTTGCAAGATGGAGGATTAGGGAATGATATGTCAAGATGGCATATGACGCAGAGGTGATCTCATGCAAGTTCGTGCGACACCAATGAAGACTGTAGAATATTCTCATCAGTTCTATAAAGAATCCGGTCTAAAATGTGACCATGCTTATGCGTGGGTTGGCTAACTGCCTGCTTGAGGTTGAAAACATGAAAGGAATCTAAGAGTTTTGATGTGTATGTGTTTCCAGGACAGTCAAAATGAAAGTTGAAATCTCCAGGAATAATCAGGCTACCATCAATCGAATTCCCATATTCCAGGAAACTGCTCCAAAAAGAGATATTCAGTCAGCTTGTGATTTTCGACTAGGAGGCGGGCGGTCGACACAAAAGAAATGGACTGACCTTTGTTCCATTGTGAGGGTGGCTTGGACCAGTTCAAACAATGTATGGTCGAAATTGAAGGTTGCAGTGTAGTTAAGACGGTGGAGTATGGAGTTCTTTGTGATGACATCAATTTTACACCTCCACCGCAGTGACGGGGGAACGGCTTGATGGAGTAACCTGGGGGTGTTAGATCCGCGCAGTTTGGTTTATTGCCTGATGTTTATAGCCATGTTTATGTCAGTACAAAGATGTCGATGTCCTGGCCATTGATAAAGTTTACTATTTATGTTAGCTTCTCTGGTGGTCCAGCTGATTGGGCGCTGGATAATGCGATGCGAACTGGTTGCGCAGACTTAAAGGTTGACGATTGAAGAGGAAGCGCCGAGGATTAGTTATTTATTGCAATTAATTAGGGTATATCATAGTATAAACGGGTAGACGGGACAGTATCACGTGATGGCTGTATATTCTACGAATATTCTTTCCTGGGCAGCAGATGGGTCATGATAATCTTACTGGCTGGTGTAGAAGTCAGTTTACATTAACTTATATGCCACACCTGCTTATTCAGTATTCTATTCGTGGCCATTAAAAGTTAGAGATACTTTAGTAAGACGTGTTCAGAAAATACTTTACTTGATTCCGTGACAAAATTCAAATAGACCACATATGATAAAGTCAAAACACAGACAACGACATTACTATTTTTAAAACATATAGGAAAGCTATGCAATTTACGTACAGATTTCTTGTCTTATACCTAAGAAAAGATGTTTGAACCTAACTGAACTAACAAAACCGACAAAACAAGGTTCATGCTAAATTCAAAAGGTAAGTTAAATACAAATCTTGCGAGAGAGCCCAAGACGCCAATCTGGTAAACGCTTTTTCATATTTTCAAGACAATGTTTCGAGTTCTTGAATAGTTCTAATGCATCTTGTACCATCATTTTTGTCCCTATCGATGGCGACAGTATGCCATTTTTGCAAATATTCTTGTAGTTTGTATGCAGCACTTTATTTTAAAAGTCATCTCCAAAGTTATTGTAAATTATATAGAAGCAGAATCCAATACAACGTATACAGGTTTGATAGTTAGACGCTGTTGTCCTAGGGCCACAATGCGTAGATTACATTTTCAGAACCGTTGTTATTGTTGCATTTAAAAATGTCTCCAATGAAATCTTTTGGATATAACAAGGTCTTAAGAATTATATTGACAGGATTATACAACCGATACATTTACATGACAGACATGAGGCAATAATGGTTTCCGTTTGACAATTGTTAGCTCAAATGATGGTGTGCCACAATTTAACATTACAGCACACAATTTAGAAATTTGCCTTTAGCAGAATTTGCATTAGATGCATAATTGTCTCCGGTCTATTATGTGTTTAGACCTTGTTAATATTCCTCAGTATTTTCCGCATTCATTGTCTTTATTATTTTACCTAATTGTAAACCACTTGTAATTAGCACTTGATATAGACGTCTAAGTCAGCATGATTGTCTTTAAAATATTTAAGACATTTTGTCAAAACTTAGATCAGACAAATTTACAATTTAGGTGATTTCAGTATGTTTTCTTCATTAAAGTCAACATTGTGAAACAAATATTCAAATATTTTTGAATGTTTTTAATCTTGAACAATTGTTTGCTGAACCCACCCGTGTTACTAATTCATCTTCAACATTGTTAAGCCACATTTGGCGGAACAATCATAAAGAAATGTGTCAGTCAGGAACTATTTCTTTAGTACTGATTGACCATTTGCTTATCTATTGTACAAGATTGTCAAAGGTCAAATCAATAAACATAACACTGTCAAAATAAAATATTTAAGAACGTACAGTAAATAATACTTTATTGCAAAACTGCGATATGTTAACTGGAAAAATGAATTGATAATTTAAATGCGAAAAAAGCATGAATTTATTTTAAAGAGCGTTTTCAGTTAATCTTAAATAGTAAAGCTCCTTTTAAAAAGGTGAGGCTGAAACAAAAGACAGAGCATTGGATATCTCCTTAAATTTTAGAAAATATTAGACAAAAAACTATCTATTGTAAATGTGACCCTGATCGATACAAACACCACTGTAAATTAAGAAACAAGGTACACATGGACATTAAGAGAGCTATATCTAAATACTTATAAAACAAACTGGACGAAAAAAAAGTAAATGCAAACAATTGTGGCAGCAATGATAAAGTCTAGGTTATAATTCCCAAAAAACAGGGACAACAATATAGTTTTAAATATTGATGGCAATACATGCTATAATGCAACAACAAGCTCTTTTCAATGAATTTGTACTACTGTCGCATTAATTTTGTAAAAAAAAAAGCTTGAATCAGTTGTAATTTATTTAATACAGATTCAGAAAATGTTAGAAATTTTTATAGAAAAGGGTTTATATACTGGTATGATCATGCTAGATTTACAAAAAAACATTTGACACAGTTAATCGTTCTATTGTGTGCAAGACATTATCAGCTATGGGAGTAAACTGAATTGACTAGTTTCAATCATTCTTATCGAACAGACTCCAGGGTAGTATCCTGGGGCCCCTTCTCTTCCTTTGTTGCATTAATGATATGGTTATAAACATCAATTTGGACTGTAAATTACTTTTGTATGTTGATGATAGCACAATACTCTTTCCGCACCAAGATGTCGTGTTCGAACGATTTAATATTGCATGCTGATTTTCAAAAAAAAACTACTACTTCTATTCCACGACTACTATCACAATATATTGTTACACATGCTCCAATTGATGCATATAGCTTTTAACATTCAAGAGTTTAGAAAAGTGTATGTCTTTCATAACCTTTAATTGGTTTAGAAGTCCGATTTAGTTTTCAACGGTTTTCTACGGCATAAAACGACTTAGTTTAGATAAAACTCACTGGATGTGTCCATCATAGATATCGCAAAGACTGATGTTGTTGCCATACTTACATTCAAACGGATTCAAGATGTTGAAATGTAAATGCCCTTGTACCCTTTTTTGTAGATCATAATTTAATGTAAAAGTTATTACTTGCTCAGAGATCCCCATGAAAGCATTGTATTTCATCTGAAACAAAGAATGTGTAATTTGATAATGAGAATAACTCATGATTATGTATAAGTCTCTTGACATCCACCTAACGTTTTTCTTTTCTTATAATTAATTTGTCAAGTGAAACTATTACTTTATAGAAAACAATTCTGCATTTTGTAAAAAACATTAGAAAGAACAGGATGACTTTATAATAGGCACATTTATATGGGATTCACTTTAAAGTTGCCATCCCGACCTTGATGCGGTACCATGGCATTAATTCGTGATTCTGTAATGTATGCACGTGCTTAGCCGACCTATTGCTCTAATCAGTTACGCATAACTAGGTTACACCTTTTTCTTTGAACCTGGAGGGACCGCCCTGTCTCTTCACGTTCGCGCTAATCTTGGAACCAAGCTGTCTTTGTTCTAATCTCTTTTCCTCTGTAAGAGAGACATATACCTAGAATATGTTTTTTGCGGTTTTATTTAGCTCAATCTTGTTTGATAATATATAGTTTGTTTTGTACAAGAAGAGAAATACTTTAAATGTGTATCGACTAGAATAGGGCCCAATACGCTCCAGGAATATTATGCCCAGCATCCTCTTCAAACCTGTATTCAACCAGTTCTACAGAGATGGATAATATTCACTGGGAATACTCCAATTTATGTTTTACCTTGAGCAAGGCCTCAGACGCGTTTCTTTCCTTAGATTACATTTTATCCTTCGTTCAGAGAGAAGTGGGTTTTAAAAACATGAAGGTTCAGTAAACCTAAAACATAATAGGGTAGACAATCTTAACAATTACAAAGATGATTGCCTGGTCTCTCTTTTGGCAATGTATCAATACTAGTTTGTCGCATAATGATGCCAAACAGGGGCTAAACATGTAAATTATATCACTAATTGGTATTTTTAAATAAACATCTCTTTTATGCTATTTATATTACCTTAGTCTCCATTTTTCAAGTGCTTTGATATTGGTGACGCAGATGACACGTTACCTACGGCCTTTAAAATTAATCAGATACAACACGATTATTCTTGCTTGTACTACAATAAAGATTAGTCTATCCTACATTTAGATATAAAAAGATAAATCTTTTGCATGCTTGTATTGCAATTTTATTATTACTAACCTAGCAGATGAAAACTATCGGCTAATTTATTGCAAACAACAAATTGGAGAGAACAATCTTGCTATAAATAAAGACATCGGTGCTGCACACATGATCAGTGTCATAACGAAAACTCAATATAGTTCGTTACTTCTTGCTTTGCATATAAACAGCACACATCCCCACTTACTGATTGATAACATTAACCACATCTTAAATTAGGTCGCATACTAATGATGGACAATATTGGCATAGAGAGACACCACATAAATTGCTTGGGAGATTCGTAAAACTAATTTATGTTAGACTGTCTGATACCCTCTTAGTAGTGGAAAATTATCAAAGATGTTTAATTATTTTCAATTTATTTGGAATTTGTTCAGAAACTTATTCCAGATCTTTAAGCAATTGACAAATCCACATAGTACCATCAACTGTCTGTCACTTGCTAATTATCTGAAATTATTATGGGCCTCTTGCCAATATTGCATTGAGCAAAATGTGAACCTAACGTCATTCCATCTGTTTTGCTAGCTTTTTTGAGTGGATGCGGGTCGCCTTAAATGTAAAAGCCTAGACAGCTTCCAGTTTACAACAAGTATAAATTCAATCATGAAACAATAATTATTATTCAACCAATATGCGTGCAATGTTAACTTTCAAGCGAAATTACTCCTTGATAAACAGGTACAAATATTCAAAAGAAAATTATCTCTTTTACCAAAAATGCTACTCTAATGAGTATGCGTGATTAATTCTGTCCTGGCAATTCTAAAATCTACTTTGATGTTCATAGAATGTTAAAAAAAAATTACAATGAGAACATGTATTTTTTGGAGACCAATTACATATCATAATATTTACTTGCCTGGTCCACTCTTACTCCACTTCAAAATTAAGAGGTCGCTGCTTAGTTTAAATACCTGATTGCTTTTCTATGATGATGATGCAAAATCACATGTCATAAAGTAACTCAATAATATATATTTGTATTGTCTGTCCTCCCGGAAAGATTTAAGACCTTTTGAAATTTGGCCTGAACTTTAAGACACGGACAAAACGCTTTGAGGGAGGGTGTAATTGTATGGACAAGAGGAGATACACATAAAAGTGCTTATGTTTTCAAATAAGTGTCAACACTGTTATTAAAATCAATGAATTCAGATCTGCATTGCACATACATATACAACACTTATAATTTTATCGTTTGTTCTGGAGTTCTCGATACTGATTCATCATGAGTTTTCCACTGTAGGTATTGGCATATACCTTGATTGTTTCTTTAACATAAAAAATGTACACAAAGATGCAAAAATACATCCTGGATTTGCTTAACATTAAACAACAGCAAATATGTTCTATTTGATTCATGAATGTTCCATTATTTTCATTTCAATCATTTCAACTTACATTATCAAACATTACTCTGGGTAAGGCCGGTAGAAAATAAAAACGTTTCAAGCAAGGTATGCCTGAAATATTCAGTGAAGTATTCTAAATGTAGTCTTTTTCATCTCTCCTGTTGCCAAATGTTATTCATAAACTGGCATATTGTTTTTTATTCAATACGCTTCAAAGCCTTATCGTCGTTATTTTTACATTATTACTAGATGGAAACCTATCATCTGTTGTTCAAAATGAAGTTGGTCATGGGCAACTGATAGAGTCTTTGCAGATGAAAGAGCGGCAATACATTTTAGAAATACCTGGTATGTTCAATACATATTTTTAATGAAGCTCGGATACCTTGGATATCCTCTAAAGGCTTCCGGCCTTGTGATCAAATTACATGTTTGTAACTTTCGCATAGTTTCTCAGCATAGTGAAAAGAAAAGTCCATCAGTTAAAGCGATATCAGTGGAAAACCACTTGACTTTATTTGATAAAGCATTAAATGACTTGTATAAAGACAAATGTTTAAGATATATCAGAATGGCAAACCCGAATGGTTTTACTTTTACAAAAAAATGTGTGTATAGCAGAGATGAAGACATAAGTTGTTTCCATTGATGTGGTGATCGATGAACATGGATGTGTGGCGTGAGTGTGCAGCGGGTATGAGGCCCCATACCCACAACAAGTATATTTCTACTGTCCTTTCTTATATTTTGTCATTTTTTTGAGAAGGAGATGTACTGACAGGGGTGACATCCACCAAAATATTACAATCTTCGTCAATCTCTGGATCGTTGTATTTGGATATCTCTGGAGTGCTCATGAAATAGTCTGGTTTACTTAGCAACTTAGCATATCTTCACCAAAGGTAAGGATTCTTTCACAGGCCTCAAAACTGAAATGATATAAATAAAAAAGAGGCAGTTGCAGTGAACCAGTCCCAACTATTGCCACCTGGAAAAATGGATTGGATTTGATCACAGAGAGCACTTATACACCCTGTTTCACAATTTTTTCCTCTTTTTAAATTGAGTAAAATTCCATTCTTTATAATAAAATGTTTAAATCATAGACCTGAAAACAGGTTTACTGCAGACCAAACTAAATTAAATAAATGCAATTTATTTTGCACTTGATGGTTCAGCTTTTCTCGATTTTAAAAAAGCGAAAGAAGTACATATTTGTTTCTCCTTAAATTTACTTTTATGTATTTATGTATAACAGTGATTCTAGAAGTGACATTCAACTTGATGACAGCATACATGCTGTGATCGCAAAACAGTAATAACAGCAAAGAAATTCAGAGGAGGGTACATGTACTATTAATATAAGCAATTTGTCAAAGAACGTCCTTACCTATTATAAAGGGGACAAATCATGATACGACGAAATAAGTATATATAAAAAGCTTGTATCTCGCCATTTACCAAATATATTCGTAAGTAATATCCATACTAAATCATCGTTTTAGCCAGCACAAACTCATTTTACGGAAAAATGTTAAGTACGCTGCAGTGCAAGATAAAGATGAATACAATTAAAATAAGAAAGATATACTGACCAACATTTAATAAAAACACTCACCTCATCACGAACAAATAATACCTTAGCAATGCCTGACTCGAGGAGTTATACGGCTAGTGACAAATACCATCTCATACACTGCGTCTACAAAAAATATCCATCGATCTATCTTTCAACATGTTTCATCATAGCAGTCACCCTTGACTGTTACATTATATGCGGCGCTTGATACAAGTAGAGAACAACAGTTGAAAGAGGATAGTACAGGTAAACACTAAAGACTGCTTGTAAGTGAACCTAAATGGGGTTCCCGAGATGAAATCTAAGAGTCAGTAACAAACACACTAAATTAGTAGCCTATTTCGTACCAGTAAGAACCAGCTGAGAATATTTATCTACAGTGTGGTGCTAATTTTCTCTGGACCTGATCTGAAAGGTTGAGATAATAAAGCTGAGAACAGCCCGCTAAGTAAGCAGCTTCTGCAGAAATACCAGCAGTTTAACATCCATGCTGAAACATATACAGTGTGAATAGTTTCAGAGACTTCTTACAAATTCATAATTAAATATGATATAGTCAACAATGTCGTGGATACATTCAATTTTCCTTCTCTAATGATTGCTTTAAGTACAGAGTTTTCTCCTGGTCTGTAGCCCTTTGGAATGTATCTTCCAGCAGTTGATTTTGAGGCTCCCGACTTGGTATCTTTCAAGCAGAAGCTGGCCAAACCCTCTATCTAAACCCCAATATGTTTTCTGCTTTCTTCATTGCTTTGGCTATGTGGTTCTTGCAGGACAAATCACGTGAGATTTTTACTCCTACGCATTTAGTCGCATATTCGAATAACCTTGTCTCCTCTTAGTGAGTATCGGAAGAATATGGGATATCGGGATATCTTTATCTGTATACTCATATTTCTCTGTATTTGGAGTTCCTACAAAGTTTATTTCCAATTTGGTAAATTCAGGTAAATCTTCTTGTAGAAGTTTGCAGTCTTCCTCTGAGTTTTTTACCCGTAGATCACACGGTAATCAGCAAACAGTCGGGTCCTTAATTTATCAGTCAGGAAGGTCATTTGTTACAGGAAAAATAGGATGGGCCGAAATTCACCGCCTTATTTTACTCCACTTAAGACAGGTTCAGGATCTGAGGGGCCGATGTTGACTACAACTCGCAGATTTCTGTCTGAGAGGCTGGTTTGTGTGCAATGAACTGTGTTACCGCTGATGCCATAGTGATCCAACTTACGTAGCAGATGTTTAGGAGAGACGCGACCAAAGGCTTTGCTGACATCCAGGACTTCAAGATCATATTGTGTACCTTTGTTGAGAGATACTGCTAACCAAAGTCAACAGTTGAGTTACACAGCTTCATCTGGCCCTAAACCCATTTTGGCAATCGAAAAGAATGTTATGCTGGCCTTGGTGCTTCATTATGTTATTAATAATGATGTATTCGAGCACTTTACACCATAGGCAGGTAAAGGACCAGTAGGTCGGTAATTACTAGCCTTGAATTACTGACCTGTCTCCCTTTATGAATATTGCCGAGACATAGCTATTTTTCGTACATTAAGAAGTTTTCCGTAGTCGAGAAGATGATAGTCACGAGTGGTGCTATTTCATCAGTCAGCCCTTTAAGCACCCATGCAGGTAACACATCGTCGCATGAGACTTTCTGAGTATTCAGCTTCTCGACAAGGTTACACACTCCTTCAGTGGACACTGATATCTTTGGCATTGATGGGAAGGGGTTTCCTTGTTATTTGCATATATAGCTCTTGTTTTCTTGGGTGAAAACTGACTGTCACAGGATGAAGCCGGGTTGGGACTGGATTAGTGAAGACACCGAAAGCAACTGCGTTAATAAGATGTTTATTTATAAACGCAATTTAAAGATGAACAAATCTGACACCATTATAACAAAAAGATAAGGAAAATTATAAAGTTCCTAACATGGAACTATCAACAACAAGTAACTCAACGAGAAAAAATCAAAGATGGATTTAACAAATGGAATTTTAAACAAACGTGAATAGCATCCTATCACCAATCGACAAATAAGAGTATATGATTTACACCCCAATATAAACAAGGTCTTATTAAGTACCAAGGGTGACCAAAGCATGTGATTTATGCACTTATCAATAGAATACTCATTTATCCATCAATCTGTTAACTCGTCAATTTATCAATTTAACAAGCGATGTTGGAATATGAATTTATGAATCCGTCGTTCATATAACGATATTGAAATGGGGATGTATGAAATTATGAATATGTCGTTCATATAACGATATTAAAATGGGGATATATGAAATTATGAATATGTCGTTCATATAACGATATTGAAATGGGGATGTATGAAATTATGAATCTATCACACATATAGCGATATTGAAATGGGAATGAATGTAATTTTGCACAGATAGCAATATTGAGATAACAATCAAATGGAACACGCAATAAATATAACTATCGTGGCGTCCGTTTGACTACCAAGATGTATCTACGGTTCCACCCGCTCTAGTCCATGGTCAAGGAGCCACCACGCATGGTCCACCCCTCCCAGTCTGTTGAAGGGTCCCTCGAGAGCCTTCACATTAACACAGACCCGTTGATCGAGAAGCCTTGGTCCCTCGCATCGAGAAAACCAGTACACTCTTCCGAAACAACGTCACCAGACACAGCGTACACGTCACACGAAACCACACAGAGTCCTGTGACTTCACACACCACCAAACCATACATATGGAACAGCTCTACAGCTGAAGTTTTGCTCCCGTAAAGAGGTAAGCTTTCTGACAAGACTCATCGTAGTGTAATTTGTTTATAGAGAATTCGCTCTATATGTACTCTAGCTGTGACATATGCGCAGCAGCCAGGTACGTGAGTTTTCACTGCAGGCAATTTGCACGTGCAGCATGGGGTGAATCGCGCTCAGTATTTCAAAATAACTAGAGCCGAAAAAAATAAACAACCCCCGAGTAACGCTCTAGTCGGAAACGAAACCCGAATACATTTTTGATCACATATACATATTGATATAAACCGTACAATTCCGTGACAATACCTCCCCCCTTAAAAAAAAAGTGGAAGCACTTTTAGAAAATCACGGAATTTTGCAAAAATACAAACTGAAACGTATTATTTACATTACCAGAATATCATGGTAGGAAAAAAAAACTGCAAATCACACTCTGCTTAAATAATCGGCCCCTACATTTTCCGACCCTCTGATTGCTTCGATCCGGAAACGATATGGCTGCAGAGTCAATGCCCAACGCATCAATCTTGCGTTGGCAACTTTTGCCTTGTTCAAATATATGAGAGGCTGATGGTCCGTTTCAAGGACAAATTCCCTTCCGAAAAGGTACGTGTGGAATTTACCTACACCCCACACCAGTGCCAAGCACTCCTTTTCGATCACGGAGTAGTTTTGCTCCCTAGGCAGCAATTTCCTACTAGCATAAGCTATGGGTAACTTTACCCCGTCTTGCTCCTGTAGCAAAACTGCTCCTAAGCCCGTGTCGGATGCATCAGTTCTCAATATGAACGATCTATTTAATTCTGGCAACTTTAGGATCGGTGCACTGATCAATCTTGCCTTCAGGGCGTTAAAAGCTTTCTCTTGGCATAAACCCCAAGAAACTTTATTTGGCTGCCCTTTCCTAGTCAAATCCGTCAATGGACTAGCTATAGCGGCGAAATTTGGAACGAACTTCCTGTAAAAACCTATCAATCCAAGAAACGATCGTATCTGTTTCTTGGTTTCTGGCCTAGGAGCGTCTTTAATCGCGTCAATTTTATCAGGGTGGGGTTTTAACTGCCCTGACCCACTTACTAGATGGCCCAAGCATTCCAAGTTAGAATATGCTATGCTACACTTGGAGGGTCTCGCTGTGAGATTTGCCTTGCGGAGTCTGTCAAACAGATCGACTAATACCCTAACATGCTCTTCCCAGGTATGCGTATATACAAGAATATCGTCGACAAAACTATCTACGTTGTTCATGCCTTTCAACAATTTCCGCATAAGACGCACGCACGACGCACCGGCGTTAACCAAACCAAAAGGCATAACCTTAAACTGGAAAAGACCTTTAGGGGTCGCGAATGCCGTTAATACGCGAGCATTTTCAGCGATGGGCACCTGCCAATAACCTTTTGTTAGATCTAATTTAGAAATGTACTGGTGCCCTGCCAATTTTGAAAACAAGCCCTCCATGTCTGGCATCGGTTCAGCATCAAACACGGTGACTTTATTTAGTTGTCGAAAGTCTATACAAAATCGATTAGTTCCGTCTTTCTTTCTAACCAATACCACGGGGGAAGAATAGGGGGAGTTTGAGGGTTCAATCACTCCCAGGTCTAACATTTTACCTACTTCCTCATCGATTGTCTCCCGTGCGTTAAAGGGTATTGGATATCCCTTTATTCTGATTGGCTCCGAGGTATTCAAGTTTATTTCGTGCGTTATTAATCCAGTATTACCTGGTCGATCTGTAAATACGTCTGGGTACTTACTTAAAATTTCCCTGACTTGCTGACGCTGACCTTCAGGTAATTCCGGGCACACGCTGACCATATCTATTCCCTCATTTCCTACAACCATGGGGTACTCGAGGGGAATTTCTGTGTTGGGGTCACTCGACTCGTCTTCTATGACCGCAATACATACGACGTTCAAAACGCCCTTTCCAACAGTTTGATCAGGTCTCTCCACGTATCGTTTTAACATATTGGCATGAAATATTCTCAACCTACCTTTCATGTCGATTCGGTAGTCCAGTTCACCCTTGACCTGTTTGACCTCATATGGCCCTTTCCATTGGACCAATAATTTGTTTCTACTAGTAGGGAGTAGCACCAACACTCGATCACCCACGTCGAATTTCCTACTTCGCGTTCCGCGGTTGTAATACTTCGCGTACTTGCGACCCGACTTCACGAGCTCGTCGTGTGCCATCCGACACGTGCTTTCTAATCTCTCGCGTAAGTCGACGACGTATTGGTAGGTGGTTTTAACTTCTCCGTCCGCGATATCACCCGACCATAGTTCGCGCAGAATCCGCATAGGACCACGAATTGTCCTACCGTATAGCAATTCAAACGGCGAGAATCCCAAGCTCTCGTGCGGTACCTCGCGATACGCGAACAAAATCGCGTTCAAATACCGGTCCCAATCTCGCGGTTTCTCCGCGCACATCCGACGTAGCATTTGTTTCAACGTCCCGTTAAATCTCTCTACCAATCCATTACACATGGGGTGATACGGCGTGGTGCGCAACTGCTTAATTGACAACAACCTACTAATTTCTGACATGAGTTCTGAGGTAAACTGGGCCCCACAATCTGTGAGAATTTCTTCAGGTACCCCTACCCTGCTGAACATGTCTACAAGCGCCTCGGCTACACGTTCAGTTTCAATTGATGGTAAAGCTATGGCTTCTGGGTATCTAGTTGCATAATCTACTAGAGTAAGGATATATCGGTTTTTCCGATCTGTAATTGGAAATATCGGTCCCACAATATCAACAGCTACCCTTTTAAATGGGGTATCTATTAGAGGCATTTTACCTAATGGTACTCTGGTATTCCTTCCCTTCGACACCGTCTTCTGGCAAACGTCGCACGATCGACAGAATCGTGCTACGTCACTATTTACGCCAGGCCAATAAAACTCCGCTAATACTCTGTCGGTTGTTTTTTTCATGCCCAAGTGACCCGCCATACTGGACTCGTGTGCCACTCTCAGTACATGTGGCCTGAATTTCTGAGGGACAACTAGTTGGAAATACTTTCTACCCTCCGACGTGGTAAATTCTCTATACATTAAACCTTTGGTACGTAAGAATTTAGAGCTCCCACCGCCCTTACAATATTTCGCGGTACCGGACATGATCCTCTCCGCGGTCGCGCTCAAGGACGCGTCCTGCCTCTGCTCACGCGTAAATTCATCGCGCGAGATATCAGTCACGGCTTCCGGAACTTTTAACTTAGGTATCGGCTTTTTATCCGCCTGCGCCTGCGCCCTAGTTTCGGCCGTTTGTACGATTGGAAACCGGAAGTCAGACTGAGTTGGGAGTCTGGAGCCCTCGACATTTCCGATAGTTAGGTCGTATATGGGGTTTTCCATACACAGAGCTTCTACGGTTCCGGTCAGAAAAGGCGTCTCGATTTCTATTCTCGCGACGGGAACCCGATCTATCGTTTGATCTAATAACATGCACGGGGATTTCCAACCAAGCATTTGGTCATCCCTAACGAGACTACGCTTTACTACGACGCCCGTGCACCCGGTGTCGCGTAAGACCGTGACTTCTTGACCGTTGGCGGTACCAGTAGCGGTCGGCACTCTCGCCTCGGGAAAAAGACAAGTGCCGATCGACTGAATAACATCACGACCGATCTGCGCACGCGCTGCGGATTCGTACACCGTATTCACGTTATTAGTCCCTGAATTATCACGCGGAAAATCATCGCGCTTACCGCCCCCTGACCATGCTCTGCTTTCGATAGCAACCGCGACCCTCTGGACAAACCCCTTCCTCTTCGGACAATCGGGCGTGATGTGACCCCATTCCTTACAGGTAAAACATTGTCTATCCCTACGATTCGTACCCTTCCCAGATTGAAAGTTTCCACCTTTATGTGTACCAAGTTTCTCGGGTTCTCTGGGTCTCTGATCTTTTCCTTGATTACCTCCCTTGTTATCTCTTGAGATCACATTCTGGGTACCTCCCCGAGCTTTGGCGAAATAGTCTGCCTGAGTAGCCATATCTGAGATATTATTGAAGGACTTTTCCCTCAGGAACAAGTACAATTCCCTACCACAAGTGTTTAACAGCTGGTCCCTAAGTAGAAAATCGGTAAGACCCTCAAACGTTTTTTGGATCTTACCACATTCAACCCAACGCTGGAAATAATTCCCCGTCCTACTGGCGAACTGGGTGAATGTCTCGCCTTTCTCGGGTTTACTATATTTAAATTTTTTGCGGAACCCTTGTTCTGTCAACTCGTATCTCTTAAGGAGTGCCTCTCTTAACGCGTCATAGTTCAATGCCTCGTCCACGGGTAGACGCGAATATACATCTAGCGCTTTACCTTTAAGTAACGCGCTGAGATGGAGCGACCAATCATCTTTTTTCCACTTTTGGATGGTAGCATATCGCTCAAACCTATGTAAATAACTATCTAAGTTATCTTTGTCATCTTCGAAAGGGGGTAATTTAGGGCCTCTTAACTTTGATTCTTGTTGACCATCTTTCTTAGCCTCTAATAATTCAAATTTCCTTCTATGTTCTTTCTCCATATTCCTGTCTTCTAACTCAATGGCTTCTAACTTTGCTTGTTTTTCCCTCTCTATTCTTTCCCTTTCTGCTTCCCTTTCCCACCCTATCCTTTCCTTCTCTGCCTGCTTCTCTAGTTCTATCTTCTTTTCCTCAAATAGCATTTTCTCCCTTTTAAATGCTATCTTTCTTTCCTCAGTTTGCTTCTCTAATTCTAACTTTTCCCTTTCTATATCTCTCTCCTTTACCCTTTGGTCCCTTTCATGAGCCTGCTCCTCCTGAACGAATTTTCTAAGGGCCTCCCCCTCATACCCAAACTGTTTACCCAACTCCACTAGATCTTTGAGTGACGACATGATAAATACTGTTGATAAGATCACCAATCCTAAGTGCACTATCATATAACACATACAATTTTTAGGACTACACGAACCAACCGTATATCACTTCTCCAAATATATGCAATATGTATATATGACAAACAAATGGTAAATAAAACAAAATATGAGTGAGGTATTCACTCACCCGCCTGAATTAGTTCTTGTCAGGAAGGTCACAATCTGAAATAAATAACTGAAAAAATCGTACCGGAGTCAAGACCTATGCAAACTAACGTCCGTGCTCCCACTAATCCAATGATCCCACTTCTGACACCATTTGTCACAGGATGAAGCCGGGTTGGGACTGGATTAGTGAAGACACCGAAAGCAACTGCGTTAATAAGATGTTTATTTATAAACGCAATTTAAAGATGAACAAATCTGACACCATTATAACAAAAAGATAAGGAAAATTATAAAGTTCCTAACATGGAACTATCAACAACAAGTAACTCAACGAGAAAAAATCAAAGATGGATTTAACAAATGGAATTTTAAACAAACGTGAATAGCATCCTATCACCAATCGACAAATAAGAGTATATGATTTACACCCCAATATAAACAAGGTCTTATTAAGTACCAAGGGTGACCAAAGCATGTGATTTATGCACTTATCAATAGAATACTCATTTATCCATCAATCTGTTAACTCGTCAATTTATCAATTTAACAAGCGATGTTGGAATATGAATTTATGAATCCGTCGTTCATATAACGATATTGAAATGGGGATGTATGAAATTATGAATATGTCGTTCATATAACGATATTGAAATGGGGATATATGAAATTATGAATATGTCGTTCATATAACGATATTGAAATGGGGATGTATGAAATTATGAATCTATCACACATATAGCGATATTGAAATGGGAATGAATGTAATTTTGCACAGATAGCAATATTGAGATAACAATCAAATGGAACACGCAATAAATATAACTATCGTGGCGTCCGTTTGACTACCAAGATGTATCTACGGTTCCACCCGCTCTAGTCCATGGTCAAGGAGCCACCACGCATGGTCCACCCCTCCCAGTCTGTTGAAGGGTCCCTCGAGAGCCTTCACATTAACACAGACCCGTTGATCGAGAAGCCTTGGTCCCTCGCATCGAGAAAACCAGTACACTCTTCCGAAACAACGTCACCAGACACAGCGTACACGTCACACGAAACCACACAGAGTCCTGTGACTTCACACACCACCAAACCATACATATGGAACAGCTCTACAGCTGAAGTTTTGCTCCCGTAAAGAGGTAAGCTTTCTGACAAGACTCATCGTAGTGTAATTTGTTTATAGAGAATTCGCTCTATATGTACTCTAGCTGTGACATATGCGCAGCAGCCAGGTACGTGAGTTTTCACTGCAGGCAATTTGCACGTGCAGCATGGGGTGAATCGCGCTCAGTATTTCAAAATAACTAGAGCCGAAAAAAATAAACAACCCCCGAGTAACGCTCTAGTCGGAAACGAAACCCGAATACATTTTTGATCACATATACATATTGATATAAACCGTACAATTCCGTGACACTGACTTATATTGGTTGTTCAGGATATCAACGGTATCTGCTGGATCGGAGTGAAGTGTGCCAAGGTCCTTTAATGGCACCACACCACAACTATCTTTTCTGAGGGATTTTATATATGTCCAAAACATCTTTTGCTCCTTGGGTTGATCCGTATCCTGGTCACCAAATTAAACCAAATTCTCAAAGTACTGCTAATACAATTGTCTCTTTGCTTTCTGGTCTCTAGCTTTGGCATCTTTGTAGAGTTTTCTGTCTCTAGCTTTCCCCGATCTCTTCAGCTGAGCATAGAACATATTTGGCTTTCTGCTGAGAGACCTAACCATGCTGTAAATCCATGTTTTCAGACTTTCTTATGCAGAGGTTTGATAGGATGTGTGTATTGATCAGGATCTTCAAGGGTTTTTTTTCAAAGATGGCCCAAGTTTTTATTTACCGAGCTGCTTTGACTTGCTTCCAAGCAATCATCCTCGGATGTGGTGAGTTCCTCCTCAATCTTGTCATAATATGCCTTCTTGTAAAGATATAACCTCCTTGGTGGTTTCTTCACTTTCATTGGTCGCTGTCTTGATTCAATAAAAACTACGTCATGATCATATATTTCTGGAATTTACTTTGCGCTTGTTGATTGGTGTCTTATTATTAGTGAAGAAAAGATCCGGTGTATTAGCCATATACTCTGTTAATCTTGTTGGTTCAGTTTCAGTTTGGTCAAGAAGGAAATGTGTTAATGCTGTCAGAAGCCGTTGGTATTGTGGTCCGTTGCTTGCATAAGGTACGACACATTCATCTTCACAACTGATGTCTGCAAAGTTAAAGTCAACTTCAAACCATAGATGGGCACCGTTAGGTATCGTTCCTTGGAATGACTGGAGCTGATTTAGGTATTCTGTATCTGTAACAGTGGGTTGTTTGTAGAACGATCGTTATTTTCCCGTCGAACCATGATTATGTGCTTTTAACAATATCAACCTGGGTTGATGATATAAATACTCTTAAAGAATCCTTTCTTTACATACCCTTTTATTGGTTGGCAATTCAATAGCAATATTATCGTCTGAAGATCATGTCTTCTACCTGGGTTACTTGCATTTCGGTTGTAATATCTGTTTGGTGAAAAAGTATTAGTTGTAAAGCCGAAACTAATCTCACCTACAGAGTTGATAGTCTCACTAAGGTTGGAAATCGTTTTGAAGACTCGAAGAGCTTTGTGTCAGGAATATCAGTGGAACGATTCAACAGGACACAGTGTATGCATTCCAGTTTACAAGGGAAAGAGCTTTGAACGCTACATCTGGCATACGCATACAGTATTGACGGTTCAGTACCAGGTCTCATAAGAGTAAAAACATATATATGGAATCGTCCATTTACAGGAAACTCCAAATGGAAATTGTATTCTAGCTGGGCCTGGATTGGCTCGAGTGCAAACAAAATTCGGCAAAATGTATGCTACATAGATACATCAGAAATAATCTCTTGCGACAAATAGAACCTTTGCATTTGACATGACAACTCTCATTCTATAAATTAACACCGTACAAAGAGAGAATATTGTCTGTTTCTGGACAACACTCAGGGGAATATTTAAGTCGGGAACATGTAGATTATTGTTCAGAGTCTGAAGTTTATACATAATATAAACAATGGCAAAAACCATACAACTCAAATGAAGTTGTAAGATACCTATCAAGTGCGGGAGAAACGCTCGTGGGTAGGCTTGAAATGGTGAATGTGTACCTGACGCAAAGCATTGTGGGTATTAAAGAGAGGCTCAAGATGACTGCCATCTCAAAATAAATTTTCAGCAGGTAAAGGCAACGTGTACATTTAAAGGAAATATAATAAATCGTGGGAATCTTTAGTCTATGGTCTACATTAGTATGGTTACACTGTAAAACAACTTAAGACGCTATGTAAAAAGGCGAAAAGGGTAGAAAACACAACAAGCAAGCCTGGAAATGATGCGACCAAACACTCACGCCAAATCCTGCAATTACATAATTACTGTTCGATCAGATCTATTCTCCTCTCAGCAAATCTTGCGTTTCCTTCTCTTAGTTCTTCTATACTCCAACCACTGTATTTTGAAGTCATTTTGACTGCATTTTATCGACTGGTTCATAGGGCAGAAGCGCCAAGATGTAAGTCAAACTGGCATTTTTAGCGGCGAAATCGGATGCATTATGGGGAATTTGTGTTTCAAAGTAGGCAAAACTGTGAAAGGTCATTATTCGAGTAGTAATGAATCGGAAAATACTGCAGATTAACGCCCAGTAACCGTCCCCCCCCCCCAAAAAAAAAAAAAATAATCAAACAAACCGAAATGACAAGAGAAAACAAATGTTGCGGTAATGGTGAGCGTATCGCATCTACAACCTCTCTCTCTCTCTCTCTCTCTCTCTCTCTCTCTCTCTCTCTCTCTCTATATATATATATATATATATATATATATATATATATATAGAGAGAGAGAGAGAGAGAGAGAGAGAAATAGATAGAGAGATAGAGATTTGTTCATTCAACAGAAATCATATATATATATATATATATATATATATATATATATATATATATATATATATAAAGTGTCTCGAATGTTCACAATACTAAAAACTACACAATAATTCTAATATTCGAAAAGAAAAAAAAATAGAAAGCTAATTTTCTTCTCTTCATTTCTTGACTTCTTTAGTTTTTTGTTGTATAAGTGAATACATACTTTACCATGTATAAGACTGTCATTAATCTGAATTTACTTTAATTTTAATGTAAATCGTACCTACAATTAAGTGTATGCAGTGTACACATATATTTTAATATAAATCGTACCTACAACGAAGTGTATGCAGTGTACACATCAATTTTAATATAAATCGTACCTACAATGAGGTGTTTACAGTGTACACATCAATTTTAATATAAATCGTACCTACAATGAAGTGTATGCAGTGTACATATCAATTTTAATATAAATCGTACCTAAAATGAAGTGTATGCAGTGTACAGATCATTTTAATATAAATTGTACCTACAATTAAGTTTATGCAGTGTACAGATCATTTTAATATAAATCGTGCCTACAATTAAGTGTATGCAGTGTACACATCAATTTTAATATAAATCGTACCTACAACGAGATGTATGCAGTGTACACATCAATTTTAATATAAATCGTACCTACAATGAAGTGTTTACAGTGTACACATCAATTTTAATATGAATCGTACCTACAATTAGATTTATGTAGTGTACACATCAATTTTAATATAAATCGTACCTACAATTAGATGTATGCAGTGTACACATTCCTTCATTTTCAATTCATTCGCAACTCAATAAAATAGCAATGATTGTTTTTATTCCAGTTATATGCTTATAATTTATTCCTATAACTAGGATGCTTTATATTCTTTGTATAAAAAACTTATGTAGATCTCAAACTGGTTGTTAAAACTAACTACATAGTGCATCTCACCTTTCATCCCAGTGGCTTTTTGTCAACTGTTATGTTCATTCTTCTTTCAGCAGGAGAGCGCTGTATGAACGAAAAATTAAAGAGTATCATGTATTTTAATTTTCACCTGTTCTGAAACTGTTGGAATACTGTTCCAATTTCTGAACATTACATGCATTTACCTGTTATTCATACTCGAAAACCTTTTAATATGGACAAGCAATGAGATAGAGATTCTGTTTTTATAGGAATATGAAAACATATATTTGCAGCTGTTTGTTTGTTTATGATATATATATATATATATATATATATATATATATATATATATATATATATATATATATATATATAATAGTGACAGAGTTATTTCATTTTGAATATCTTGTTCGTAATGATGTATATGTCAAGTTTTATGTAAACCCTAATTTCAGCATTTATAGTAACTACGGATGTGTATAATGCAGTGTATTCTTATTTATGCACCAGAATGTGCACGTGAACAGTTTTTTTTTTCTTTTCATTTTTTAATATTTTTCCGAAGTTTTATGTACTTTGCATATTCATTAGTCAGAAAAATGAATATGGGAAAGAATTTATATGTAAATTGGATAAGTGTTACAGATTTCCTCTGGTTATAAATGATTTTCATAAGGTGACCAATCAGAACACTTCCCACTCTTTTGGGGAATTGTCACTGTAGAGTTTGTCAGTCCGTTCAGGCTGTTGGACAGGTCGCATGTAGTCACTTTTAAGTACACATTATGTGTTTGAGTGCTGGCTGGCATAACATTATTTACTGAGTATATTTTCAGTAGGATGTGCTCATGGTTCCTTTTAATATGACAATTTTTCATAAGAAAGTATATATCTTGTTATATGCTATTACTGAATTTGCCTTTCACAATTGTCAAGGTAGATACGTCAGAGCTAGTGAATGTACACGGCACGTGCTGTCCGTCGCTTAGGGCGAGTGTTAGTGTTAGTCTTGTAATTAGCTTTAGTTCGTATTACTTTGATAGCTGCTGTCAATTGCTTATATAGCAGTTTTAGTGCTTCTCAATTATTTCATGTATATCAGACGTGTATTATGAGCGGTCTACAGTTTGCTTGGTTTCGACAATCAAATACCTGTCACTACCGTTTGATACCATTGTACTGAAATTATTGTACATTTGAACCTGGCACTAATAATGTTGAAGTGTTGCTTTGTTTTGTTAAGATATTTTACTAGTATGTGAATAATGATCAAGAATGTTTCTATTGTAAAAAATGAATGTGCAGAAATGATGAAACATAGACTAATGTATTTAATTCTTTATCATTTAGACCACATATTGCCAACGAAACTATGTTATATAACATATAACTTACAGAATTAATGTGGAATTGGGCTCTTTCTTTTCAACCTTATATATATATATATATATATATATATATATATATATATATATATATATATATATATATATATATATATATCGGGACAAGGACAGCCATGTCTAAGTTTTGAATAGTCAAATCCTAAATTAGAGAGTAAAACTTAAAATTTCAGGAGTCAACAACTTGAAGTTAAGTAATATAGTGGTACTATATTTATCAAAATATAAAAATTACAGCTTTCCATACAAAAGTATCTGCTGAATATTTTTCAGGTACATAATATGTGCATATTTGTACACGCCATGCATGTAAAATAGGTATTTTCTATATACTCATTATGTGTCCTCTCACCTTATTTAGTCAATTTCTTCATGGATTGGTATCAGCGAAAACGACAGCAAATCATCTGTGAGTGAATGTATATGTATATGTGTAGATGTGTGTGTGTGTGAATGTATATGTATATGTGTACATGTGTGAGTGAATGTATATGGATAAGTGTACATGTGTGAGTGAATGTATATGTATATGTGTACATCTGTGAGTGAATGTATATGTATATGTGTACATCTGTGAGTGAATGTATATGTATATGTGTACATGTGTGAGTGAATGTATATGTATATGTTTACATCTGTGTGTGAATGTATATGTATATGTTTACATGTGTGAGTGAATGTACATGTTTATGTGTACATGTGTGAGTGAACGTATATGTATATGTTTACATGTGTGTGTGATTTATGTTGCCTGACATAATAGCACAAAAGAATGGAAAAATAGTGGATAGTAATTCAGTAATCGAAGTCAAAATTTAGAATTGAAGAATAATGTTTATAATTGATCTTTTATTCACTCAGTCAAGTCAATGATAATGAAACAAACAAAATATACATAACTTTGATAACAACAGTAAACGTTTCTCATTTTGAATCCACCAACTTGTTGCTTAATTTTGTAACTATAATAGAAGATTACCTTGAAAACAGTTAACTACTGAAATATATGACTGATATTCGTCGTGGAAATCCTATCTTTCTCCTGTAATAAGATGAAAGATTTGATACATTCATTAGGCGCCGCAGGGAGCCGCTGCTCGGATTCGTAATCATCCAAGTGCTTATTGTGTGGTGTATGCCAGTTTGAGGTTCAACATGAAATGGTCTTTGTTTTCTGGACGTATGTAGCACTGATCTTATGACCGACATTGTATTCATACTTTTGAAATCAATTATAATGAAGCTAATAAAATACACATAAACCCTGATGAAAATAATGTTTCGCAGCTTGAATCTCAAAAAAATATATGTAATATTCTCCTGCAGAAAATCTGCACACTGCGTGTATGTTCTGCACATTTGTAAATTTACAGAAGCATGTATTAGCACAGTTGCAATGCTTTTACATGGATTTTGAAAAAAAGTAAAACAAATATTTAGGGGTATAACATTATCTGGCAGGGTCAGAAATTTTAGTCCTCATATGCATATTATTGATCGAATCACAACAGCAACTTTGATGATGATGATCATGATGATGGTAATACGATGAATAAGAGAAGAAGGAGAATGTTTCTTGAGAAAAGTATCTTACAGCAAATATTATAACAATAACAACAACAATAATATTAATAATAATGCGTATTTATGTATTAGCGTTTAACAGCACTTAAGCATAATATTGCCTATATGTTGTCAGTTAAAAGGTAAGTTCTAAACAAGTATAAATGAAGAACTGCACAAAGAACTTTAGGAAAATTAACCCTTCAAAATAAATGTAAACATAAAGTACTACAAGATAAAAGATAAAGGGTAAACATGTTATGGCTGTTTTATTAGGTCTTCTATCCTCCTAATACCAGTGTGACTAGGTAGCCAACAATACACAACATGTTTTGCAGATTGTATGAGGATATGTTTCAGTACGATCTGAGATATTAGCAGGTTGTTAAATTTAAGGTTTCGCTTTCAATGTAGAAAAGGAATCAGAAAAGATAATTAAAATTTGTTTTTGCGGGGTTTCAAAATAGTTGAAAGGTTTGAATATGGCTGTAATTTCTGCAGTGAAATGATGTGTTGCGACAGCAGCTCAAGCCTTGTCTCCATCTTTCGAACCGTCTGTGTACAGGAGCGTTTGGCCAAGATAAGAATCTCTGATTTCATTAAATTTACTCTGAAAAAAACGAAAGGATTTGCTGAGCACTTTTTGAATTGGCAAGATCAAATATTGTTTTCGGCGTTGTGATAACCAAGGTGGGGATTTCTGAACATAGAATTTTGCAGTATTTCCAACATTAATTTTGTGCTGTCTCTAGGAGACGACAAATTTGTATGCCCAAAGATGGAATGAACTTTGGGTCGGAGCGTGCAAGGTTTGGTATTCGGGCCTAAAGGCTATATCGTATGTGGGATTATATGGATACGAAAATAGTTTGATAGTATACTTAAGAGACAATATCCATTATCTGTGATAAAGTGACGGTTCATTTTGTCCCAGCATAAAGGCTTTCTGAGGTGTTAATTCTAAATGCTCCAGACAAAGTCTAACTCCCTGATTGTGAATCGGATTTAGCATCTGCAGGTAGGATTTTCAGGCTGATCCGTACAGAATCGACCCAACGTCAAGTTTAGATCTTACATAAGACCTGTATAACCTGAGCAAGACCTTCGAATCTGCTCCCCAATCTGTGTTTGTCATGACTCGTATTAAATCTAGGCCATTTTGACATTTGTCCTTGGGTATTTAATACATCAAAGGAAAGTTAGTTTATGGACAAAACTAAATCCTAAAAGCATGCAAAGTTTGAGATTTCGAAATTTAGACCTGTGTTCTTCTGCCCATTTCTGAAATCTATTGAAGGATATATGTAGTTGATGTATGTAGTATCCAGATTCTTTGATCTACAGCAGATCAAAGGACCGTCGACGGATACTGAGCAATTAGCTCATGGGTTATGGCATTTTACCATGATGTTAATATTAATGTTGAAAAGGGTGAATGACAATATGCTGCACTAAGGTAAACCCAGATCTGAGGATAGCCTTTAGAAAGGGTGGTAACTACCTTAACTCTAAAATTTCTATCTTTCAAAAAATTGGATTTAAGTTAGGTCGGTGGCCCATTAGACCTAGGTAGAATAGGTCGCTTATTATGCCGTAATTCCATGTGGTTTAATAACTTTATCCAAGTCGAAAAAGAAAGCAACTATATGTTCTTTCTTTATGAAAGCTTCTCTAATAAATGCTTCAAGACTAGAAGGTATATTGTGGTGTCTGAATCCATATTGATGGTTGGATTATAGTTTGTTGGACTCAAGATATCAGAAGACTCTGACATTTATCATTCGTTCCATGGATTTGCAAATACAGTTTGTTAGTGATATGGGACAATAGTTGGAAGGGTCGGTATGGTCCTTTCCGCGGTTAGGTATTGGTATCACTGTTGCTTCTTGCCAAGGTGACGTAAAGTCACCAGTTTCTCAAATTGTATTCAAAAATGTTTAGTAGTGTATTGACTGCTATACCGGGTAAGTGTCTTAGAAGCTGAAAGTGGAGATCATCTTGTCCTGCTCAAGTGTCATTGGCTCGATCAAGAATGTTTTGTATTTCTCTGAGAGTGAAAGGTTGATTGCAATATTCAACATTCGCAGATTTGAAATTTAAAGGAATCTCTTCTTTCAGGTTTTTGACACAGCAGAATTTCTGTTGTGAGGAGTTGTTCGAGAATGTTTCGACCAATGTATTTCTGGTATAGTCGTGGCTATTTCATCAGATGTTCTTAAGATTTTGGTACAGCTTCTTTTGTCTTTGCCAGTGAAATGTTGTACCAAATTCCATTCTGATTTAATAGAAGAGCAAGAGTTCAGCCTGAAGACATATGCACTCTATGTTCTCCTCTTGTTCTCTCTAATGGTGTGACGAGCATTAGCTAGGTAAATGCGGTATTTATTCAGATTTTCAGTTGTTGGAACGGCATTATAACTTTTCTGGAAATATTTAGGTTGCCTGATGTTGTCTTTGGGTGCATCATCAAACCATGGTTTGTTGACACGTTGATGAATCACGAACATTTTTGAGAATGTATCCCTAGCAACATCCTGGAGTATCTTTGTAAAATAGGGGTATTGGACAGCTATTTTGTTAAAACAATCAACTGTTAAATTTGATTCACAGCGGAACTTAAATGTTTCCCAGACTGACTTGTTTAATTTACATATCTGTCCTAGCCCTTGAGGATGTGGAGTATATTGGAAAGTGGTTACTACTAGAAAGGACTTCACCAACTTCCCAAGAGAAGTCAAGTAAATTAGACGGCTCTCAGATGGTCAGATCTAAGGGTGAGTCGGCTCCTATGGCTGAATTTATCATTAAAAAGACAAACCTTGTGTTTTGAAACAGAGTCTTCTATTTCCATCCCTCTGTCTTTGATACATCTGCAACTCCAAAGTGCATGATGGCCGTTAAAACAGCCAAGTAAAACAACAGATGCTGGTAACTGTTCGATAAGATAGTCAAGATCAGATTTATTGATTAAAGTGCTTGGAGAGAGGTATACTGAGCACAGTGTGAGAGTTTTGTGTATAGATACACGAACTGCTATAGCCTGCAATGTAGTATTGAGATTAATTAGATGTAAGATATTTTAGGGATGAAAGCGTAGACTGGGATATTCAAAACCTTGGCTTTCATCGATGTAGGCAAAGCGACATAGTCGAACGTAAGTGTTAGTTGAAATCAACTTGCCGGTACGGCGAATCCTGAGTCGTTTCACTTGGGAGATGTTTTAAGATCTAGGAGTTTCAAGCATCTCAGTCTCACAGCGGTCAACTAAATCTCTAGATAGCAGGACACCTCTGGATTAGTCACGATATTTGTACGGAAATACCTTAATGGGTATGTCCACATATCTCTTTCAGCGAAGCAGATGAAAAGAGTGGGCTTTGCAGCTGCACTCTGCAAGCTATTGGCCCGTTTTATAGCAATCTTTGACTCTCCAGCCAAGCCCGGAAGTTCTGTTGCTATCACAGAAGGTGACAGCTTTGTGAGCTGTATATTCTCATAATTGGATTTAATGATAAGAAATCGTGGCCAAATTCCTTGTCGAAAGAGTTTCTTCTTCCGAGTCACTAGTTGAATTATTCGTGTTCCTTTTGAGACCAGGTCTCTCACTATTAATATTTGTTTTGGTTGGTTTTTCATGATGGAAGAGTATTACTTTGTCACCTGTACAGCTCACCTGCCTCGGAGCCCAACACGAGACCAGCGTTTTAAGCTAATTTGTTGCGTTTCTCACGTCAGGGATTCAAACGTTGTTATACTCTAGCCAAGAAGAAACCTGGCTTAATTGACCGTTTCCACCACCCTCAGAGGCCATGTCCTTTCTAAATTTATAACCACAACACTATGTATACAGAATTACAATGGTGACTTTTAAAAGTACGGAGTCCAGTGAAACTAAATCTGACTTTAACATAGCCACAGTGGCTTTGCGTGACTAGTCGATTGATCAGACTTCGCACTTCTGACCACGCTTCTATCTGAAGTTGAGGCCAAAGTAACGTGTTTCATCAGAGGGAAACAAACGGCCTCTTCTCTACTCAACTAGCAGAATCCACTCCTCCATCGATAAACCACGGCAAACAGATTGCCTCCACTTATTCGCCTCTTACGACATGCAGGAGAACGCATCGGGACTTTTATACATCCCAGAACCCTTGGGGTGGGGTGGGGGCTTAATACTAATAACAAGTAGTAGTAGTAGAAGTAATAGTATATTGCTCCTACTGCTCTTATCATTACCATCATTATCATCATTATCATCATTTTCATCATTATCATCATTTTCATCATTATCATCATGATGACCTATATCCTCCAGAAGGCTCGCGGATGCAGAATGGGCCCGATATTCAAGCTCAGAGTGTCTTTGACTTTTTAAAAGAGTCATTTATATCAAAACTTTGACTTTGTATTTTAAGGATTTTATTCTCTTATTGCCTTGATCTTTTTATTGCATGATTGTTATAGGATGCCAAAACATCCTAGGCAATATATAGCCAGGATTGTGCTGATGTTCTGTTAAATATTATACATACATACATACATACATACACACATACATACATACAGTATAACCTATCAGAAAAACGATTAATTTAAATACAAATTTACTTTTAAATATTATGCAGTATTTGGAAATACAGTTCAGTCAGTTGGTTAGATACATGCCAATGCATTCACACAGTTAGCAACTAATTAAATACAAATAATTCTTTATCCACTCATTCTAGAAGCTAATTTCTCTTCTGCACAAAATCAGAAGACATGCATACAAACAGATGGGCGCACACACACACACACACACACACATAAATGCAACAATAGGAACCTTAACTACGTACAGAGATATTGAAATACGGTCGAAAAATTTACCATTAGTGCAACTGTTATATCATAAACGTATTACTGCAAAATAAAGACTTGGGATTAAGGGGTTTATAATCAGTCCCTAATGCCCCTGCTTCTTTGACAGCGTTTTGCATTTTCATCAATTTACTTTAAAGTTCAGTGGAGATGGAAGGTCATTTATAATTTTCCATATTTCCATGAAT
This sequence comes from Margaritifera margaritifera, assembly GCA_029931535.1. Lineage (NCBI taxonomy): Eukaryota > Metazoa > Mollusca > Bivalvia > Unionida > Margaritiferidae > Margaritifera > Margaritifera margaritifera. Next base: position 2,480,490 of record JAQPZY010001471.1, read on the forward strand.
GTTACGCCCCAGCAATATTCGTTTGAGGGCATATAATGTTAACCATATCTGTCTTTCCGTATTTACATGCAGTATGGTCAATAACGTCTTAAGAACTCCGTGGACTACAAGCACATTTTGATATGGTGTTTAATATGGAGGTATATAAATTTCACCCTTTTCCGTCAAAATATTTTCACAGTTATGATCCCTGTCTGATTTGGAAGTCTGATCTGGAATCACGAGTTTAATTTTCTCTCCATAACTTTGCAAGTAGTTCATGAAATGAAAGCATAATTTGCATAGGGCTTAATATGAATGCGACCCAGGTGAACATTAATTAACATTAATGATTTATCACAATCTTTTACTTAGAAGTTGGTCCTAACATCTTGAACCCTCGTGTCTTCAGTTACACTATATTGACGGAGACCATATTTCTAGTTTATTTCATAGTATTATTTTAAAATTTGACTGAAATTGAAAAACAGAAAGAAATGTCATCATAAAATGTTTTCTATGTTATAATTTGCAATTACATATTTTTAACAGTCACTTCTTAAGGTACCTCACACCAAATTATTGTGGAAATCAGCCTCTGTTAAGAAACCAGCTCTCCGAGTGTTTTTTTCTGTGCTAATTTCCCAAAGAGGGCTACTTAAAAAAAAATTTGACTGTATGTTAGTTTTATTCTACCAAATGACACGTATCAGCCCACAAAACAATCAATTCCATACATCCATCAGATACCACGCCTTGACAGAGTGTTCGCATTACAAAATGCAACAAGAAGCAAGTAGCTACCAAGATTCAGACTTAACCCCCTAGCTGAACTTCGCTAAATTTCAAAAGATATTCACTTTCCCATTTCTCGTCTAAACTGTTTTTAAAAAATCAATTAATTAAAATACACACGTGAGTACACTTTACTATCCGTTCACATGCAGAAATATGCATTCTGTGAAAATTTACAGTACTACATCTAGGGATGGTACAAATATATATACCATGCAAGTTTACATACAAATCCGTTCCAATGGCACAATGTACATATTAATGCTAAATTGTATAAATACATATGTAAATGTAAGCACGTATATAAATGGTCGGATCAGACTGGGGTATTAAACTGGTGTCGATTTTGCATATTTGCTTTGCCTCATCTGCATTATGAAACCATAGAATGAATTTTCACTGATCCTTTGCGCTGGAAAATCAATAGCGCAGGAATTCCTCCGCGTCAAAAATACGACACTGATTGTGAAAAAGTAGTGACTCAGTGCAGCTTTTGTTTGATTTCATTACCAACCGAAGAGATACCGTCCCTTTCGCATAAAATCAAATGGGTAATTGTCATTACCAACCGAAGAGATACCGTCCCTTTAACATAAAATCAAATAGGTAATTGTCATTACCAACCGAAGAGATACCGTCCCTTTAACATAAAATCAAATGGGTAATTGCATTACTAACCGAAGAGATACCATCCCTTTAACATAAAATCAAATGGGTAATTGTCATTACCGACAGAAGAGATACCGTCCCTTTAACATAAAATCAATATTGAGAAGTTGCGAGTTTATTATCTTTAAGATATAACTCCATATTTTTATAATTTTTGGTCATTACCGTCTTTTATCGCGTATAAGTCGAGTCCAAATGCAAACAACATAGACCCTGATCTGCCGTCGTATAATGCGCCGGCAAATCAGGGTCTATGTTGTTTGTTCTACTGATTAGTCCTTACAAACTGAATAGACCCAGATCTGCCGGCGCATTATACGCGAGTATATATGGTATATGGAAAAAATGATTCCTGAGCATCCTCCATTTAACGAAACCTTGACTAGTATATGCGATGCATGTTTTATTTCATACAACACCTGCTTGATCATCATTTTTATGACATCGTTTGCAGCTATATCGTTCTGTATCTGGTCTGAGTCTTTTGGATCAGATTTTGGCAAGTGAGAACGATATTTGGTCAGGCTACGTAAGTAATACCCTCTTACCAGTTACGACCCTCTTTCTCTTTAGATTTATCCCATACACCCCGTCCTAGTGTTATGGCATTTAAATACTTATCTATTAATCAAACAACATCTATGTATTTATTTATCTACTTATCTCTAAGTATGTCTGTCAATTCTCATCGTCTATAAATTTGAAGATAGTTTTTGGTTGTGACATAAACATATTGACTTTACTAGTAAATACAACTGCAAAAAAATCACGTTTTATCGGAACGCGAGTTCTGATGCAGCAATGAAACATTTTAAAAGCTCTTGATCAGGTCATGTGTAAGTGATATTTTTTATTTACAAAACATTCAGTTACAAAATGAATCAGCATAAACGTGACTCTTTCAGTCTTTCAGCGGAACTCGTTGACATATGCAAACCGATGTATTTACGCACCGCAGCTTCCGGGGTGACGTCCGATTTTGATGATACTATTTCATACAAGTCAGATCTGTAGTTCCATATTGACACAACTGAAAAATACTGTCCGAATTCCATTAAAAGTAAAGTTGCATTAGAAATATTGCTTTTATCAACTTAGAAGGTATGCAGCTAATACTTGCAAGTTATTGAATCTCTAGCCCGTGTTAATGACGAGGACTGATAACAAAAAGTGCAAACTCAAAAATGTCCAATTTGGAATAGTATTCGGAGACAAGAGAACAGAGTAAACGTACTGAAGATAAAGTTATGAACTGGATAAACAAACGGACTAAGTCAATGACACCAAATGACTTTTTATGCGTTTAGATTTTATAAATCGATACCTATGTCACAGAAGAATAATATCGCTTTTTGTCGTCATTTAATTCTGATAATAATTTCTTCAGCTAACTGATTATTTGAACGAACGCGTTGTTGAGTTAGCAACATAGATAACTACGGAAAGGAATTCACATGAGATAAGCCTGGTGAACTGAAATATTAGCTACTTTAATCTTAGTTATTGCTATCAAAGGAAATCAGAACTGTAATTTTAAAGTAGGTCACATCATGAAACATATGTAGCTATTGTAAGATTTATCCTCTATTTCTTAACGTTGTAGTGTAAAACTAAGGATTGAAGACAATCGGTATGTCAGTATGAAGTATAACACTGTAGACAATCGGTATGTCAGTATGAAGTATAACACTGTAGACAATCGGTATGTCAGTATGAAGTATAACACTGTAGACAATCGGTGTGTCAGTATGAAGTATAACACTGTAGACAATCGGTGTGTCAGTATGAAGTATAACACTGTAGACAATCGGTATGTCAGTATGAAGTATAACACTGTAGATAATCGGTATGTCAGTATGAAGTATAACACTTTTTCCTCTTAATATATAGTCAGGGATCGCCAGGTCTAAATTTGGAGAGTCAAGACCAAAATTTGAGGAGTGAAACTTAAAATATCTGGAGTCAGCAACTTGAAGCTAAATAGCATCGCGGTACCTTATTGATTAAAATATAAAAAATAAAAGATTTCCTTAAATAGTATCAACTTAATAATTGTTATGTATGTAATATGTGAATATTTGTACACGTCATGCATCATGCATGTAAGAAAAGTTTGCTTCAAAATATTAAATGTGTGCCTTCCCAGTTGATTTAGTAAATTATGTGTTTTTCGTGTATGTATGTAAAATAAAAAGACAGCCAGGCATATATATATATATATATATATATATATATATATATATATATATATATATATATATGTGTGTGTGTGTGTGTGTGTGTATGTGTGTGTGTGTGTGTGTGTGTGTGTGACTTCTATTGCCTGCCAGAATAGGACTAAGAATAGGAAAATAGGTAGAAGTTCTTGAGTCATGGAAGTAACAGTCTTGAATTTAAGAACAATTGTTTATAACTGTCATTTTACTCACTCATTGAAATCAATGATAATGAACCAATGAAATTCACAGTAAGCTTGAAGAAACTTGTAGAATTTTCTAATGTTGTATCAAATTGTGATGTAACCATCTTAGACGCTAACCTCGAAAATAGGTGACTATCAAAATTAGGTGATTGATATTTGTCGTGGCAGTCATATCCTTCTCCTTTAATAAAGAATAAATATTGTATAAATTCATGTATCTTTACTGTAGTAAGTGCCCCAGAGATTTGCGGTGGCTTAGTTGGTAGAGCGTTGGACTCGTAATCCAAGGGTTGCGGGTTCAATACCCATCCAGGCCAGCCCGAATCGGCTGCCTTGGTGTGTCCATGGGAAAGGCGCTTAGGTCTCATTCCTCGGCATGGTATAGCCAATCATATGTTTTAAGTGCCGTTCAAACCAACCAATGAACCAACCAATATTAAGTATCCCTTTCCCCCAACCCCTCCACCCCCCCAAAATATGCTAATAAACCGCCCCCCCCCAAAAAAAACAAAAAAAAACATACATGAATATATAAATAATTACAACGATAATTATGCATGTGTCTGGGCTACAAAATAATTTAATTTCTCTCACTTGTTAAAGGTTCGCATGTGAATTTCTGACGTGATTCTAGATTAATGCAGATATAACTTATTTGTTTTTAAATCAACACAAAAGTTGATTACGAACCTTGTGACTATTGATAACAACTTTTTATATTGCTCTTTTATCTGAAAAGTGACATGACAGTTGAATTTATATTCAGAGCACTATAGCATTAAAAGGGGGAGAGGGGTAGAAATCCTTAATAGCAGCCAGCACTAGGCAAAGGAAAGTCAACTTTGAATATAGTAGGGAAATGATGAGACCTTGGGTAGATATTGCACCTAAATCACTCCCCAGCGTAGACCCATACATTTATATCTGAGTGACTGATTAGGGTTTCTGATTAATTCATTTTCTACACATTGATTGATAATCCAATAAGACGTTTTTTTGTTGGACAATTGAGACACGTGAGATGAGCGTCGATTTAAGTCGGTAGACGTAGTAGGCGGCAGCTAACCACTTGTCACATCTTTGATTAAAGAAAACATAGCTTGTTACGGATAACGGCATATTGCATATTTAGCACTATCTTTTATGACTCTATGGTGTTATATTAAAGAATTCAGATCATAGTTATTACTTCCGGGTCAGTACAAATGTTGTCCCTATCTATTTTTAGAGTATTTTCTCTCTCGCTCTCTCTCTCTCTCTCTCTCTCTCTCTCTCTCTCTCTCTCTCTCTCTCTCTCTCTCTCTTTGGTGGGGATCCTTTGCTATGAGGTAGGCATTCTTGGTACTGATTTAAAGGAAATTGTTTATTCTTTAGAATATGAGGATAATGGTGTGATTGTCTGTGTGTATTTTGGCTACATTACACAGTGACTAACCAGGCATTGATGTTGTCTTGGGAGTGAAATATGTGACCCATTACACGTTGCTTTGTTTACAGTTCAGCCTCTCCGGATAACCGTATGACAAGGACTTAACTGTAAATTTGTCAAGGAAGATAATTTCGATTAGATATGATTTATTTGGAATTGGACACACCAGAAAGTTCAGTACTAAAACGAGAATGTAGACAACATAAAGAGAAAATAATTGTGTTCTGAGTCCTGTCAGTGGTACCCACGACGGAGTACATGGTCCTTAAATCTCATATTCTGGGCACACTACTAAAGACACAAACCTGCAAATTCCAATCAGTTATTTTATGTGCTTATGATGGTATTATTATAAGAAATACATATCTACTTGTATAGCTTTGTTTATATACATAGTTACGTGGTACTTAATGAGAGGATAGGGATGAAGTATCTATAGTACAACACAATCAGTCTGTCTACTATGCCATTTTATGCTGCCGCCAGAGAATGAGAAATGGGAAGAGAAATATGTCAGAGAGATAAGATAAACTTTCCCATGGTCTTATTAACATGGATGTAGGAAAATAGCAAAACTGAAGTACATCAAATATTATACATTTCTTTTTTTGGTTGAGACATTGAATGAGTGCGGCATTGTTGCACAAGCTGGTATCATATTCTAATGAACCATTCTACTTAGTAATTAGTAACTGACACTCTTAAGTATACACCAGACATGTTGAAACAGGTCATTTGAATTAACTTGCTGCAATTGATCATAATAATTATATGGTTATACATCCCACAGGAAAAAAATGTCCATCCGTGTTTGGAATTGTTTGGGATCAGAATTTTACATTTGGTTGAAGATATAGTATGTAAGTAATTGTACCTATAGCTAATCTATCAGGCATAGAATAGTCTGTATTAACGTTAAATATTCAAAAATGTAATTTCCGAAAACAAACAAAAAAAAAAAAAACACGGTGAGCTATCGTGCTTCACTACCCTAGACCAAACTGTATAAGTTGCACAGTCCCTAGCTACATCTTTTCTTAACTATCGTTCAGAGGTCAACGTTGCACCTTGCTAAACACCGATACTACACAATTTCTGACAGTTGTTAAACTCCTTTGTTGCCATGATGCAAATTTAAGTGTCTGACTAAAACTGGCTACAATTAAATTATCCCGATGGGACTCAGATCACAATTAAATTATCCCGATGGGACTCAGATCACAATTAAATTATCCCGATGGGACTCAGATCACAATTAAATTATCCCGATGGGACTCAGATCACAATTAAATTATCCCGATGGGACTCAGATCACAATTAAATTATCCCGATGGGACTCAGATCACAATTAAATTGGTCTGAGAGGACTGAGATCAAGATTGTTACTTCTGGGTCAAGTACGTTCGAATGTAGTCCCTTATCTTTTTTAAGAGTATTTTTGCCTCTCCTTTTGGTGGTGATCCTTCAATTTGATGTAGACATTCTTGCTACTGATTTCAAGGAAATTATTGTTCTCTCAAGGATATGAGGATGCTGGTGTGAATGTCTGTGTCTTTTTGGCTACAATCCACCTTAAGTAATCAGTCACTGATGCCGTACTGGAAATGAAATAAGTGACCAATCGCAAGTTGCATTGTTTATAGTTCAGCCTCTGCAAAAAATACTGGAAAACCTATCACAAGAACTTAACTGTAAGTTTGTCTTGAAAGATGTCTTTGATTAACATATGATTTGTTTGGATTTGGACACACTGTAAAAATCAGTACTGAAAAACAAATGTAGAGAATAGATAGGGAAAATTATAGTGTACATGGTCACATTTGGGGCCCGTCACGAGGGTCACCACTTCGAAAATAGTCGCGTCACCTGGACTTCCTATTGAAAAAATCCTGACCCTATTTAGAGCGCGCATATATATATATATATATATATATATATATATATATATATATATATATATATATATATATATATATATATTATATAACACTTCTTTTACGTGTTTTTGCTTTGTGTTTCTTTGTGTGACAATAAACAGGTCCGATCTATACAACACAATCATGCATATTGTCTATATAATATTTAAGACTCTATGGATTTGGTAACTCCTGGTCCATGTCAATTTTAGGGGCATTGTTTAAAGTAATTGACATTGGGTTTTTTTGGAGGATATATATTGATCGACTAGAAGGATCATATATGATTTCTATTTAAGATTTTATGACTTGCATATAATACAAAAAAAACCCCAGCATTAATCACAAAAGAACGCCAGAAGATCCAATCTTGTATCATTGGCAATACTGACAGATGAAACGTTTTTGATATATCGTCCTGATTAAAAGATCACTAGAAAACATTAGCAAAACTCTTCACTAATAAACAAGAGGCGTATTTCTTTTATTTTCACCGTTTCATATCTCAAGATGAAATCTTCAGAAGACAATTTTCGTCCGTTTTTGAACATTAAATTTTGGGCCCATTTCCAGACATGCTAACAAATTACATTTTCTAGATAAAGATATATTTTCATCAAAAATAATTATAAATACCTAGGATATGTCTTGGAATATACTCAAGTATGAAAAATAAAAAAAATGCATATGACGACTCAGCCTTATATTGTTGTATTTGCAATCTGATTTTTCTAGTATTTATCTCCACCTTAAACTTTATAAGCATATTTAACAGTAAATTGGAATCAGAGTAGGATTATCGATACATATTTAACAGTAAATGGGAATCAGAGTAGGATTATCGATACACATTTAACAGTAAATTGGAATCAGAGTAGCATTATCGATACATGTTCAACAGTAAATCGGAATCAGAGTAGCATTATCGATATATATGTAACAGTAAATCCGAATCAGAGTAGCATGCATTATCGATACATATGTAACAGTAAATCCGAATCAGAGTTGTATTACCGATACATGTGTAACAGTAAATCGGAATCAGAGTAGCATTATCGATACATATTCAACAGTAAATCGGAATCAGAGTAACATTATCGATACATATTCAGCAGTAAATCGGAATCAGAGTAGCATTATCGATATATATGTAACAGTAAATCGGAATCAAAGTAGCATGCATTATCGATACATATTTAACAGTAAATTGGAATCAGAGTAGCATTATCGATACATATTTAACAGTAAATTGGAATCAGAGTAGCATTATCGGTACATATTTTAAAAAATGTTTTGTTATTGTGATTGATGTGTGATTTGATTTTATCAAGTAAAATGAAATGATCAGCTGTAATTTTTCATTGATTTAAATTAGAAGATACTTTGCAGTGTAGTTTTAAACAATATTTAATCCTATTTTAATTTTCTTTATACATGGAACATGTCATTGATATTTTAATCTGTATTATTTTCAATTGCTAGGTTTGGTTTCCAAATATTGCATTTACACGTAGAGAATGTCTTGACTGTTAGTAAAGGTCGATGGCAAAAAGTGTGAATCAGCATTAACTGACTTCAGACAAGAGTTATCTGGTTTTAAGACATAAATGACACTAAACAACAAAAACTAGTATCTCTGATAATTTGTTGCATTTTAAGAAATAAAGATTAGTAAGTGAACATTGCACGATGCCGAGTGATAATTGCAGATACATGTATTGCAAAATAATTATCTTTAAACACGATCTCAAAGAGGAATCATTACAGGCTACAGAAATGAAATCGAACATTTTCAGGGAATTCTTTGGATATTACATTACCAGAACATGGATACAAATGGTTATTTTAGGTCTTCAGGCTCGTAAACATACGATCATTTCTTTAAGTTTATATTTTTAATTTTTAATGCATTTTGGCTAAATTGCTCACAGTGTAAATCGTTATTTAACAGGGAATAGTTTATGACTTTTACAAAATTTATGTATGTAACTGCTTATGGTTAATGTTAATTTATTGGTCGAGTCAATGTTTCATTCCTTGTCTCTCCTGGCGGCTAATGTGTTTGTCGATTTGTCATAAACTAACTTACTTTGTTGTGAGAAATGTATCCATAAAATGCTTAACCATTGCCTTTATAATGCGAAGTGTAGAGTTGAAAATAAATAGGTTCATCTGCCTGTTTGAAATAAATAGGGTCATCTGCCTGTTCGAAATAAATTGGGTCATCTGCCTGTTTGAAATAAATAGGGTCATCTGCCTGTTCGAAATAAATTGGGTCATCTGCCTGTTGGAAATAAATAGGGTCATCTGCCTGTTTGAAATAAATAGGGTCATCTGCCTGTTTGAAATAAATAGGATCATCTGCCTGTTTGAAATAAATATGTTCATCTGCCTGTTTGAAATAAATAGGGTCATCTGCCTGTTTGAAATAAATAGGGTCATCTGCCTGTTTGAAATAAATTGGGTCATCTGCCTGTTGGAAATAAATAGGGTCATCTGCATGTTTGACATAAATAGGGTCATCTGCCTGTTTGAAATAAATAGGATCATCTGCCTGTTGCAAATAAATTGGGTCATCTGCATGTTTGAAATAAATAGGGTCATCCGCCTGTTTGAAATAAATAGGGTCATCTGCCTGTTCAAATAATGGTCCTTATGAAAAAGAAGATTGATGTCGAAAGATGAATTTTATAAGCGATGAACATTTAGTTGAAAGTTTGAAAAGGCGTCCTTTGCAAAATTTCAAAAGCAAGACAATTAACATTTTGGGCTAAAATAAGGTTTATCACTCTGTCCAATAACGATTTACTTATTCTAGTCAACAATCCATGTTATAGTGAAAGAGTTAAAAGTCTTTCGGATCTTTTCTTCTCTCTAAGTGCGACGGTTTCTTTAAAAAAAAAAATTATGCACAATTTTTATTTCTAATAATATGTACAAAATGTAAGATTATATATCTGAAAATGTTTTAATTTGTGTGCGCTGCAAACTTCAAAATAAACATTTTAGAAGGATACACCAAGTTTTCCTTTTTCCGTAAGTGATCCAGGTTTTTCGTGTACAAATCAACGCACAAATTTATTTTCACATGAATTCAACGTTAATTTACCTGTATATCTATCTATCTATCTATCTATCTATCTATCTATCTATCTATCTATCTATCTATCTATCTATCTATATATATATAAATTCACTGAAGTTTACGCACAGGAATGTGGCGTAAATACAAAATGTCGTTTGTACTAACTCCTTTATTCTTTGGGGTCAACAGCGCGGAAGAAATAATGCGGTTCAGTTCTGCGTGCTCCATACAAAAAAATAAGGAGTGTATATCGCTACACGTTCAGATATGTAATTTAGTTGACAAGTAAAATGACCCCTGAGGCCAACGCTTTGTGGAGATGATCATGTTGTTGGGCAGACTAGCTTAGAATGATGTCCTTAAGAGGCTATAATAAACCTAAGCCTTCAAGCGATATAGTTTTGGATCCCAATTAGGTACCTAATACTGGGGTTTGGGAGCTAATTGTTCTTTTAGCAAGACCGTGTCTACCCAGATATCAATTGATATATAGTTATGCGTCTGTTGCACGTGTAAGTGATTTGCAAATGTCTACTAAAAGAAATTATTATTGTCTGGTATGGTATCGCCAGAAGGTCGAGCTTGTCAATTTATTGTATTTATAGACAATGATACAACATATACATGACTGGGAAAAACAAAGCCGCGAGGAAAAGAAAAAATAAATACTTTAAAGAAGTAACAATGATCCGTATTAAAATGCCACCATATTTTGTTTGGCTTTAGTTTTATTAGATAGTTCCAAGGAAGATTCTGACACAATATATATATATATATATATATATATATATATATATATATATATATATATATATATATATATATATATATATATATATATATACTAGTGTATTTATTAACATTTTGTCATGAGCCTGACTTACAAAGAGCATGATAAAAGGACTCCCGCTCCATTAAAATAGCAATTGTGCTTCAAAAGTACGCGAAAATTAGTTACATAATTCAGAGACATTCTGCTGAAAATATATATAGATGCGATTTTTTTTGGGGGGGGGGAGGGGGCGGGAGGGGACATCTCTAGGGAAATATATTACCGCCAATAAGAGAAAAAAATATATTTGTTATCTCGAAAATATCTTTTAGAAGTAGTGTACACATTTTCAAATTGACGAACAAGTTATAACTAAAATATGTCGTTATTTGGAAAATATTAGATATTTTTGAAACAACGAAACTGTTCCGTATTTCGAAAAAAAAAATCAATCTGGAACAAAGAAAATGCACTTTTCGAAACAGTGAAAATATTTTCGTTATTTTTAAACATATTTTTTCCTTTTTACGAAAAGATGTTTTCGAGAAAACGAAAATATATTTTTCTCTTACTAGAAATAATACGCTTTGTAGATTTCTGAGATCTTACAAAATTAATGGAAAGCTATAATGGCATTGACTATATTTGCTTAGTATCTCAGATAATGCTATATTCAAATATGTTATAATTATTTTCCAAAATAACTTCTTACGACGTTAATAATTAAAATTATATTTGACTCATATTATTGAATTAACAATTTAAAGAATTTGCTTGAAAACAATATGCATAATTTACCGTAATTCACATTGTGATTTTTCCTCTTTTGGGGAGCAGCATATCTTTAATTATGTAGTTATTCTTCAATTTCTTTGAACATTTCTCTTCTAATGCCGGTATTATGACAACCATAATCTATAATTCAAATTCAATATCTTCGACAATCGTACAACTTCATAGATTTTAAAGCAAGGGGAACAAGGCCCCTATTTTCTGCAATAATGAATTTTCATCGACAAAATCATGTTTGCCCTTTTATCATAAAGTTCATAAAACCGAGATAGTTATCGTTTCAAAACATGATCTCGGAATTGCTATAAATATCAGCTAGGAAATGGTAAGACTAATCTCGATACGATGTAGTTTCTAAGACCTTTCGTTTATAAATTGGTCTTGATATAAGCTAATGATATTGATATTAAAATATAGATGTATTCCATAGTGTCGAAACGAAGACCTAAAGTTGAATTAAATTTTTAATTAATATGGCCTTAATATTGATTGGCCCACATTACAGATAGTTATACTGAATGATTCATTTCTGATTTTTCTTCTCTTAATTTGATCCTGATAAGTTTCAGATTGTTGTTATTGGATTAAATGATCATGTTTGTGCATTTATTGAAGTGTAAATTTATACCTAATCACTCACAAAGCAAATTAAGTCTGAAGAACTTTATGTTAACTTTGTGCGTGATTAGGTAACAATTTACGCTTCGATAATTACACAACTATGATCATTTAATCCTAATAATTCCAATTTTCTTCCTTTCTGTCGTAAAATCAGCGGATTTCAACAAAGTATTTGATTTTAGGGAGCTCGTACTTTTCTTTCATTAGCCTCTTCACACTGCGCCAGAATACCTACCTCCATATTGGCTAGCAAGAGTTGTCACTCTAAGATAGTATTATAGATAAGTTACATTGTCACCGGGTCATAGCAGTGATCTGAATAACTTTGTCACTCAGTAGGATTTTGTTTTCTTTCGCCAGACTATTGCTTTTTCAGCATTAACTGTGCGTCCGGCACCAGTTATTTTAGCATTCGTTGTTCTTGCTTTCTACGCACTTTGATCTTTCAAAAACAAAATCGTGTCCATTTTTAGTGAGCTCCCCTGCGCTCACGTCGTATGACCATGACTTTGAATAACAGCTAGTGAAACATTGTCAAAGTAAAAAGGCAGTAATTTATGAATAAGAGTGACTCGTAAAGCCTGCCATATACTTTTTTGACTGCAGATGTGAGTGTTAGAGTGCAGGAACGACTGTGCGATTACATTATTTTTGAACTTCTAATCGGCAAATTTATCTGTGGCATATTTTGATCTGTAGTCACTGGGGTGTGGGGGGGGGGGGGCGGGTTGTTACTGTTATTAGTATGGTGTAAAGAATTAGTATAGACAAAGCTTCACCTAAAGTGCACTGGAAACTGATAGGGAACCGAAGGTAGTCGACAGACTTTACCGATGTGTAAAAAATTCCAGATCAGTATCACATGACCGTTTTTATCCAATCATATTGCAGAAAACTCAGTCAATTAATAATAATTGGACTTATTAATAGCTAGCACCACGATGGTTCTCTCTCATATTAATCGGCCAAAAAGATGTCTGTTAGCAGGGGATATCTGATTATTATACAAAATGCGAATTGTATGCAATAAAAGTTTAAAGCTTTAATAGATAGCAATTGGCACTTTTCGTATATTCTCGGCTTTTATTATACTTTATAATATGACAATGTTAGTCGTCATTGCGGTAGGTATAAATGCCATCCAAATAACGGAAAATAATGCAACTTGAAATAATCTTTGTATTCAATCCTAAATTAAAAATAAATATTTTCTTACCAACATTCCCAGCCAATTACCGCTGTCCTTATATATTCAGGCTATGCCAGAAGGCATTAAGTGTGTGTGTGGCTTTAGCCGTCAACTGCTATTAAATATCAACATGTCATGTAACTAATGTGAAGCTTTTGTAATCCAACTTCTTTGGATCTTATCACGCAAGGCGCAAACAAGGCTAGGCGTCGATGGACGCAAGCAAGCATTACTATTCATTACAGCATATTGAACTTTTTATTTGATCTACTCAGAATATCAATATAGTGTAGTGGATAAACGTGTTTGTTTTTTTTGTTTGTTTGTTTGTTTGGTTTTTTTCTTTGGTTTTTTGTTGTTGTTTTGTTTCTTTTCTTTTTTTTTGTTTCTTTTTTTTTTTCTTTTTTTTTAACACATTGTTGGCTATGTCATGCAGAGGAAATGGGAGCTAAGTGCCTTTCCCAAGGGTACACCGAGGCATTAGTGGATAAACCACATACAATAGGCAAGACTGTGCAATTTATTCTACAATTGTGAAACGTTCCATACTTATTATGATTGAGTATCTGAACATTTTCTGATATAGTGTGTGTTGATCTGCAACACATGGTGGCGTAGAGCGCCACCTATACATTTGAGAAATATAGGCTGCCGCCCATCCTTAAGTTTTGGGCCATCACGCCTACAACTAATGTCCAAAGAGACAAATGGTGGCTCTAAACTTTTGATTTCATTCAGGAATTATCGGGAAGCAAACACACAATAAGCACACACACACACACACAACAGACGAAAACCAGTGCAACTTGGTCTAATAAAGTTGCAGGTTTTAGCTGTTTTTTTTTTTTTTTGCATGCAGTTGTAAAGAGCTTATTCACTGCTCTGATCTTGAAGAAGTAAAATAATACACTGTCTGTGCTCTTACAAAGTGTTCTTTTGGATTAATTTGCCTGGAATTTATTCCTACCCTTCATCTATTCAAAACAAAATAAAATACCAATAGACAGAATCAGTGTTCCGTGTGGGCGATCATTTATTTACCCATGGCAAAGTCTTCTGGGGTATATTTATATAATTTTCAAAAAAAATTTCAAAGAATACAAATGAAGACCAAGTTGATCTGACATATTAATTTCAAGCCGAGCTGATTTAAATAACATTAAAAAATACGTGTGCTGGATTTTTTTGCAAGGCAATCAAGTGTGCACTGTCCATTGCAAACGCAATATGCGCCTTACAAACTTTGTGACATATTTTTAAACAAATTCCATTAATTTGGAAGTAAATTCATCTTCAGTTCCCTCTCCTGTAAAAACCACTATTTTCATCATATAACTTATTATAATAATTGTTTTGCGGTTCTACAATGTCCTTCAAATCAATATATTCATTTCCAAATTCATCTGTCAAGTTTTAAATAAATTGTATTAGTATAATTATTATTTTTTAAATTAAAGCAGTATTTTGTTGTTTTTTTCCCGAATATGCAAGCATTATGCTTTTTATAAAAGCACCATCCCTTGAATTTTCTTTTTTCTTATTGTTTGACCACCCATTTTACCTGTTACAACAAGACAATCATCGGGTACAGCACTAGTAGATGAAGTCAGGTGTTAAATTAAGATGTGGTTTCATCATAGGGCATCCATACATCCCAAGCAGTTTCCTTGCTACAACCAACAAAATAGGATACTGTGTCAAATCCATTCAGTGCGTGGAATAAGGATAGTGCGACTGATTTTTTAGGACCCGATGCTGATGCATTTAGGTGGACTCCTAAGAATCCGAATTTGCCCTTTGTCAAAACTGTCAATAACAATTCATCAGTTGGTTAATGAGGGCACTCTGGACTGACCAGCACGACAGCATCCGTACGCACAATCATATACTCTATGTGGTCTTTGCTTACAGCATCAATACAGTAAACAAATACATGGGTATCAACTTCCCCATCTTTACAATGTGAGATGAAACAGCTCCTTGGTGAATTACAGACAAAATACATTTTGCCCATTCTATCCTATTTCTTTCAAATTATGACATTAAGTCTTACATGCACTTGGCCATGATTGCCATAAGCTTCCAGATGCATATAGAATATTTTCTGTTCCACTGGATTATGATTGCCATAAGCTCCCATATGCATATAAAATATTTTCTGTTACACTGGGTTATGATTGCCATAAGCTTCCATATGCATATAAAATATTTTCTGTTACACTGGGTTATGATTGCCATAAGCTTCCATATGTATATAAAGTGTTTCTGTCACACTGGGTTATGATTGCCATAAGCTTCCATATGTATATGAAGTATTTTCTGTCCCACTGGGTTATGATTGCCATAAGCTTCCATATGCATATAAAGTATTTTTTGTCACGTTGGGATATGACTGCCATAAGCTTCCAGATGTATATGAAGTGTTTTCTGTCACAGTGGGTTATGATTGCCATATGCTTCCATATGCATCTAAAGTATTTTTGTCCCACTGGGTTATGATTGCCATAAGCTTCCATATGCATATATAGTGTTTTCTGTCACACTGGGTTATGATTGCCATAAGCTTCCAGATCTATATGAAGTGTTTTCTGTCACAGTGGGTTATGATTGCCATATGCTTCCATATGCATATAAAGTATTTTTGTCCCACTGGGTTATGATTGCCAGAAGCTTCCAGATGTTTATGAAGTGTTTTCTGTCACAGTGGGTTATGATTGCCATATGATTCCATATGCATATAAAGTGTCTTCTTTCACACTGGGTTATGATTGCTATAAGCTTCCAGATGTATATGAAGTATGTTCTGTCACACTGGGTGTTACTGTAAACAATCTAATATGCCCAACCTATAGGTGGTGCTGTATGACACCAGGTGGCGCTGATCAATTGCACATGTCAGAAAATACCCAGCTACTCAAATGCAATAAAGGTGCAAAGTTTTAAAATTATAGGAAGAAACTGCACAATTATTGAGCATATCCGGTGGACTATAATTTTGTGATTTAAAATAATTTAAAGATTAGTTAATCAGTTTTTTGCAAGAATTACTATCAGAAAAGCTTTGTGACGTCATTCCACTTAACAGACACATGTGAAATATTTACAACTCCGGTTTTAACTTTTGTATTTGAAATCCTTTTGCTCTGCTATACATTTGTACTTCATACTTCTTGAATAATCCCTGCATCTCTGACTACATTACATTCTAGGTTACGTGTGTAGTACTTTTTAATAGTGGATAATACCAAGTGTGGGAATTTACGATTACGTACCATCGAAACTCATCTAATTTTGAATTTGAAGTTATCATGTCTAAAATAGCTGCTTACAGCATACATCTAGAAACCTTTAGAAATAACGTTTCCAGAAGCAATCTGAAAGACTTCTTTTACCATTACGACGGCATTTAAGATATCGATATTTGAAACCGCTCTTGTACGCTCAGATAAGCTTAACTATAGCAAAAGTTTTTCTTAAGTTTTTTATTAAATTCCAAAGGCAGTGCTGTTCATAGTTTACCACGTATATTCTTCAGTGACGAACTCAGTTCATAGATTTTTAACAACTCCAAATTTTTAACTAAGAGCATTTTTCCCACAGCAAGCCGTTATAATATGCGAGTCCGTACTTTTCTCTATTGTTTCATTTACAAAGCAATCGATGAACTTGTAACCTTTAATGACTGATATAATCTAGTTTATAATAACTAATAATGTCAACAAGGAAAGACCTTCATGCTAGATAATCTGTGCACTTAATCCTGATATCTCTTCACTGACCTAAGCAATCCGAGTATGTTTTTATTTACGTCATAAAGTGTAAATGTAATTAAAGATTTAACTGTCGATTTTGCATCATCATTCTGATAATTTACAGCTTAATTTTATCTTCAGCATAAAGTATAGTTATTTGAAGGAAAATCAATACAAATTATATATTAATGGCCGGCATATCTATATCTATATCTATCTATCTATATATAATATATATATATATATATATATATATATATATATATATATATATATATATATATATATATATATATATATATATCTGTCTATCTATCTATCTATCTATCTATCTATATATATATATATATATATATATATATATATATATCGGTCTATCTATCTATCTATATATATATATATATATATATATATATATATATATATATATATATATATATATATTAAAGGTGTTTCGGATTCTAATGAAGTATGGGTACAATTGCTGTAATTATAAGAAACGTGTAAAGATTAAATTAAAAACAAATAGCAGCTTGGAAGATGAGTGCTGGCAATAAATATATAGTTAGGTTGTTTGTTATTTGTTGTTCTTTCCACAATGATAAATATAAAGGTGTATTAAATATTTAATTCATTTATTTTTCATGCATTAGTTCATTCGATATTTGTGTGATGCATTGATGAGGTTTTTGATGCAATTAGTAAGAGATTATCGAATTTTGAAAGAAATAATTTTGAAATTTAGAGAATAGTTTCTAGAACAGGAAGACAGAACGACAAATAGATACATACATACGTACATGCGTTCAAGTTTCTCTTGGATCATCAACAAATCGTAAGTACATCTTCAGACTAATTCCTTATATTAACTAATAGAATTGTGAGAAGTTAGACCATACTGCAAGGTTCACCAGTCAAATATTAAAAATTTAATATAAAAAGTCACGAAACGAGGTTGCGCTGAGAGCTTGAACTTCGGATCCAGATATTTCGACAGACGATTGCTTCGTACACTCTTGATCAAGGCATTTAACTCCCATTGCAGTGTTTGACTTAAAGTAATAAAGCGTCGGCCTTATCTCAGAAGATGCAATTGGAAAATTCTCGAGAAAGAAACGTTGGATGTGATTCGCCGCCATTTAGAACTATATTCGGAACTATTCTTGTTTATAAGGCACGTTATGGCGGCGGAAGGAGACAAAATCACGATCGAAACATTTTCGCCCTTTTCTGTTACAACATATGTGTTGCACTCGGCTGGAGGCGAATTGTCAAACCAATGAAATTTATGTATATTACCACAACTACATCCGATGTTATTTCTCGACTGGACGAAAATGGCCGAGCGATGTTCCGATTGTCAGAAGCTGTTTAGACGATCTAGCTGGAGTCAGGCACATTTTTCTCAGTTGTTTAATACTGTGCGAATTGGGTCCAGTTCAGGCCCAGATATATCTCGTACGTACTTGGAAACTTCAAGCATAACTAAGCAGAAAACAACAACAACAACAAAATTCTCGAGAAAGAAACCTTGGCTGTAATTTGCCGCCATTTAAAACTATATTCGGAACTAGTTTTTGTTATATGGCACAATATGGCGGTGGAATGAGATGAAATCACAAACGGAACATTGTCGGCCTTTTCTCTTATAACATATGTAGGGCACTTCGCCCTTCGCCCGAGGCGAATCGTCAAACCCATCAAATGTATGTGTATTACTACAACTACATCCGTGGTTATTTCTCGACTTTACGGAAATGGCCGAGGATTGTTCCGATTGTCAGAAATTGTTTAACCGATCTAGCTCGAGTCAGGCACATTTTTCTCAGTTGTTGAATACTATGGAAACTGGGTTAAGTTCAGGCCTAAGATATTTCTCGTACGTACTTGGGTACTTCAAACATAACTAAACAACAACAACAAAAATTGTGTTCATCTGACAAATAAAGCGCTGGAATGAAATTTGCTCTGCAAGTTTCAACACAATCGAGAAACTTAACTGACATAATACAGGTTTCGACCCTAGATATACAGCCCTACGTGCAGAATTATTCAGTGAGAAAATCGGCGGTATACCAGTAGAACTTCTCATCAATTATTTATTAAGAGCTAGACACAAAGAGTATGAAAAATGTCTGGATATGTGATCATCAAGGTTCAGGCAATCGATCACGATCTTTTTTTTTTTTTTTTTTTTTTTTTTTTTTTGTTGGCATTCCAAACCTAACAGTTGGGGATCTGAGACTATAAACAATATTTTGACAGAGACTACGCCGATTTTAGTATTGTACCCTGGTTTAAAATGACATGACACTATAAGCTTTTTCTGGTATGTCAGTTTCATCGTATTCCGAGTTAGTTTGTCCTTTCCGATAATCAACATATGACTCAATGCACACGTTGAACAACGACCAGAACAGGAACGTGAAATTAAGAAGGATCTGTGCTTCAGACAGCCTTTCTTAAAACCTAATAATGCGTGCAAGTTTCAATACGATCTTCTCACAGAATTTCGATTTTCTATTCAGCGACTCAAATGCATTTTGCATTCTGTAAACTAAGAAGCAGTCATAATATTTCTTATCTGGAGAGAGACCACCAATTATAATTATGCCAATCTATTTGTCAGGTAATACGCACTGACATCTACATCAAATTATTTATTGAAACTAAATATGTACTGAAAGTAATTAATAACTTTCTTTTAATTATAATATGAAAGGTATTTGTTTCTCAAGTCAAATCCATTCCTTGAGAAGACAGAATCAGAAGGAGATATCTTTAAAATAAATATTTTTGCAAGCTTTTCTATGACTCGTCTCGCATCACTACACCAAACATAGCTTCATGTGTATGCTGTAAAGTTCTATCTTCGAGTGCACTATTTTTCGGGACATGTATGTATTAAATTTTCACAAAATAAATACATATTGTACAACGAAAGAATAGATGCGTTGTTATAGTCTTTCGACCACCTGTTCATGAGACCCCAGAATGGCATAATTTAAACAGGACTAAATATAATTTTACGTAGTTTGGCTTGGAAACAACTAAAAAATGTTGATGTTCTGGTGGAAAATTTCATATCCATGTCTTTGTTTCCTTTACTTTTTTTGTTTTTAAAAATGATCTAAAGATTTCTTTTTACTCTATTCATTTCTTCAATTGTATTGCTCAGAAGCCATTGTCGTACCACTCCTTTGGTATTATTGCAAACATGGATCCATAGTGTCTTACTTTTACTCTGTTTATATCTTCACAGGATATGTATTTTCTAAACATTGGTTTTGCTTCACACATTTCTTAAATGCTGAGAAATTTTAATTATGTCACATTGTAATAGGTTGTAAGGTTATTACATTTAGCATTATTACTCGTCTGGTTCTACCTCGGTTTGATTTAAGAAGTAACATGAATTCCGCTTCTGAACCAGAATGTCAGACAAAATCAAAAATACTGGTGGAACAAACAATACTGATCCCGTTCGCCCCCTGCCCCCCCCCCCCGAAAAAATAAAATAAATACAAATAAGTTCATTCTTCAAGGCAGTGGAGTGAATTGTAATTAATTGCAAGCAAAACTCATGTTTTCGAAATCGATCACAGGCCTCAAAATTCAGTCTAAATGCTTTCAAATGGAAGACTCAACGAAGCTACCAAACTGTTAAATCTATCAGAGCCTCTTCTGTACCAATGGAATCAATAACCTATTTTGTATGGAGGAACGATATACAAGAAACGAATATGACAAAGCACGGTGAAGCAATAAGGTAAATTGTTTTGCGCTTGCGGAATCTAACTGTCTTACTAGCACTGTGTAGGTCAAAGTAAATTATTTTGATGAGCGATGAGTAACTGAATTTTTTTTTTTTTTTTTTTTTAAATGCATCAAAATATGTCGATCATACAGTTTCGCGTCTTCAATGACACGGCTAAAAGAATTAATAATAAAAATAATGCGCGTTTTTTGCAACCTCTAGTACAGTTAATGCGCTTAGTGAAAAGATCGATGCTTTTAGTAAAATATATTTTTCAGTATGCGTTGCAGATGTAGTGAAATTATAAAAATATATTTACGTAAGTAATTTTTAAAGCATTCCCTACTCTTAGTGAAATCTAAGTCATTGAAGGGTTAAAAGAGGTGAATAAATTTCGAAAGTTTGGAGTAACTTTACCTTAACGGCGTTGTAGCAGATTCTAGTACAATCAATGCACTTAGTAAAACAATAGCTGTGTTTATTTTTTTTATTTTTTTAAAATTTCACTATGCTTACTATGTGTTGCAAACGCTTCAATTAGTGAAATTATTCAAATTTATTTCAGTAAGCAATTTCTGAAAGCATGCATTTCTCTTATTCAAATCAAAGTTTTAAAATGGTTACAAAAATTGGATCGACGTCCCATGGAGTTTCACAGAGTACTCTAGTTTAAATATCCCACCTCTGGTCGTAATTAAATTTCAAACGTTTTGAGTAGCTTTCCCTTTACGGTGTTTTTGCAACCTCCATTACAATCAATACGCTAAGTGAAAAAATCAGTGGGTTGAGTGATATATGTTTTTTTTTATTATGCCTCGTAGGCGCTACGGCTTAGTGAAAATATTCAAAATTATTTCTGTCAGCAATTTTGGAACAGTCCCTAGTCGTAGTGAAATCAAAGTCCTTAAAGAGTTAAATGATTGGATCGACGTCCCATAGGGATGAATAACATACTCTAGTGTGAATACCCGTACCCAGGACGTAACGAAATTTCTAAAGTTTGGAGTAGCTTTGCTTTCACTCCGCTGACGAATCATAGGGTCTACAGTTATAATACATACTTTTGTGACAGATTTGAGGATGAAAACGGTGCGTACATTCTCTTAATTTGGGGTTTCTTTCATCGATATATAAACCTGTATGTATAATCAAGGAAGATAATAGTAATTGAGGGTTAAAGGCAAAAAAGGATAACTCTATTTTGGTCATTAATCAAGATAATAGATTTGCGCCAGACGCTCAATATTTGGCACAGTATAAAGAAAGTAAATGTTTATTTTTGTCTTGTAGATCAATTAGGTGACTACATAAATTTGGAAGGTTGATTAAAATGCATCGTGTCTGTATATATATATATATATATATATATATATATATATATATATATATATATATATATATATATATATATATATATTATTGTAATTATTCATTTATTTTCTATAAGTGTTCCATCAATCGCAATGCCCGACGAAAGTCTTTTAAGTTTCACTGTCAAGATATGAACTTTTTTAGTTTTTAGATTATTTTAATAAGCTTAGAAATTGTAGACTTGAAATATTCTAAGATGAGATTAGTGATAACTTTATATCACTAAGTGCAACGAATACAACATAAAGTTGTATTTTGTTTCGCTAAGCTTAGCTGTAGCAACACTTAGTGAAATTGGTTATTTCACTAAGTACATCAGTTGTAACGCTTAGTTAAATACTATTTCACTAAACGAACTACTGTAACGCTCAGTTAATATGACAGTTCTAATCGTCGTGACTGCAACGCCAAGTGAAATTATTGTTTATCACCATTAATAATCCTGATAATTTTTAATTTAAAAGACATTTAACTGAGACATTCAGCAACCCATACAAAAGAAACGAGAGTTGTGTTTACCACAAATATCATCACAGTCAGTAGAGAGGTCTTGGAATCCAGTCAACATCTTGATTTTCCAAATGCACTTCATTCCAGTGAGTCGCTTCAGAGGCTTCATTTTCGAAATCTTCCATGAAAAGTAATGAATACTAAATTCTAATTGTCAGCAAGTAAGAGTGGCACTAGTGAATCCCGTTCGTAGCAGTAGCTTATACGCCGTCTAATACCCCCTTTACACACACACACGCACACACACGCACACACACACTGAATGAATTAGCACTGGCAATATCCAGCTACTTTTTTCTCATCTATAAATAACAACCCATCAAAGCTGATCATCCTTGCAGAGCCTGATATTGTAATATAAATATTATAACAACGAATGTGACCAAATATTACTGTGTCAAATTGTTACAATTCTTTTTGGAATGCATATCTATTTAATTACTTTACCTTGTGCCCACACACAACTATTAATTATACAGGTACGTAAAATCGGTCTGATTAAAGATTTGAAGCAAAAAAATGTCAATGTTCTTTTTTTTTTTTTTTTTTCTTCACAAACTAATTATTTTCAAGGAGTACTTATAAGTGATCAAAGCTAAAAATGGAGAAACTGATCAACGAAAAATTTTTTGACAGACGTCACGCTAGTTAAGCTCTGTTATTTCTTGTTTGTTTGTTGTTTTTGTGGGGTGGGGGTGGGGGTTGTCTAGGTTTGGGATTGTTATTTTTTAAATAACAGAATTAGTATAAGGTATAAAATATTTATATAGTAAGTATTTTTTGTCGACTGTAAAATAATCGTTTTCTACCAGAATTCAGCGTCATCGATCTGACTTTTATTATGCTGTGTGTACAAAACATTCAAATAAATCCATATTGTGTAATGTAATCATGATCATTTTCTTATCGTTTTGAGCCTTAGCCCAGGTAGAAACAATCATAATTTTGGGAAGAATGGCTTTAGGATGAAGGACGTTTTTATTGCTCCCGAATTAAATTGCACACTTGATGACCTCCACGCCAGTTTGTGGAAATTTATATCCATTTTTACAAATCTTATCTAAATTTGAAATATTTTACTAAAACCTCGTTAGATGAATTGTGAAAATTTTTGGGGTAGATAAATGGAATTGGGCACGGATATTTGTATGCATATGCAGATGACTTGATTAGAATTTCATGCTATTACAGCAATTTTAACATGTTTTTTTACATTTTGTTTATTTTTGGGACTTAAAACTTTATTATATGCAGTGTTTGAACACCCAAATTCCTTCTTTTTTTTATTTACTTTTTGGTCTATGACTCCTTGCTCTTCTTTTTAGACAAATGTCAAAGTTTATTCTAATTATTGCTGAATTTTAACTTACTATGTGCTACTTCAGTTTGACCAAACTGTTCCGATCTTCCAAGAGGAAGCCTAAACTCTGGACCTTAAAAATCAGTAACATTGTAATATCACATTCTAAACAAAATTGCACTTTATTCACCTTGGTTGATTTTTCCTTTTATTTGGTGTCCAGTACCAGGGTCATAGAATGACACTGTCATTCTTGAGGGAGACATATGTTCTTGGTTTTTAAAAAAATTACTTCTGGTCCAAAGAAGTACTTTGAAATGTTTAATTGTCACTTCTTTGAGGTCGAACTTCTCCTTGGAAGCTGCTTAATATTTGTGTATTAGACGTAAGGTATTGACAGGGATCGATAAATCTGCTATCAAACCCAAATAACTTTCGAAAATATATGGGACCAATTTTTATTAGTGACTTTTTTTATCAAATTAGCACTTGATCTGTGGACATATCATTATTAACCTGACCATCGATTTGTCATTGCTATTAGAGTGTCAATGCTAACAGGCATGCAGCCAGTTCTACTTCTTCATCTATATTATTAACCAAAACGGCCTCACTTGCTTCTTGGGATCACGAGAACCCAAACTTTAAAGGATTGGTTTATTCTTCGACGTAGCGTTCGTATTACCCCCTCCCACGCAGCATTGAAACATATGTACAATGTAATACTGAAATAGAGTTTTCTTAGTATGCCATCTGTTCTATACATTTAATTAAAAAGCTTGTCTATCACCAAGATAGAAACTAAAATATCTATAATAGGGAACGGCAAGGTTTACCAGCAGAATGACGATGTCCCACTATCTAATCAAACAGTTTCAAACCAATTCTTTGCGAGAAACCGATTCGTCACGGGAAACCTTTTAAGGAAGAAAATCTGATAGGCCGATAAAACAAATATATAGTTTCTTGGACAACGACTTCCGAAACGTGTCAGTTTCTTCTGAACACTATTAGTGCTTCATGCAACAAAAAACTGGTAGCGATTATATTGCTTTTATACGGTTTTAATTGCGATGGATATATCTGCCGAAGGATACGTTGTGAAAATATAAAAATCGACATTAGAGTTTTGTAGTTTCATAAAAATATAGCTTTAAATTACATTTCGACCCTGTACATGAAGAGTTCGCTGGCATTTATGAACAATTAATTTTGCTTCTTTCAAAATTGTCCTTCGTGGATACCAAATACGGGACTAAAGATATTAGGGTCCCGTATATAATGGGGTGCACTCAAAAGCACATCCGCTATACTATACTGCAATTTTACTTAAATATCCCACGAAATGAAGTAAATTCAATTACACAAATGTCATATATCATGGACGTTGAAACTTAATTGCTGAAATATAATGTTAAAAATGTTGAGTTTCGCAAGCAAAGAAAATATTGCACTAACCCAAACAAGAGCAAAGCTTTCTCACAAAATAAATTATGTAAATGAAATTTGCAAAATAAATATATCTATCTTTATGGACAGTCTCTGGGAATTATTTTTCTTCAGACAAACAGGTGTCCACAGTTTTATTATTTTTTTTGGTCTATTTTTTTTTGTTTGCATTAAGCATCCTTGGATTGCACGTGGAGCAACAGAATCTCATTTGCACGTGCAGAAGTTCAATATCATACTAGTTGATATACTGTATATGCATAGTTAGCAATATACTCGTTGCTGTTAAAATTTTGATATATTTTGTATAAATAGAACGCACAATAATTGTTTCAACGACAAAATTATTCTAATTCAAAAGATATAAAACAATATACAATGGGGTTTTTTTAAAATAAAAGATATATTTATATATATATATATATATATATATATATATATATATATATATATATATATATATATATATATATATACAATTTATAGGTATATAAAATAAATACAAATTTAACGTGTTATGCACCACAAAATCCTTTAGAAATTTAACCTTTACTAAAGAAGAAAGTCGTATGCGAAATTTAAAAATCAGTCAAATAAAAAGCATTGGGAAAGAGAAACATAGGGTCAATCTGGTGTACAGTTTTTTATATTTTCAAAGCAATGTTTAACTTTTATATTGGATGCTCCACTTTCATTCGAATATCCTTTAGTACCTTTCCCCTTCAACGTCGTTATATTATGCTATCATCTCATACATATAAGTCTTAACAGTCGAAATTTTAACAAAGTTTATGGTGTCCATTAGTTATCAACCGTATTCTAAGACGCGAAATGACCATATCCTAAATAGCAAAATGACATGGTTCAAGAAAGACTCCACTGATGGCTCTATCGCAGATTTCTCTACGATTTCTGCTGCTCTGTCTACACAATGAAGTGTACCACAGTCGATCTTAAGTGCCTTGTATTATTTGTTTATGCGGATTAAATGTAAAACTTAATTACTCTTTTAATGATCCTTATGAAAACCCCGCTTTTCAAATCAAAAAAGAATTTGTAATTTGATACGGTGAATACTTCGCTTAATTTGAGAATCAAGCAGATTGAAAGCTATTGGTATTTTAATCAAATTATTTCTAAAATTTCTTCTTGTTGTGAGATCTTGTAATGTCTTCGAGTCCAAACTTAAACTTGCACAAACACGTACATTTTTTTGTTTTTAAATATGTAATTATTTTTCTGCCTTCCTTTTTACATTATACGATTTAACAACAACAGACTCCACTGAATGACCCAAATGCAGCCATTATGGTATGAACTTGGTGGAATCTGTCATCCAGTCCTTGTTCCTGTATGATGGTAGCCGATCTGTTATTCTCTACAATAAGCATGCAATTAGCCAGGCTTTCGGATCCATCCAGTAACACTAAACTATGATACACGTGTTCCATTGATACTAAAGAACCCTCCCTGTTTACCTTTTTAGCTAATCTAAGATCCAAGCTGTCATCGTTCTAAATATTTTCCACTGCGAGAGAGCAAAATACTGTACCATTGTTTATTAGGTTTTCATTTAGGGTAATCCTATTTTACAATATACAGTTTGTTTGGTACAATACAAAAGAACAAACAAACTTCAAATTTGTATAAACGGGACGAGGGAACACTGTATTCAAAGACTGTCATCGAGAGAACACTGTATTCAAAGAATGTCATCGAGGGAACACTGTATTCAAAAATATGCCTAGCAACCCATTCAGTAAGTATTCAACGAGTTCAAAACTCAGAGATAAACGCCGATAAATTTCACAAGTAGTAATTTAATTTATTCTTTTTCCCTGGAGTAGTTGCTCAAAAATGTTCTTTTTTCGGGATAATGGTATTCTTTATGGTCACGCCATGCGTTTTATACCAACTTGTTTTCTCTCCAGACGTTGTAGAAATGTTTTTCCTCAGAAGGGGCTAACATAGATCAGAGGGGTATTAGACATTTATTCAGTTGATAACATACTGAGAGTTTAGATAAAGTGAATAATTACACAGATGACTAGTATATCTCTTGCCAATTTATTATTACTGGGCAATTATACAATGAAGCCAGACAGGGATTAGATATACGCTGAAAGAAGCAACGAAAAACAAAATTGTAAACAAGACATAAATGACTAATAATAAATGAAAATCAAACTACATTTACAAACTTCAGTCTTGGATTGTTCTAAATAGTTAAACCATGCTCAGAAGAACAACACGTAGTGAAAAACAATTCAGCTTAGAACTGTATTTAACGTCGCATACGACCAAAACTTGGGCAAAGACGCACCTACACGCCGGACACTATGCAATAGTGTACAACCTATAAAAGATCAAAATACTTGTGAAAGCTTCGTGCGTCAAGACTGTATCACAAATTGATATATTTGCTATAGTTATATTACCTCCGCGTTCATTTGTCCAGTCCGTTGAAATACAAATGCGAATGTCACGTTATATATTTCATATGGAACGACTAGGATACATAGAAGACTAGTTTATGATACTAGAATACATAGAAGACTAGTGTATAATACTAGGATACATAGAAGAGTAGTTTATGATACTAGGATACATAGAAGACTAGTTTATAATACTAGGATACATTGAAGACTCGTTTATAATACTAGGATACACAGAAGAGTAGTTTATGAGACTAGTATACGTAGAAGACTAGTTCATGATACTAGAATACAAAGAAGACTAGTTTATAATACTAGGATACATAGAAGACTAGTTTATGATACTAGGATACATAGAAGACTAGTTTATGATACTAGGATACATAGAAGACTAGTTTATGATACTAGAATACATAGAAGACTAGTGTATAATACAAGGATACATAGAAGAGTAGTTTATAGTACTAGGATACATTGAAGACTCGTTTATAATACTAGGATACATAGAAGAGTAGTTTATGATACTAGGATACATAGAAGACTAGTGTATAATACTAGGATACATAGAAGAGTAGTTTATGATACTAGGATACATAGAAGACTAGTTTATGATACTATGATACATAGAAGACTTGTGTATACTACTAGGATACATAGAAGAGTAGTTTATGATACTAGGATACATAGAAGACTAGTTTATAATACTAGGATACACTGAAGACTCGTTTATAATACTAGAATATATAGAAGAGTAGTTTATGAGACTAGTATACGTAGAAGACTAGTTTATGATACTAGAATACATAGAAGTCTAGTTTATAATACTAGGATACATAGAAGACTAGTTTATGATACTAGGATACATAGAAGACTAGTTTATGATACTAGGATACATTGAAGACTCGTTTTTGATACTAGGATACATTGAAGACTAGTTTATGATACTAGGACCCATTGAAGACTAGTTTATGATACTAGGATACATAGAAGACTAGTTTATGATACTAGCATACGTAGAAGACTAGTTTGTGATACTTTTACGTATAAAAAGAAAACATCTTGTACTTGCTCATATTGCAATTCTTTGGTTTGTAATCTTGCAGACGTAAAATGATTGGCTAACTCATTGCAAGCGACAGATCGGAAAAAATATTGTCTGTTTGAATAAGGATATCGGTGCAAAATACAAATCGGTATCAAAATGGGATTAAGAAGTCTGTAGAGTTTGTGGCGTCTTGACTTGATATAAACATTACCCCACCAGCATATTCAAAAGTAAAAACCATCTCAGTATGATAATGATGGACACTACTGGCAAAAGAAAGACACTGAATTAATCTGTTCAGACATTTTTGGGTCAAACTAATTTATCTTAGACAGCCTACTAACCGGAATGGGATAGAGCTCTTAGTATTCGGAAATACAACCACATTATTTTATTTTACAAAATCACTTGGAACATGTTACGAAAACTATACTCAGCCTTAAAGCAATTGACGAATCCCCAAAGTGCAAAATGAATACCATCAGCTGTTAGTCACTTGCTGTTTATTTGAAATTCCAGTAGCCTGCTAGCAAGTCTTGTCCCGAGCGCCGTGCGATCACATGCGTTATGATATGTGTGCTAAGTGGACGCGTCGGGCCCAAATCGCTAAACAATTAGACAGTTTCCTGTATAGAACATGTATAAATTAAATTATTAATTTATTTGCGGCATTTTCACTTTTAAGCGGAATATGTTTTTATTATAGTGGTAAACATTTTTAACATTAGAAAATCGCGTGTACGCACATTGCTAAGCTAATGAGGATGGGTGCTTTTCTACGTTCTGGAGATTCGTTAAATAGTTCCAGCATTGAGGGTCAGTATTCGAAGACTAACAAATCTAAAAACACTTCCATTTAACACCTAATAAAAATAAGCTGACCCAAACAGACAAGAAAGAATCAAGGTCACAGGTCAAAGAGACCTCTACATATATAAAATCTTTCTGTGTTTGTGCTACTACAAGTCCTCTCTACTTGCAAAAGTACATAATTAGTCTCGTTTTGTGCCAATGTTGATTCTGATTGGCCGGTAGACCTCATCAGCAATGTGCTGTAGTAGTGAATATATAAGTTGTTATAACTAAGCTTGTCTTACGACTGACTTGTCTTACGACTGACTAGTCTTAAAATCAAATCCTGACACTTAATGTTGTTCAATGCGCTAAAATAGTTTAAGCGTGAATAAGCACAAGAAAGAGTGATCGTGTTTGTAAATAAATACGAAAAGTATGATATGGGTCTGTTTACATGTTTATGAACTATTAATGTACGTATTTATTTGTCGCGAATATTCCACTATCTCTAGGTGGATTTTCAATGCCTTGTATCGGAACAGACGAATTCGATTTCAAAAATCAATTGCATGCTAGTCCCATGTTTTCTAATTTTAAATATGGCTTTGTCCTATCTGCATAATACAGTCATAATTTACAGTTTTATTGATCATGCGCATCGAAAATCGATAGATCATACTTCTGCTTCAGCTACAACACTGATTATTAAAAGCCAAAGAGATGCCGTACCTTTAAACAGCAAACCAATATTGAGATGATGCAAGTTTATAAACTTTAAGATATAATTCCATAAAAGAGAAGCTTGGTTTGTATATTTCTGAATGTTCATTTTTCTAGATTAAATTGGAAAAACGTTTCGTGATCAGCCGGCTATAGCTAGAATATCTGGTACATATTTTTTCTGTTACTTCACCCCCATTGGCCTCACCTTTTATGATGACATGCGTTTGTAATTTGGTATTTCTTCCGTGAGATAAATGCTAACAGATGTTCTTTGGAAAATATCTATCTATCTTTTCAAGTCCACTATAAATTTAAACATTGTTTTTGATAATGGCATAAATAAATTGATTTGTACAAGACCATTCAATATCAGCGTTTAATAGTAAAACACTCATTGGCAAATAGTAACTCAACCCAAAACCATAAGAGGTCATAAAGACATTATAAATGCTGTTGATCTAGTTATGGTTTAGGGACATTGTTTATTTACAAAATCATTCAGCTACAAAATGAGTAAGAAAAAACGTGACTTTTTATTTCATTCAGCGGAAGCGGTTGACATGTGCAAACGGAAGGATTACGCACTACAACTTGCAGTGACGTCTTGATGTTACTTTCGTGGACAAGTCTGGTCTGAAGTTCATACAGACCCACCTTAAAGTTATTAACCGCATGCCATGAAAAGTGATGTTACATTTGAAATAATGTTTTTATCTACGTAGAAGATATTCACCTAATACTCAAAAGTCCATAAAGCTCTAACCCCATCTTAATAAACTGTACCGATAAAAATCCTCACATTCAACTCCATTTTTTTTTCACTAGGCATAACGTATCTACAACAATTTGTTCTTAAAAATCAAGTCACTGAATATAACGTGAGGAACGGATTAAAAGAACAGACAACATCAATGACACCAAATTGTTTAATTTGTATTTTATAAATCAGTATATATGTCACATAAGATTAATATCGCTATTTGTTTTTTTTTTTAATTCCTATATTATAATTTCTTCCGATAATTGATTAGTTAAAAAAATGCTTTGCTGAATTAACACCACAGATGATTACAGCAGATGATAACAACTGGTTCATATTAGATAAACTTGGTAAACTCAAATTTTAGAAACTTGTTGATATTAATATTAAGTAGACAACAGTTGTAACTATCTGATCAAACATATAAAGCACTGTTAACAATTCTCTTATATTTCCTAACATTGTAATGTAAAAATCTAAGTGTTGTATGTAATCGATATGCCAGTATGATGTATTAAGAATAACCGGTTTTTTCTCTTATATATCTCTGTTTTATTTCCAAACTCATGTTGATTAATCACTACATCCTTTACAGAGATGAATATCATGTGTTATCCCTTGTCTTTTAATAGTGTGAAAAAAGGGTCAGATTCATACTATAAAATCAGGAAACTGTTTTGTATTTGCGCCTTTATCAATTTTTGTGTTATTATATATATATATATATATATATATATATATATATATATATATATATATATATATATATATATATATATATACATACATACATACATACATACATACATACATACATACATACATACATACATACATACATACATATGAATAAATAATATTATCATACAGGTTGGAGAATTTCCATTCGTACTCTACGGAGATTCGAAGTCGGATCCGCACCCATCGCCTTGCCTGTAAGTACCAACCCCTATACCATCTCGACCTTGTATACATCACCAAAAAATGATGCTACAAAGTTGGTGGTATTGACATTCGTGCGTAGCAGATATACCCGCATGTCGACCCAGTAATTAATTCTCATCTAAGTACACAGTCCAGCTGGAATCCTACTACAGAAATCAAGGTATATAGAAGTTATTATAGAGAATTACAAATATACAACAAACGGAGCGGAAGGTGCTATCCTTGGATATATAAGTTATTTTAGAGAATTACACACACACACACACACACACACACACACACACACGTGTGTGTGTGTGTGTGTGTGTGTGTGTGTGTGTGTGTGTGTGTGTGTGTGCTATTTGATTGATTGGTAATTCCTCATCCTTGTCAGTTGGGGTCATATTTTACAGTAATTGACTTTGCCATTTTGTAGTATGTGTATTGATCGACTAGAAGGATCTTAGAAGTATACTGATTTTGTTCAAGACATTTTTATGACTTACGAAGAATACCACATAATTGACTTATTGGTATGATTTGTACGCTGTGATATTCTATTCAAACAAGAAGTTCTATCTTTTGCTTTATTATAGAATAACTGCTTCATTCACTTGAGAGTACACCATCTTAAGATATCACACCATCCTCCGATATCATTTTAAATTAAAGCTTTCTTGAGATGTATTCGCTTGTGGTCCGATTGATAAATGTCTGAACTGAGACGCCTGAGGTTACATGCAAGATCTGTTCAGTATTCATACGGAAACAAAATTTCGTTTGTATAATGATTCTTGATTAATATCAAATTTTGCTAAAACCTTTAGATATGGCCAGACAATGAACCCTCTTACTAAGCAGACTTCCTCGCGCAAAGTACGCCAAAAGAACCTCCTATGTATTACCATCGGCAATAGTTACAGATGAAACGTTTCTATGATTCTAGAGTTTTAAATGGCGCCTCGAGATCATCAAACGAAAACTAGAGATCAAGAAGAAAACACTTGACTTATAAATAAGATGTGTGCTTCATTTTCTTTTCACCGTTTGACATTTCAAGACGAAATCTTAGAGATAATTTTCCTCCGCTTCGTGAGCATTAAACTTTGGGCCCATTTCTAGTAATGCTTCCAAAATTATATTTTCTAGATGATGACCTATATGCATGGTAAAATATTAATAAATACCCATGCCATGTATCGTACTATATTCATGGATGAGAAATGGAAATGGTCCGATTTCATATGTTGACTCAGCCATATATTGTTTTATTTGCATTCTTTTTGTTTTTCGTATTCATCTGCACATATTGAATTCTCGGAGTGTACAAGAGTAAATTTTAATCAGAGTAGTAATATCGACATATATTTTTTTAAAAATTGTAGTATTAGCATCACGTTGTAAGTTCTCATTTACTTAAATTAGAAAATAGTTAGAAGAGTAGTTTTGGACAATCTTTAATCGTAATATATACTGTTTTCATGTACGGAACATGTCACTGGCATTTGAATTTGTAAGTATTACGTTTAATTACTAGATTTGGTGTCCAAATATAAAATTGACCCCCAGAGAAAATTTCTTGACATTTATCCATTCTGATGGACAAAAATAAAAATTGACATCAGTTGATTCCAAAGAATTATCTACTGGTTCAAACATACAAAAGGCACTAAATAAGAAACAGCGAGTATCTGTGAGATCGTTCTGTCATCAGTAATGAAGATTAGTAAGTAAAATATTGCACGACGCTGAGTAACAGTTGCAATCATTTAAAAACTATGCATACCGAACCACGAGTGGAATCATTAATGTCAACAGAGACGAAATCTTAACATTTTCCAGGAAAGTTGTGGAGATTACTTTCTTAGCTTGATAAATTCAAGTATTGCTACATGAATCTCTCCAACTAATCTGAAATTTACCAAAGTGTTCCCAGTCTTTAAACAAGGTGATAAATCATCAGCAAACAATTATCGTCTTATATCAAATTTACCATCTTTATCAAAACTTTTTGAAAACCACATCGCCCTTCATCTTCAACGATTTTTAAATAATACACTCTTGTATATAACTCACAATCAGGTTTCAGAGAAAAGCATTTATGCCAAACTGCTCTCACAAAGTTGGTTGATACATGGCAAGCAGCTAAAGATGATGGAAATCGAAGCAATTTGTTTCGATTTTTAAAAAGCGCTGGATTTAGTAGA
This sequence comes from Margaritifera margaritifera, assembly GCA_029931535.1. NCBI lineage: Eukaryota > Metazoa > Mollusca > Bivalvia > Unionida > Margaritiferidae > Margaritifera > Margaritifera margaritifera. Next base: position 2,515,187 of record JAQPZY010001471.1, read on the forward strand.
TCATGAAATATTGATAAAAACACTAAAAGCATACAAAATCTGAAACAATTCGCTTGCTTGGTTTGATTCTTCAATAACAGGAAAGAATAGTACGTTTATGTGGCATCCTCGTTACAATGCTTCAAAGTGGAGTCTATCAAGGCTCTATTTTGGGCCCTTTGTTCTTTCTGCTTTTCATTATTGATATACCACTTAACATGAAAGCCACTAAAACCGATCTTTTTGCTGATGACACAACCGTACATGCCATCTAAAAAACGAAAGCTCTCGTTAAAGTACTGAGTTTTTCACCCACTCGATGAAATATATCCGTTAGTCACTCGTTTCAAGCAAATATGCTCTCTCTCTCTCTCTCTCTCTCTCTCTCTCTCTATATATATATATATATATATATATATATATATATATATATATATGTGTGTGTGTGTGTGTGTGTGTGTGTGTGTGTGTTTTTTTGATTACATGTGAATGTATCAGACACCGTAGTATGCAAGAATTGTATTTGTACATATACTTTTCATGTATAGTTTTAATATTGTATTATTGAAAACTACATGTAAGATTGGTTGATTCTGAACCAAATGTATTACCCTCACAAAATAAAGTTAGTAGTAGTAGTTCTCAGGAAATGGTTAAAATTTATATTTCTAGTTATTTATTCTGATAATAGTTCGACCATATCTTTTCATTTTAATTTCTCATTTTCTTTGTTTATTTCTGGTTAAATTGAGCACAAAAGTAAATCATTAGTTTCCAGAAAAGAGTCGTAATATTTTCAAAATATGTGTGTGTATGACTGCTTACGGTTAATATTACTTGATTGTCGCATCGATGTTTCTGTCATATCAATGTTTTCAGGCATGCCACTCATAACAGTAGTGCAGTAGTCATAACAATGTTTCCAGGCTTGCCTCTCATAATATTAGTACATTAGTCATATCAATGTTTCCAGACTTGCCTCTCATAACAGTACTGCGTTTGTTATAAGATAACTCATATTGTGTTGAAAAAAGATCCCTAAAATACATAACCGTTTCCGTTATAACGTGGAGTATAGAATTGGAAAGAAAGAAATTGGAGAATCTGCCAATTGGAAATAAAGGTCTTAATGACAGAGACTGTGAAGATGAAAGGTGAATTTTATGAGGAATGAAACAGTTTTGGAGCGCTTTAAATTACATCTTTTGCCCTAATTAAAAAGCGATGTCATTGATGGTTCGGGTAAAATTGGGTAAATAAGGCTTCCGTATTGATCTTTACAGGTCGTTACATTCGCCTGTGTTGTATATATAAAATCACATGTTGTATTTTTGTGTCCAATACCGATTTGTTTCTCTTTGTAAAGGAGTAGTTAGATAAATATATATCGTGGGTCACCAACGCACCTCTCCGTTTTTATTTTTTGTCAAACCCTAGGCTATCCATACTCCTATCCTACAATTTGTTTTTCACAGAAAAACCTAAGCCACCACCCACCTATCCTCTTTTCAAACACCAATGCTTTACTCAGCAAACGATAAAAATAAATATTGTTTTCAAAAAACACTAGGTCACAAACCCTCCTATCTGCCAAAGTTTCACCAAAACACTACTCCAGCAGTACCCGAAATTTCCACACAAACCATATGCTATTAAACGATAAAAAATATATAGTTTTCAAAAAACACTAGAACATACACCCTTCCATCAACCAAACTTTTAACCAAAACACTGCGCCAGCAACACTCAAAATGTCCACACAAAACCCTAGACCACCTACCCTCCTATCCGCCAAATGTTTCACAAAAGCACTAGACCGCCGACATTTAAAATGTTCCCAAAAATACCAGGCCATCGACATTCAAAATTTTGAGAAAAAAAACCCATTATGCCACCAATCCTCAAAATTCAAACAACACTAGGCCACCAACCCTCAAATTAAAAAAAGAAACTACCATAGTCTATTATTCAAAATGATAGCTGTTTTCTAGTCAATCCAAGAGACCGCGGTGCTAGCGTTACTTAGCTACTGCTTGCTTTTCCAGCCCGTCAGCCATCTCCAATAATTTAAGACTAGACAAAGCCGGTAATTACAAAACACAACATCTGCAAGACGATCATAAAAACAACAAGACACTGCTAACCAACATCCAGGCTCAGATATTGAGCACAAAGATACAGAAAACTCACACTCAAACTTAGATAACTACACTTAGATAAATAAACTTAGACAGTATATCTTCCTCTGCAGAAATCCATAAGATCCCATTTTTGAATAAACACCTCGCGCCTGGGGCAAACTACATGTCACTATATCCTCTACTAATGGAATCAGTAATTTAAAACAAAAAATTATTGTGCATATGAGTCATAATAAAGTATCCTTGCCGTCGGAATAATAACAAGTTTCACGATCAGAATCTAAATAACAATTGTAAAGAATTAACTATTGAAATTATGAAAGAAAGAAAAAATACCTACTAGTCGATTAAGTACTGGTAGCCACAAATAGACAGAAGTGAAGCTAGTAAAGAGGGAAGATACATAGTACTCTAAATTTACGACAACCTACTAACACAAAGTTTTTTTTATACACGGTATTAAGTTCATAGCTTATATCGATCCGTCTGACTGTGGATAAAGTACGTGGAGTATAGTGTAACAATTATATGGTCCTGTTTATTAAAATCTGTAACTCAGATAATCAAAATTATATAAATTTATGCCGATAGCACACATCATTAATAACTATTTTTATATGCATTTACATAACATAAACTTATAATTAGTAACGGTTTCCAAGTATGCCTCAGGATCTAGAGGTATAGTCTTCAATTTCTAACCCAGACATGATAACGTTTCATGTTCGAGTGACGCCTATGCGTGCAAAATGTTTCTATTAATTTAGCACACCTTTAGCTCCAAGAGGCGGAGCATGGTGTGACGTCAGAAAAATCGATACACCCTAACTTTAATATTACAGTCTTCGGGATTTTCATGACACCGTCCTTAAAATCGGTGTATTTGATACGAAACTCTATTAACTTTAACTCCAGTAAAAGGCGGATCGTTGTGTGACGTTAGAAAATTTATAGAATTAGAAAATTTTCGAAATATTTTACCCTATTTTTCTTTCTTTTTTATTCATTCAGTTTTTTGCCGCCCAAAATTGTACCTCCCTAGACGACCGCCTAGTTTGCCTAGTGGTTAAACCGGCTCTGCATGAAGTTTGTTCGACAAATTGTCTAATATTTCATTTTGAATCTTCAATTCGTCTGAAAGCAACTTGCTTCATCAGTCGTTATTTTGCTGTCAACTTTAGCAAGGCTTTCTACTACAACATTTCTTTTATTTCAAGCTGTTGTATTTTATCGAGCTGCTTTTCATCAGTTATTGAAGGCAAATGCTTTCCAGTGAATCGAATTTATCTATACCGTTTGGATGTTTGTTGTTTGTATGACTACTTTAATTCCACATATCTATTGTTGAGTGATGGCATCGACTTTGTTAGTGCCTCGTAAATTTCATAATAAACATTTCCAAAAAAAACCCCAAAAACAAATTCATAAAGCTTCCGCAAACTTATTTTTCCTTTTTAATTTTTTCGTCAAAATCTACTCTGAGTTACTTCTTCCCCTATGTTAAGTATTATGTACCGGGAAATATCTTATATTTATCGAGTTTTGTAAAGATTAGTCGGTCACTCTTGCAAATATGTACTTGCAATTCCTTTGCTCAACTGGTATTCTCTTTTTTCATTACTATGTGATGAGACTTATGTGCCTTCTGATACTACTTTGTTAGGTAAAACATAAATATAATAGCAGATATGCTCCTTTTTCAACATCAACTGGAGCTGGAATAGTATATATGTGGTTTTCAAGAGTCAGCTTCCTATCTAAAAAGTGTACCCCTTTAGGTAGTGTTTAATTTAAAAAGAACTTCAGACAATAAAACAGAACCATGTGGCGGACATACATATATTTTCTGCTAACTCCGGATTCAGTGGAGACAGCAGAGCTCAGAAACCTGTCATTGCAGTTTAGGATGTTCCACGAGAAAGTAAAGAGTATATCGCTACACACTTTCATTTGTGAAATCGAATTTCCCCTTGAGGTTAATACTTCCTGGCGATATGAGATATCGCTGTGCAAAAATGCTTAGAATGATGGCCTTATGAGGCAATAAAATACTAAGGCCTCCAGGAGGTATAATTTTGGAGATCAATTAGCTGCGTAATAAAGGGCTTTCTGGAGCTAATAGTTCTTTTTGCAAGCCTGCGTCAATTCGATATATTGTTATACGTCTATTGTACATGTAAGTCGCACGGCAGATATCTACGAAAGGAAATGACTGTCTATAATGAAATCGCAAGAAAGTCGATCTACGCAACTGACCTATATTTTGTATAACACAGTATGAAATATGTAGTGTTTAGAAAAAACAATCTCAGGAGAATAAAATTACAAAATTTTCTTTAAGAGTAAAAATGGTCCAATTATTAAAATCTCCATATCTTATTTGGCTTAATTTAATTTGTATTTTAATTAGATACTTCCAAAATACTTTACGATTGACAATCCACAGGCTTGTACATTGATGAAAATTTCTTCATGAGCTTTACATACAAAAGAATATGAGAATAAGATACCCTGGAATTTGTACATTACCAGTTTGCAGCAATGAGTTTTACAATTCTTTAACATTCTTTTGCGGGTATTTTGAATAAAATTCCTGTACAGGGAGGCGGTCTCTGATTGTGTATGTGTAAGCGTTGAAATGGCACCTCAGTACAATAATGGTTATATGGTGCCAATAAATTGTAAAGTTCTAAAAACGTAAAAATAAATTGCACAAAAATTTTAGGAAGATAAATCCATCCAATTATATGCAAACACGAAGTACAATAAGATAAAATATATAAGGTAAAGACGCCAAAAACTTTACAAAAGGCTTATAAAACAAAAGATAAAGGTAAAACACGTACAATCCTTAAAACATATGGACACAATATGTTTTATAAACCACATTCCCTAATAAGGCTTCAGATTTGTTCTGGTGGTTCATCATCATAAAGTTTCTTCATTGAGTTCACATAAAACTACTTCTGTCTCTCAGGGTGGAAGTCGACACACTCAACAAGAATGTGTCCCACTGGTAGGGTATGCACTCTGGTCGACGTTCACCCTTCAGGAGGAATGCATAGGAGGTCTCTGAGATATTGTTAATTGAAAGTGAACTATACTTAGTATATAAAATAATGCTAATTCTCAATACCAAACCTCTCAATTATTGATGGGGATATAAGATTTTAATCCAATTAAAACTTGAAGGAAAGCTCGAATATGTATATATATATATATATATATATATATATATATATATATATATATATATATATATATATATATATATATATAATAATAATAATAATAATAATAATAATAAACAACTTAACAATTACAGAATTTATTTGAAACTATGGTATCTAATGTTTCATAATTCATAATACGAGTTTCCACTTTTTGAGGAGGAGGATTTTTTGAAATTTTGAAGGTTTTCTTCAATTTCTTTGGTTGTATGTATTATAAGATTTAAAAACTATATTGTACTGTACTGTACTGTAATAACTATGTTGTACTGTACTGTACTATACCATTCTTGCCATCTCCGTTGGGAACTGTATTGTACTGTACTGTGTACCATTATTCCCATCTCCGTTTGGAATTTTTATCATATAGCGGTGTTTGGTGGAGTATCGGGACCGAGTCGAGGGTGAGGGCACTATACTTAACCAGACAACACAATAGGACAGTGGTTCCCAAACTGTTTTGATCGCGACCCTAAATACCATCTTTTGCGACACAAAATGCAGTACCGTTATAAGGTCGCGAGGACCGTCGCAACCCTCATTTGGGTCGCGACCCAGGGTTTTGGAACTACTGCTATAGGAGAACAGTTCCCAATGAAAAAGACGCTAATAGATTTAATACATCACATGATGTCATGTGACGTTATATAACGTCGGCCCGTGGCACTTAGTGCAGACAAAATTCCCGTAATCGAGTATAGCATCCCGTAGTCAAGGGGAAATGCATATTGTCTTAAAATATATGCTACCTTATCAACCTTCTGATTCTTAAAATAGGACATATATTTTTATATATAAATGTTATTTCCTTTTCATTATAAAATCCACAGAAGCTCGTTAGTTTGCTTGAGAACATTCTCTCCTAAAGAAGTTGATGATAAAGTACAAGACAGCAATGGCTATAATCTTTATATGATGTTGTGTATACAAATTTGTGCTGATAAATTGGTATTGACGTAAGCTAATGAGGTTGAAATTAGGACGATGTGTTGCGTCGTGTAGAAATGCAGATTTTAATTCATTTCCATGTGTATCTTGCATCGCCTAAATCTTAATGGACCCAAAGTGCGGACGATATTAATATGCATGAGAATAATGCATTTGTGACTTTATCTTTAGTTCGATCTTCATTAGAGTGTGATTGCTGTTAAGAGTCAGTAGCACGACAATCCTCCGCAGTGTCAATCGGTCAAAAGGGCTCAGCAGTGATATGATATTGACAATTATGTAAAAGAACGAAATTTCAAAATTTGTTAAACAAGTTTCATTGTGTACAAAGATAGCTTTTGGCACTTTTTGCATCTGTTACCTGGAATAGAAAAACAAATTGCCTTTTTATCCTCAGTAAATATGGCAAATATGTTGGTTGTCTCAACCGTAGTTTTCCAAGTAACCATTATAACAGAAATAATATAATTTGAAATGAGAGTATTAATACTAAATTGCAGAAAATCGACCCAACCAGATTTAAATTTGCTTGTATAACCGTTAGTCACTAGCCAAGACTATTTACCATGTATTCGTCAAGTAATAATGTTAATTAGGGAGGATGAAGTAAATGAAATCGTGGCAATGCAAATGGCATCATCCAGCTTACAGCAGATAATTCTTCTATCATTTCCTTGATAAAAATAACTCTTCCTACCCTCCTTCCCACCAATGAGCCTTATTCTTATTACAGCAGGTTGATGTTGGATGATGTTTGTTTGTGGCTATTGTCGTTCATTGTTCCTAAATAATAAAATTTCACAAGTTATTGTTACAAATTTGCTGTTTTATATATGCTGATTTCGGGTCTTGTGAAGCAAGTCTGCAGACAATGTTAGGTAGCAATGGACGCATTGCCGTTTATAACACGAACAGCATATTTACCATTTTTAGATCCACTCTGAGTATTAATCTGGGTATTTTGAAATAACAATAAATTACATGCTTATTTTTGGAAGGATAATGCTAGCACGTGGTGTGCAAAATCCTGACTCTTTACGGTTACTCTAGAAATATTTAGAATACCCATCTTTCGCCTTTGAGTTTAAAGACTTTATTACCAGGAAAGCGTCTGAAGTTCACAAGAGTTGAACAATCCCTTCATGGACAACTACACTAGTTGTTATCGGGCATTATACATGATAGGACATGAACCGATGTACCGTTATCTTTCAGTTTATGTTACATATGTAGCACTCTTTAAGTTTATGTTACATGTGTAGTACTCTATCAGTTTATGTTACATGTGTAGTACTCTTTCAGTTTATGTTACATGTGTAGTACGCTTTCAGTTTATGTTACATATGTAGTACTCTTTCAGTTTATGTTACATATGTAGTACTCTTTCAGTTTATGTTACATGTGTAGTACTCTTTAAGTTTATGTTACATATGTAGTACTCTTTCAGATTATGTTACATATGTAGTACTCTTTCAGTTTATGTTACATGTGTAGTACTCTTTCAGTTTATGTTACATATGTAGTACCCTTTCAGTTTATGTTACATGTGTATTACTCTTTCAGTTTAGGTTATATATGTAGTACTCTTTCAGTGCATGGAAACATACAGTGTAGACATTTGCGATGTTGTGTCATCGAAATTGCTATAGTATGAAATTATCATGCTTATAACCATGGCCTACAATATATGGTGATGAAAGACAGCTTTTAAATCGTACTTATAACCATGGTTACAATATATGGTATGAAAGACAGCTTTTAAATCGTACTTATAACCATGGTCTAAAGTATGTGGTGATGAAAGACAGCTTTTAAATCGTGCTTATAACCATGGTCTAAAATATATGGTGATGAAAGACAGCTTTTAAGTTACCGTGCTTATAACCATGGTCTACAATATATGTTGATGAAAGACATCTTTTAAATCGTACTTATAACCATGGTCTGAAATATATGGTGATGCAAGACAGCTTTGTAACTCTAAAACATGCTTGTGCTTTATACATTTTCTAAATACAGAGCACGTTTAATACTTTTACATTGTAGGTTATGAGTTCATTTGCTTGCACGTTCGTTAGTCCGTCCAGTTCCACACCAGGTCCATATTAGAAGTAATTTGAATTTGCTTCTGATCCGACTTTTCGCAAAACAAAAATACTGACGGACAACAATCATGATAACGCCAAAAAAGATGCAAATCAACCAGCAGTAGAATAAGCTAACATTTATTGTAAGTAAAACCTTTTTTTTTTAAAAGACTTGGATCACAGTCCTCAAATCTCAGTCTTAATAGTTAAAATAAAATAGTCACCGAACCCTATTTATCTCTTCATTAAATATGTCAGGGTTTCTTCTGTAACAAAGGAGTCTATAACCAGTTCCGTATAAATGACATACATACAGGCAAAGAATATGGCAAATAAACGTGCAGCAACTAGGCAATTTATGTTTTTCGCTTGCAATATCTACCTGTCACCCTGGCTTTGATTAGGCACATGTCAGTTATATTGAAGAGCGATACGTTTAGTCTCTGGGTCAATACATTTTGCATTTTGTTTTATATTGTCAAATATCATTTGTCGTTCCAACAGATTTTGCGTCGTCAATGACACGGCGAAAAAAAGTAATTAAACACACAAGGTAGGGTTCCTGAAACCTCTAGTAAAAAAAAATACTCTTAGTTAAATAATTATAACACTCTGCATTATAGTCCATACCCTTAGTGAAATAATTATAACACTTTGCATTATAGTCCATACGATTAGTGAAATAATTATAACACTTTGCATTATCGTCCATACGTTTAGTGAAATAATTATAACACTCTACACTATAATCCATACACTTAGTGAAATAATTATAACACTTTGCATTATAGTCCATACGCTTAGTGAAATAATTATAACACTCTGCGTTATGGTTCATAGGATTAGCGCAATTCTATTACACTGAGCGTTGCAGTTGCTGCACTTCGAGTTTTTCATGAAGTGTAGCAACCGTTAAGCATAGTGAAATTATTCAATTTGTATGCCATCTATGTTGCAAACGGTCCCTGAACATAGTGAAATTATTTAATTTGTATGCCATCTATGTTACAAACGGCCCCTGAGCATAGTGAAATTATTCAATTTGTATGCCATTTTATGTTGCAAACGGCCCATGAAAATAGTGAAATTATTCAATTTGTATGCCATCTATGTTGCAAACGACCCCTGAGTATAGTGAAATTATTCAATTTGTATGCTATCTATGTGACAAACGGCCGTGAACATAGTGAAATTATTTAATTTGTATGCCATCTATGTTGCAAACGGCCCCTAATCATAGTGACATTATTCAATTTGTATGCCATCTATGTTACAAACGACCCCTGAGTATAGTGAAATTATTCAATATGTATGCCATCTATATTACAAACGGCCCTGAACATAGTGAAATTATTCAATTTGTATGCCATCTATGTTGCAAACGGCCCCTGAGCATAGTGAAATTATTCAATTTTTATGCCATCTATGTTGCAAACGGCTCCTGAGCATAGTGACATTATTCAATTTGTATGCCATCTATGTTGCAAACGGCCCCTGAGCATAGTGAAATCAAAGTCTCCATAAGGTTACAAGATTGGATTGTTGTCCCATAAGGGAGAATACAGTTCCAACAAATACATTCCAGTCTGAGACTCTATCCCGGCACGGAACTAAACATTACCAATACAATGTTAAAATTCCTCGAATAAGTTTCGTGTCACTTTATTAAACCATTTATATATGTATTAATATACCCCTTTGCGTTTAAATTTAAAGTAAACAGTTTGATTTTGTCTGAATAAAAAATAGTTCTCGTTTTCAAGCGCCATATGTAATGATTGCTGATGAAAACGACTTCTTTAACACAGCAAACTACCAGAAAGCCGATGTGTCACATTGTAGAAATATTCGACTTTAAAATATTTGGAACTTAGGACGAACAGGCAGGATGCATCTTTCTTGTCCTTGAACATTAACCAAGATTGAATATCTACTAAAATAAAAAGCAAAGATGCATATAAAAATAAGATAGCAAGAACTGTAATTTTGACATGATGTTATCCATAAGTATTAATGCTGATAAACTGGTATTGACATAAGCCAGTGATGTTGCCATGACAATGGTGTGTTCCGTTGTGTAGATATGCAGATATTAGTTTATTTCGAGTCTGTACATAACATCGCCCAAATCTTAATGGACCCAAAGTGTGGACGATATTAATATGCATGAGAATAATGAATTTCTGGCTTTATCTTTAGTTCGATCTTCATTAGAGTATGATTGCTGTTAAGAGTCAGTAGCACGATAGTCCTCTGCGATGTGAATCTGTCATAAGGCGCAGCAGTCATAGGAAAGCAGAAAATTGTATAAAAGAAATAAATATAAGACTTTGCAAGAAAAGTTTCATTGTATAGATAGCATTTGGCACATTTGCATCACGTCTGTCAAATGTAAATTCAAATATAGGTTTTAGGCTCAATGCATATGACACGATATGTTTGTTGTTACAAAGGTAGTTGTTAAAATAACACGTATAGCAGAAAATAATGTAATTTGAAATGATTCTGCTAAATTGCAGAAAATAGTTTCAACCTGGTTTAAGTTTAAATTTTTTTTTTTATTAACCAAGTCATAAGGAATCAAATATTAATGAGGGAGGATGGAGTAAATGAAATCGTTTCAATGCAAATTACATCATGCAGCTTACAGCAGATAAATCTTCTGTCAGTTCCTTGTTAAAAATAACTCTTCCTACCCTTCTCCACACCAGTGAGTGTTATTTTTATTACATCAGGCTAATGCTGGATAATGTTTTGTTTTATGTTTTACATTTTTTTATATTTTCTTTTTTAATGCATTTTTGGCGAAGTGCAATTCTCTTCTGTGAAACTTTAAGATATGTAATTCAATGCTTGTCTCTGATGTGGTATTGAAGCAATCGGTAAATTCAACAGACTTAATGCTATGTAAATAAATGCTTGTCTCTAATTTGGAATTGAAGCAATCGGTAAAATCGCAGACTTTAAGATATGTAAATCAATGCTTGTCTCATATGTGGTATTGAAGCAATCGGTAAACTTACAAAATTTAAGATATTTTATTCAATGCTTGTCTCAGATGTTGTATTGAAACGATCGGTTAACTTACAAAATTTTAAGATATGTAATTCAATGTTTGTCTCGGATGTGGTATTAAAGCAATCGGTAAACTTACAACCTATAAAGAGTGATATAATACAGTTCATTTTTACTGTTATATGTGTAGCACTCTTTAAATAAATAGCATAAAGTAGAGGATAAAGCGGTATTATTTCATCAAAGTTGCTGTACTCTGAAATGATTGTACTTATTATAACAATAGTGTACAACATATGCAAAAATAAAACATTAAAAGCCACCAAAATATTTTCTTTTCTAAATGTACTCAAAATGACGCCCTTTATTGCTAAAACTACCTTAAATGTAAGGTAAAGTTACAACATTCTGGTACACTGATAGGAGGTTTAGTACTAAAAAAGACTTTTCTTTCATCCGCTTTTCTGTTCCGACGAATACGATAAGTAACTAAATTATTACATTGATATTTTCTGTTTAAATAATTTAAGTGCACTTCCCTACTGTCAGCCTTTAAGACATGCCATTCCACGCCTGTCTCTGGTGGGATATTTAAGCAATCGACAAACTTCCAAACTTTAGCGATTGATGTAACCCAATAAAAGGCTAAGAATAATATAAACAAAAGAGAGACCTCCATATTTGATAATATGTGCGCATGGGCCCTATAATTTTCGACTAACTTGTGAATTCCTACAATATACTTAATTATATAATCAAGGAAAGTAGCAAATTAAACATTTGACTTGTTTATATTCAGTTATCTTTGTTGAAATGTATTAGTTTTAGGTTCAGCGAATGAAATTCAAGCTTTATTAGAATACTAATTTCATGCATCGGTGATAAGGACGTGCATAGATGTGACACACTTTGGGTAGAATACGCTGAGGATGTTAATCTTCAATTCAGAAACTGAAAACATGGCTGATCCTTTTTAAGTAAGGTTACCATTATAATGTAATTGGCGCCTCATTAAAATCCACAAAAAGTTATAAGGTAAGTGTTTGCGATAGATAGATATGTAGGTATAAATATACACAGATAGAGTCTTGTGCATAAAAAGGCAGCCTAGGCGATGACAGGCGAACAAGCTTTGCTTGAATCATTAACAAAATATGTCCCAACTCAAGCTTCATATGAGCAACTCAGATTGGACGAAATTAAAAGACGACGCAAATGCTGACCAATCAAATCCTTTTAAATTAAAATGAAACATCACAAAATAGTAAGTGTTTCAAGCTCGGTTTTGGGATCAGGAGGTAATGCAACTGAGGATCCCTTATTAAATGTGTGCCATCAAGCAACGTAATGAACTTCCGAAGCTGTATTCGACGCAAATATAGTAAGACATGCATGTGCAACTTCCTCCAGGGCACGGGCCGAATTGCGATTTTTAAATGTTCCCGTATGATGTAAATGTAACCGGATAAAACCAGGTCGCGGGAGGCCAGAAGGCACATGCCAGTAGTAACGGTCTTGACCCAGATATAGTAGGCAGCGGCTTTCGATCCAGTTGCAGTGTCTTACTTTTCTTTTGGATGTTCAAAACTATGTAACCTGGGTTAAGATCTAACCTAAAAAGTCACTCATACGTACTAACAGACTTCAAGCAGTAGTGGCGCGACGAAGGCTTGGGAGGGGGAAATTGACCCCGGACACCGGGCGATGGGGGGGGGGCGCCGTCGGGAGCCTTTTTTAGCTGTAATCAGGGCGTAGATGGGTGATTGGGGTTGGAGGTTGGCAACTAACATAAAAACTGTTTTCTGTGGCAAAGTAGGGGCGCCACCAAAGAACATTGACCCCGGGCGTCTCGGTAGGGGCGCCACTAAAGAACATTGCCCCCGGCGCCTCGAACCCTCGCGCCGCCACTGACTTCAATCATATTTTATCCCCAAAATACTGTATTTGACAAACAATACACTGGAATAATATCTGCTCCGCAGTTTGCGATACGGTGAGCACACTTAACAGGAACAAAGTTTCCTTCGGCCCTAGATATACAGCTTTACCTGCAGAAGTATTGATGGAGAAAATCGATAGAATATCGTTAAAATTTGTCATCAATTATTTAAGAAGAACTAGACTTACAGAATAAAAAATGCTATTGCAATCATTCATATTCGTGTTTCATGTAAACCATCACGGGTATTTATGGATATCTTCTAAAAAAACTAACCAATGGAACCATAAACAATATTTTCCACCAACAATGCCTTTTGTACCATGATTTCTAATGATGACGGCAATGAGTTTTTCCATCATGGTCCGTTTCATCGTGTTCTGCATTATTTCTCCTTTCAGAAATATCAACTTTTTACTTAATGCACACATAAAATGACAATAAAGAATAGGGAGTGTGATATTTCTGTTTCAGTGTATTCTCAATGTGACGTGCAAAATTACAGTCAGTGCGTTATGCATCCATCCCCAAAAGAACAAATTCGCTGCAATTGTGTGAATATTATCTTGTGCATGAGTTTCAGTTATTCAGCGATACAAGTATTTGCTGCAGTCTGCAAACTATGGAAAGGCAATCATGAATACAGAATCTTACGCGCAGACAGTGACTTTTATTCTCAAGATTGATTCCTTGTGGCGTTATAATTCAATACGATACTCAAGTTGGTTGTGACTGACAAGAGTTCAAGCATGGATTTATCGTTACCTATACAACTGAAGGTTATCCATAAAAGAGAGAACAAATGGAGAGGTGATACCAGAGGAAATCAAGGACGCAGAAGTAAAAGTTATAAAGAAAGACCAACAGGAATCCTTCATGGTGGAATATAAAGCCCTTGTGCATGGTAGAGAATTACCCAGAAATAGCGAAATCCTAGTATTGATTTCATGAATGGGTGATGATTTGGGCTTGTTTAGACCTGATGAGCGTGTTAAATATGCAGTAATTTTCCTGTGCGACATTCGTTTCCCAATCATCCTACCGTGTAAACACTGGGTTACATAACTTATCGTCAAGCAGTACCATAAAAAGATGAGATATGCAACTGGTACAAACCAGACTTTAACAGCACTGTCTACACAATTCTGGATTATATCTGTATCTAAAGAAATTCGTGAATAAAGAGAGAGAGACAGACAGACAGACAGAGAGAGACAGAGAATGTGCTGAATTTTAAAGAGAAAAAGGTTAAAGTAACAATATAAATTACTGACCCTCTTCCAGACATTGGAGTGAATATGCCTTACGTGCTTTCGTTAATACAGCAGAAAATTTCTGAGGTTTATTCAACACTATCAAAAGGCAGAAATAACCGTCGAGTGAAGAGATATTTATGTCTGTTAACTTGCTTAGTCACATGAGTTGTTCATACGGAAATTGTCTTTGATCTCGACACAGATTCATTCTTAAATAATGTATGCAGAATGGTGATCAGAGAGAGTCTTCAGCAGCAAATGATTTCAGATAATGATGGAAATGTGTTTTGTTGCAGATAAAGAACTATTTGAATTTGTCGAAAAGCTAGATAAGGGCAAAACAAAGAAACCGACGGTCAAACAGGGTGAAAATGGCACTGTAACCCTCCAATGGCGATATATTTTCGTGATGCAAATGAAACAATACTTTAGGCTGCAAAACGGAAAAACTATGCAATTTTGGATTATGAACTGATTAATGAAGAACTTTAGTGGCATTTACAGGCGCTGAAGCACTGATAAACTCCCAGCTGCCGACTTGTGAAACTGCAAACCCAGAGAATAACATATCATTTACATCAAATCATCTTTTTTATGGGCCACTTGGGAACAATATACTCCTGAGCCTGTAAATGAAACTGATTACAACCCTTAGAAAGTTTGCATTGAGTTATGCTGATATCGCACTTATGCAGAAGGAAAATGTCTACCCCAAGAATTCCATGAGGCCTAATGACGAAAACAAATCCCCTTTTGACGCCTTTCCAAGCAATCAAGAATTCAGCTTGACCATGAGTTTCAATCTTGTCACTGGAATCACTGATTAGTTGGTTATTAATGGTAATGAAAGTTGGCTTTCGTCGACAAGTGTTGCATACCGCCGCTTGCTGAAGATAGAAACAGCAGAGTCCGTGTCAGCTAGCACGGTGAGTTATATTCCTCACACGTGGTTTCGGACTCGTCGTGACTTTTGAAAGCAAAACTTACAGGCTTTTGCCTTTCACCAGTACACAAGAATGCCTCCCATTTCGGCCCCAATTATGTTTGCTTCCTGCGGAGGGCGAAGGCGCACGATCTCAAGTCTCATCTCTTCATCTTGAATGGCTCCCATGAAAAGGTCTTTTGCGAGTCGATCACGAATATCAGGTGGGCAACCAGGATATGCCAGCGAAACAAGTCTATGTATGGTCAGTCCTAACTGGCAAAGCGTCTCGCCCTTCGAAGCTGTGCCTTGCAGTATTTGTCTTGGTTGCGAGGCACGAAGCGAGCTTTTAACTTCCCAAACTCGACTTGACCGGGCTCAACTTGAAGATCTGTCAGACGTGCAGGACATCCTTCTTTAAAAATGCAGCCAAACGCAAACCCTTCTCCATTTCGTTCCAATTATTATATTATTGATCACTGCACAATGCTCAAAATGGATCATATAGTCAAGAAATGGTGGTGAACCATCATAAGTATCTGCCTTAATAGTCTCTTTACTTCGAGCACGAGAAGAATTAAACTCTCTTTTTCTAGTGACAATTTCTTTGCTCAGTTGTAAGCTCTCGATCGAACTTCCTCTGAAAAATGATCTATGAATTTGCTTAATTTTTAAAAGTTCTCTGTGATGAGGGTCTCTATGGTTTTGATAAGACTATCGGTCTGCTAACTAACCACTCTCCCGGAAACTTGAGAAGTACTCCGATCATAACAATCAGACTTTTCCTCCTCTCCATCAGGTGTCCTCTCCTTAATAGTCACAAAGCCAAAATCCTCAGATCTGGCACCGAAATGCATGTAAATGTTCGTCAAAACTTCTCGCTCTCACACGGAGTAGAAGTCATAACTAACTGAACATCACTATCAATGTTAATAAGCTTCTTGTGATTAGCGACAATAGGTGGTATTGACTGTAAGAGTCGCCTCTGAACAGCTTTGCGGTAATGGCATATCGATAAACGTGGTTTTTTTTTTTTTTTTTTTTTGCTTTCTCCAGTTGCCATTATAATTACTAGACGATAGATGTATAATGAGTCACACTTCAGGTTTTTTTTTCTGTTGTGACATAAAATTACTATTATTTTGCCTACTAATGAATCTATTCAAGAGCAGTGTGGGGGTGGAGGGGGAAGAGGGGTACTAGTTAGAAACAGTTTGTCAGAAGATTTTTCTTTTGTCAATGAAGAAGACTGAACTATAAATTCATGAATCCTGACTGGGAAAGAACTCATTACAAAATCATTTTGGTAATTTTAATTCACCCATGAGACACTATGAGGTTTCAATCATTTATATTATAACTGAAAATGAGGTTCAACTGGTCCGATGTCTAGTAAAAAGGTAGAAAAATACGTCTCTCACTGACCCACTTTTAGGAAGATCTTATCGCTTTAAACATACTCCACTCCACCCAAAATTATATCCTACCGGTAACAGTACAACAACATTGGCTCACCTTTAAACGGACACTAAAATAAAAATATCTTCTTGTATGCAATAAACGACATCTATTTGGTCATACTTTACTATTGTTGAACTCCAATTACTGTCACGCATTTTCCCTCGAGATGCCTTATCAAATGGCATGACTTTGGCTAAAAAAGCACAATCGAAAAATAAATATCACAAAGATACTCAATATCGTACCACTGATACTAGAAAAGTTTTCTTGTAACACGCAACACAATGTTTCCCCTATCTACAAGGACCTCAAGACAACAGTCGTTGTCAAGTGAAGGGTTCTTAAATGCGCAGATGTCACAAATAACACTCCTCTAATCAGCTAATAACCACACATTCACTAGGCTCTAATTTCACACTTGCATGTTTTTTTATTGCTTCACATTTGTATAAGTAAATGTCATCAGTAAGACTTTCCAAGCCGTAGGTTGGTACTTCACGCCATACACCACAAAACACGACCCAAACACCTAATAGAAAGAATTATTCGCATCTCAAATTACTAAACACTTATACGTTAGAATATCCCGAGAATTAATTATGTTAAGAAATTAGGGAGAGTTTATTTAACGAAACTAATCCACGCTACCATAAAGTCCCGTGAATACTGTACATAATGATGTCTGCTCCTAGAAATTTGGTAATTACTCGTATTGATAAATATCTTCCCAACACTGACTCCTCACAATCAACAAATAATTACTAAACTCTAGCAAAGTTATAAACGGAAATTAAATATAAATAGCACCTATCCTAGGTTTATGACAATATATATTAGGACACTCCATCATTCGTTTGAATATGAAGGGTTAGACAGTATATACGCTTATTGCATGAAGGTAATATCAAAGGACAGCCATAATCATATTGAACAATAACTTGTTGATATTTATTTATAGTAGGTGATACTTAGCGACGTCACTTGTACGAGAGTGTGTGCCATTAAATGACGTACATCGTCCACAGTTCGCAACGATTTTAAGTTGTAAATTTATCAGAAATCGTGCAATACCCATAGTTATGCAGCATAAATGTGTCCTCTGGACGTTTTTCCGTGTCAGGTCCATAGAAGCTTTGAAAAGTACCATGTGGGTTATATAATGTAAAATATTGATTCATTTAAGGTTTGATAATGTGGCATCACGACTTTATTTTATCATCGAGTTACAAAGCTACAATCTCAGTTTCAAACGAATATAGTATATACTTCAGTTTACAGGCATGTAACCAAATAACCCAAAAGGTGTATAATGATGTA
Organism: Margaritifera margaritifera; assembly: GCA_029931535.1. Taxonomy (NCBI): domain Eukaryota; kingdom Metazoa; phylum Mollusca; class Bivalvia; order Unionida; family Margaritiferidae; genus Margaritifera; species Margaritifera margaritifera. The sequence goes on from JAQPZY010001471.1 coordinate 2,533,482, forward strand.
TTTTGCCTTTTGGTACTCCCCCTAAAATGTTTATGTTTTTTAAATACTTTTTGTGCTTCTGAATTCATCAATAAAATAATTCTACATTTGCCATCTCATGTAAACGCCAAGGGAAAATAGTCACACAGTGTAAACTGGTGCTGCGAAATGATAGCTTTTTTTAGGTCTTTGATATAAAGTAGTTTTTCAAAGATGGCACGTCAGGGATTACTGTGTTTTTCGATTGGACTAAATATTATACCAACGCAGAGGATTATGTTAAACAGATTAAACCTTATACTTATAAATACATATCAGTAGACTGGTGTGTATTCAATTTAGAAAATTCTCTTTATGGTTATTTTAAAGGAATCATGGAAATCAGAAAAGAATTCCTCTGTCGCAATCCAAGTCCTGTCTCCTGAAAGCAAGATTAGCATACTGAGTCATTTAGAATCATTTATGCCTTGCAATATTGACTCAATCAGTGCAAAAATAATAAATTCCTCCATATTCATTCTCCAATAACTAAATACTGGGGAAAGAGATTTGTATGTCTCCAATAATATCCGTTCGCCAATTCTGACTGACTGGTCACATATACGAACTTTATCCACATAAGACAGAAACATTCAATAATTCATCAGTTTCTTCCAGCCAAGTGCTATTTTTAATAATGTGAAATCACTTTTGTGGCCTGCATGACCTCATTGTTGGTACCATTATTTCAGACGATAATTCGGTCAGAGAAGACATAAATCTAATCTGACCGAGCGTTTCTCAGTATGCATTAAAATCACTTCTTTTACTTGTATTCTGTCTGGCCATCAAGTTGGACGATGATCACGCCAGAAGAATCATTTGTGTCAAAAGTTATAAGCAAAAGGAATTATTCTTGAATATTCATATATGCACTGCTGGTGCAAATATTCTGGGAATCATATCTGACTCTATTTTCTGCCATCGTTGTCTTTAGAAGCAGTACGGACATGTACTTTTTTGCACGAGTTGAGGGAGTGATATTTGGAATGACGTTCTTAAATCGTGAGCAGGAATAGAACATGGCAACCCATGAATGAGAGAGAGAGAGAGAGAGAGAGAGAGAGAGAGAGAGAGAGAGAGAGAGAGAGAGAGAGAGAGAGAATGTGCATAATCTTGATTCAGTATATGGCGTTTGCTGTTGAAAAGTCACAGTGGTTACCACCATCTTGGTAATTTATCTTTAACGTCTTATATGTGCTTCAGCTGTCCTAAGTGACTGTTGTTGAGTCTGGAAATAATTTAATAAGCTGATATTAGAACCACCATAGCATATGGATGTGGAATACTGTTTTTTCATGTGTAAATAGTAATTTGGTCTTGGTCAACAAAACTATGGAGTGAGAATGTGTGCCTGGATCTTGCACAACTACTTGCTTAATATCTCAAGTATACTCAAAATACAATGCAGATATCGTAGATGTTTACTCAGAATGTCATACGTCAAAGTAAATTTAAAATTAACGGGTTTGAGAACAAAATAATTACACATCTAAATAGTTTAAGAAGCTGTCAAAAATGAAAAAGGCGAGTTAATCGGCTAAGGAAACGTATTCAGATGTCACAGTATGACGAGATAAAACGTAAAATCTGGAAAGTCTCATGTACCAATTTAGTTGTAAATAATTGTTTGCTGAAGTGTTGTCGAAAGGAAATATTTTAGTGTGGGTATTTTTGTTATGTTGATGCATGCAAGGTGCTTCATTGAAAGGGCGTTTTATCATACAGATTCACCTTTAAGAAATTTAGTCATTATTTAGTATAAACATACATCGTTGAATGATGTATTTGCTGCAAGTTACATGCGCACGCACACACACACACACACACACACACACATATATATATATATATATATATATATATATATATATATATATGTGTATATATATATATATATATATATATATATATATATATATATATATATATATATATATATTAAAGCCAATTCAAAATTTCAGAGAATTTTAGTACATGAAATTTCATTTAGGCACTACATTTGATAAGAATTCTAGAATTCTAGAAATTACCAAATGTTTAATGTCATGAAAATATCAGGAAAATACGCAATTTATAACTTACAAAAACTGATGGTGAAATACAGATACAATTTTCTCTACAACATTCTTCCTCCTAATTGTTATGCATTTAGCATATAGACCTACACTGTGTGAGAGTTTAATGCAAACATCTCTATTGCTGTTTACTTATCATTGCCACTTTGCCGTCATTATTAACAGCCATATTTCAATTATAAAAATTCCTTACATTTATTCTCTTATCAGTTTCGCACTTCAGTGAGCAAGGTTTTTATTATTGGTCTCACTGTAACATTTTGTCTCACTTGCACTTTTGCCACATGTACATGTCCGTCTCTACCACTTCAACAGTCCTGCCAAAATGTATGGGATCGCGAATTATGTTTGGCGATATCACACTAAATAAGCATCCTCAACTTGAAGACCTCTCTGAGAGTAAAAATATTTCTTCTATGCAGTAAGTCCAGGTAACAATTCTCGGAGACAGCGCTGCCAAAAATATGACTCCGATTCCTGATTTGTATTATTTTGGCTGAGGACATAAATGTCCCGGCAGAGAGGGGAGTTATCACTCGAGGATGGATGCAGAATATTGGATGTGGGAGGCTGCCTGCAGAGTCGTTAATACAGCTTCAATCGCTGATTCGTCATGAAACGAAATTACTCGTCGCGCGAGCAGTTGTTAAAGCGACCGATGGAACGGTGCCAATGCGGTTATTGAATACGACTAAAGCTGCAGTAAATTTGCAACCTGGTGTTGAGTGTGCTCCGGCCAGTGCAGTATTATCGACGCAAAGTGTCCAGTTTTCCACCAATTATTCGAATGGTAATCTACCTTTACATTTGTGTGAGTTATTCGAGCAGCCACCCTCAGTACCCAGTTCAAAGAATTTTGCGCAATTGTTGCTAAAGACGATGATGAATGGGGTATAACAAATTTTATCAAACACTCTGTCAAGACAGGGGACGCCGCACCAATCCGAGTCCCTCCCAGAAGATTGCTGTTCCATCTCCAGCAGGAGATTGACACACAAGTCGATGATATGTTGAAGAAGCGAGTTATATAACCGTCAGTAAGTCATTGGGCTGCTCCAGTAGCATTGATAGCCAAGAAAGATGGGAAGAAGCGATTTTGTGCGGACTATAGAGCTCTGAATTCGGTTACCGAGAAAGATGCTTACCCACTGATGATTGTCTTGATTCACTGTAGGGTATGAGCGAGTTCTCAACATTAGATCTGATGTCGGGGCACTGGCAAGTGGAAATCGATCAGGCTGACCGACCTAAGACTGCGTTCGCAAACAAAACGGGGCATATACCAATTCAAAGTGATGTCTTCGGTTTATGCAACACGCCCGGGAAATTTGAGCGTCTGATGGAAGCCGTCCTAGCTGGGCTGCAATATAAAGTTTGCTTGATCTATATCGACGACGCGGTAGTGTTTGGAAGCACGTTCAAGCAGTTGCTTGAGAGACAAGCGCAGGTCTTTACGTGTCTTTAAAGAGCCTGTTTGAAGCTGAAACCCAGCAAATGTGCGCTTTGTGCACGCGAGATTAAAGTAGATGCAGTAAAGAAATGACCCACCCCAAAATCAGTTACTGAGGTACGGAGATTCCTTGGGTTTTGTAGTTATTATCGGCGGTTCGTAGGTCTTTTTGCTCAAATTGCAGTTCCCTTGCACCAGCTTACCAAAATGAATGCTGTTTTCCTTTGGACAGTTGAACATCAGACGGCATACAAAGAGTTACGTAAAGCATTTGCCTCAGTACCAGTGCTGACTGGACCCGATTTCAATCGTCCCTTTATACTAGATACAGATACGAGTGGTGAAGCAATAGGAACGGTCATAAATTACCAGGAAAGTGAGGGAAAAGAAAGGGTGGTAGCTTACGCTAGTCGATGCCTGGACAAGACGGAGCGCCACTATTGTGTCACGAGTCGAGAGCTGATGGCCGTCGTACGTTTTATTTGGTAGTTCAAGACCCATCTTTACGGCAGAACAATCAAATTGCGCACTGATCACAGTAGCCTGTGGTGGCTCATAAACTTCAAAGAACCTGAGTGACAATTAGCCTTGGTTGGAAGAGCTATCATTATATGACTTCATGAGCAAGGCCCTGGGACTCGCCATTCCAGTGCCGATGGTTTATGTGGCTTGCCCTGCAAAGGTTGCAAATACTGTAACCAACGTACTGTGAAGTTCTCTGCTATACGGCTGGAACGTGGTGTTCATTTTGGAGAGGTGCAGAGACAAGAGGCAACTTTGTCCAAGGTGATCGGTTGGGTTGAGGCTCGGCAGTGCCCTTCTTGAGAAGAAGTATCTGGCGACAGTGGTGAAATCAAGGCCTTATGGGGAGCGTACAAGTTATTGGAAATGTCCGACGGGATGCTCGTGAGAGTTTGGCTCAGTTATTAGTTTTATCGTCGTACCGTACAGCTGGCGGCGTGATGTCTTAAAACAGTGCCATGATAGAGCCACCTTGGTACATTTACGACTCGACACAACCCTCTGTAAAGTGCGCCAACGTTACTTCTAGCTTGGTTTGAGTTAGCGAAACTGCAGAGCATGAAGGTTGGTGAAGCAGGAGAGCTCGTATCACGCGATATTTAGGAACCTCTTACAAGAACGAAGGGAAACGCGTACAGTCTTGTGATTGGAGATCATTTCACCAAGTAGATTGAGGTGGTGCCTTTGCCTAATATTAAGGCCACCACGGTTGCAAGAGCGTTGCTTGAAAATTGTATTTGTAGATGTGACGTGCCTCGTATGCTCTTGTCTTTCAAAGGCCGACAATTTTAAAGCGCTGTATTTAAAGAACGTTGTGTTGTGTTAGGAATTAAGAAGTCTCTCTATCATCCTCAGTGCAATGGGATGGTGGAACGATAAAATCGAACAATGTGCCCGATGCTAGCAACATACGTTTAAGATCAACCAGAAAAATGGAATCAGGACCTTCCTCTTACGAGCATGGCTTACTGTGCATCTGAACATGCTTCTTCCGGATTTGCCCCCAAGCAATCTGATGCTGGAGCGTAACGCGAATCTTCCTACGGATCTTCTGGTTGGCAAAAACCAGACGAAGCCCCGAATAATATGTTGCAATTCGTGTCGGAATACAGAAAGGCAATATGGACGGCGAACGAGGAAGAGCAAGAACAATTAGGCACCGATATTCGGCATCAGAATGACACCTATGATCGTAAGGCACATGGTCAGTCTTTTAGTGACGGTGGCCTTGTGTGGACACACCATACTCTCAGAAAGAAATCGAAATCGGTGCAAGTCAAATGGACTGGACCTTGGCGAATTGTTAAGAAGATAACTGATGTCATGGTAACTAATCACAAGAGACGATCATACGACAACTTGAAAAATAGAGTACCAAAGTTATCACAATACAATATGTGAACATGGAAGAATTGTAAAATCGGCTCTGCAAATCCACATGTAAAGTCTAAGACACTCTTTGATTGATTTGTGAAATTTCAGCACATTGATGTAGATATTAAAAACTATTAGATTATCAAGATCGTAAGTTTTTTTTACAGTTGAAGAATATGAGTGAACAAGTGAAAAAATCTAGCAGAATATAACTGCTGAATTTATCACTATATAAATATCAAGCTTTTTTTCATATGAAAAACATGAAACATCAATCGAACAGTTCTGTCAGACAAATACTGAAATATGCCAACGTAAAAAATGTCTGAGAGGAAATAGAATATGAAACAAGAATCGAACAGGAGCACCACGAATGGTACATAATCCATAAGCGATAGGATTCTTCCTTATCCAAGTGCAAGCCATCAACAAAGCTTCGTTCAAGTCTTTGATGTATTACTAATGTAATTGTGTGGAAACCATTTTTTGTTTGTTTGTTTGTTTCAGTAATAGTGATTTCGACCTTTTAATGTCCAGATCGATAGGTTTTTTCCTTACCCAAAAGGTTTAGTCCAGGTCTGTGATGTTGAAATAATGCCATTTTAAAACCATTTTACTTCTTTCAGTCACAGTGATTTTGACCTTTGAACTTTTGAGCCCGAAATTAATAGGCTTCTTTCTTACATTAAGTACAGTTTGATGCTGTAGATTGTGAAGAACTCAAGTTATTGTACCGAAACCATTTTTCTTCTTTCGGTCACAGTGAACTTAACCTTTGACCTTTTGACTCCGAAATCCATACACTTTTGTACTGGCCCAAGTGCAAGCGATCCACAAAGTTTGGTAACAGTAGGCTTTGGATAATTTGAGTTATTGTGCGGAGACGGAATTGGTAATAGATAGACTGAGGGACGGACAGAACGGAAGGTCGGACGGACAACATCATAACATAATACGGTCCTCCTTGTGACAGGCGTATAAACATTCTAGTAGACAAACGATTCTTCAAAGTGATCGAATGAAGAAAAGGTGACCTGTTCTACAGGAGCAACAAAGGTTGAAAAGACACTCGGACATCTATAGAAAGTGATATATTGAGGAGATACGAAGTTTAGAAAGCAAGCTTGATCATCTAAGACAAATATTACTGAAACGAGAAAATGAAGATAGGGAGGAAAACAAGAGGCTACAACTTGTTGCACAACGCGTTCAAAGATGGAAGTGAAAAAAGATTTATGGGAAAAGAACTATCAAGAAAACACTCAATAACTATACATTTAGCGGTTGAAATAAACAATATCTCTACGTGTTCTTTAATTGGGTAGAGGCACGTGCAAAAACAATCACAAAGCAGAAAGAAACAAAAAATTTCAATTTTTGTAAAAGAACAGGTAGTTCTCAAAATTAAATTAGTTAAAATTATATTTACAGAATTAGAGTCAGATTTTGAAAATAAGAAAAAGGAACAAAGAAATATTACTACTTATCTAGTTTAAAAGAAATCATTAAGAAAGTTGAAATAGATACAGTATGATTATTATTACACATTTCACTAATATTCCTATTTGTTTTATTACGCTGTTCGAATCACAAAGCTTAGAGGTTTAGTTTTGTATTTCATTATTTAGTATTATTTTCGTTACGTATTTATTTGTTCTTTTATTTCATTAACAGTTGTTTCTAACTTTTTACAGATACTGCTAAATTATTTACAAATTCTGACATCCTTTTTTTTTTTTTTTGTTCTTATTATTAAAATTATTAGTTCTTTACTACTTTTTCTGATAATAGAATCCGCATCTTCTTCAATATCCATTTCTACAAATCCTCCATCATAATCACAATATAGGAATTTATGACCCATGGCTTATACTGAGGTTTTCTCTTTTAGTCTCTTTTTCATATTTTTCTCTTTCTGTACATTAGTATTGAATAGGCATTCATTTGTACATAAGTAAAAAATAGGCAATTTTTTGCACATTAGTATCGAATATGCAGTTATATGTACATTAGTATAGAATATACATTTATTTGTTCATTGGTATAGAATAGGCAGTTATTTGTACATTAGTATAGAATAGGCAGTTATCAGTACATTAGTATAGAATAGGCAGTTATCAGCGCACTTAATGGTCTTTTTATCATTCGTGATCTTTTACAACTACCACATCAGTTGCACTATATATATATATATATATATATATATATATATATATATATATATATATATATATATATTGTAATTTAAAACATACTCATGTATAAATGTCTGGGGACAACACTGACGCAGTCTATATATTGCAGTTTAAAACATAATGTCGTATAGAGTACGGGGACAACACTGACGCAGTCTATATATTGCAGTTTAAAACATAATGTCGTATAGAGTACGGGGACAACACTGACGCAGTCTATATATTGCAGTTTAAAACATAATGTCGTATAGAGTACGGGGACAACACTGACGCAGTCTATATAATGCAGTTTAAAACATAATGTCGTATAGAGTACGGGGACAACACTGACGCAGTCTATATATTGCAGTTTAAAACATAATGTCGTATAGAGTACGGGGACAACACTGGCGCAGTTTATATATTTTTACTTAAACATATTCTTGTATAAAAGTCAGGGGACAACATTGGCACAGTGCATATATTGTAACTTAAAATATGCTCTCTTACAGAGCACGGGAATATCACTGGCACATTCTATATATTGTAATTTAAAACTTGCTCTCGCATAGAGCACAGGAATATCATTGGCAGAGTCTATGTATTGTAGTTTAAAACATGCTCGCGTATAGAGTACACGAAAATCACTGGCACGTTACCTATGCTTTGTATACGCAGTTGTTATTCAAACAAGGCTTGTAGTAGTATAGTGTGGCCTGTTTTAGTACAGTATAGTGTGGCCTGTTTTAGTACAGTATAGTGTGGCCTGTTTTAGTACAGTATAGTGTGGCCTGTTTTAATACAGTATAGTGTGGCCTGTTTTAGTACAGTATAGTGTGGCCTGTTTTAGTACAGTATAGTGTGGCCTGTTTTAGTACAGTATAGTGTAACCTGTTTTAGTACAGTTTTTATAGTTTTTGAGTAAATTTCAGTTTGGATTTATGTTTGTGTAGCAGTGGAGTGAAACCAAGCTCCTCCAATTTCAAAGTTGTGTATTTTTATAAGTTTTTTTTTTAGCACACTATAAATTGAAAACAATTTGTCAAAAAATGATAATGACCATATTATAACCTGCTATACTATATTACTACTTCTATAATAATAATAATAATAATAATAATAATAATAATAATAATAATAATACAATAATAGTATTATTATTCTTAATTTTATTATTATTATTATTTTTTTTAAGAGGTTAACTTATTCAGCATTAAACATTATGATAATACAAATATTTGAATTTTCCTTTATAAAGTTTAATTTCTAATTTCAATAGGCGACTTCAGAAATAAAATAAGTACAGTAAACATGACCACAGGTGCAGTACAGAAATTATCCATTTTATACTTGTTTATATAACACAAGTCTCCATTTTATACTTGTTTATATAACACAAGTGTCAATTTTATGCTTGTTTATATAACACAAGTGTCAATTTTATGCTTGTTTATATAACACAAGTGTCCATTTTATGCTTGTTTATATAACACAAGTGTCAATGTTATACTTGTTTATATAACACAAGTGTCCATTTTATACTTGTTTATATAACACAAGTGTTAATTTTATGCTTGCTTATATAACACAAGTGTCCATTTTATGCTTGTTTATATAACACAAGTGTCAATTTTTCTTGTTCTTTTATAACACAAGAGTCAATTTTATACTTGCTTATATAACACAACTGTCCATGTTATACTTGTTTACATAACACAAAAACAAACAAAGATGTCTTTAATTACCTACCACAAATGTAATAAACATGCCCTAAGTTATATAAAACAAAAACTTAGATATACCATGCTCTTAAGCATGCAGAATAAAAAAGCACAAAGAACCTAACTTTCTTAAACTATTTTTGAATTATTTTTTTGATGAAAGTTTTCCTATACCTCTTTCATGTACAAAAAACGGCAGTTACTCCACTGATATGTTCATTAATGTATCTGCCCAATCGTGTTTGTTTTAGCAGCCGAGGTGACTCTGTGGTCAGCGTGAGAGAATCGCAACACAGAGGTCGCATGTTGTGTCTCTGGGCAAAGCATTTTTCTCCCGTTGTCCTAACGCTGTATAGCCTTCCATGTGTTGCTGTACCTTTAAAGACCAAAAAACAAAAACACTTTTTCATTTTACAGTTTAACAAATCAATAAAGCTTACTGAAGAGGACTGACGGTACAGGTAATTTAAGTTGTGTAATATATATATATATATATATATATATATATATATATATATATATATATATATATATATATATATATATATATATATATATATATAGGCTGAACTCATGCAATGGTCTGCCTATGAGGTGGGATCTCTAATGAAAAGCATCTATTTTCGTTTTTTGTGTATCAAGCATATTTTTGCATGTGTATTAACTTTAAAACGGATTATGCGGGTTGTTTGTCTTTCATAAGTTACTTATTTATTTGAAAACTATTCTTTTCTCTAATACTCTAAAAGATTAACGAAAAATTGAGTAGCATATTCATACAAAAAAAACAAGACGCAAATATATTATTTATTGGAGACTCATCGCAAACTTTTGGGTCAGTGAATCATCAACAAAATGTGTATGAATACTAATCAACTATTCCACAATCTTAGTGCCAATGATATTCACAATCTTAGTGCCAGTGATATTCACAATCTTAGTGCCAATGATATTCACAATCTTAGTGCCAATGATATTCACAATCTTAGTGCCAATGATATTCACAATCTTATGCTATAAATATTCATAATCTTAGTCTCAACGATATTCACAATCTTAGTGCCAATGATATTCACAATCTTATGCTATATATATTCATAATCTTAGTCTCAATGATATTCACAATCTTAGTGCCAATGATATTCACAATCTTAGTGCCAATGATATTCACAATCTTATGCTATATATATTCATAATCTTAGTCTCAATGATATTCACAATCTTAGTGCCAATGATATTCACAGTCTTATGCTATATATATTCATAATCTTAGTCTCAATGATATTCACAATCTTAGTGCCAATGATATTCACAATCTTAGTGCCAATGATATTCACAATCTTAGTGTCAAAGATATTCAGTCTTAGTGCCAATGATATTCACAGACTTAGTGCCAATGATATTCACAAGCTTAGTGTCAATGATGTTCACAAGCTTAGTGTCAATGATATTCAGATGGTCATTGATAGATCAATTGCCTTCGAAAATGAATTCTCTCTTATCTCACTACGTTCGGAAATTAAATGCTTAACCTGTGTATATAGCTTTTCACCCGTAATTCGGCATGAAATTGTCCTACTTTTCATCATGTGCTGGCAAGTTTTCCACTTCTTGTCCATACAGGGTTCGGATAAGACAACGGTTGTTTGGTGAATGGGTGACTTCAGCTTTGCTCTAACAACGATGTCTCTTACAGACTTTGTACTGTGGTTAGCTGCAACTGTTTATGAAGGATGATCGTCTGATATATATATATATATATATATATATATATATATATATATATATATATATATATATATATATATATATATTCAGGCTTTTAAGTCAGAAAATTCCAGATATGACTGACAACAATCATTGGTAATATCACCAAAAAGTGGGGAAAATCTCTGTTATTCTCTAAATCTTATAAGTTGATGCAACTCTTAAACCAGATATGTATTTGTTGCAAAAAAAACCCCAATAACAGCAATAAATGTGCATAGTTGATGACATCCTTACTGATTGACAACGAGTTTCCTTCCTGTTACTTTTTTTATTTAAGAGCATTAAAACCTCTCTGTGGAGAAACATAAATATAATTTTTCTTAGTCGTGTTCTATGAATTAGTTTTGCAAACGTTTTTGAATCATTCACAGATTTCCCTTTTTATAATGCAAGTTTTCATGATGGGAGAATGAAGATGGAAGATACTAGAGCAGCAGCCCTAGTAGTAGAAGTAGTAGTAGTAGTGGGCAGCTGCAGTATTATTGTTGTGTTCTTGTATTTTTTAGTTGTTTTTCTTTATTTTATCGTTTCTTTTCTTCCTATATTTTGATTGCATTGACTAGATGTAACTGAAATCTTACCCACACACAAACTAAGTGATAGATGGAATGTGGCCGATCGAAGATAGCCGGCGGGAATGCTTATTCAATTTTCAAAACACAAATTCATTTGACACAAGTAGACCTTGTCTGGGTTAATCTTAGTACATACACAGGATATCTTTTAGATAATGTGTTTACAAAGCTTAAGAAAAACTAAATTTGTTTAAGAGAACGAAATTACCTCGTCTGGAATCAGATAAGAAATGTTTATCACGGGAAGCTGACAATGTCTCTAAGCTTTCAAAGCATTGCATCGAGTACAACAGCAAGAATAATATTGTATCTCATTATGTGGCACAACGTATATAAACTTCTGTGGGATAAAACATTGGCATGTCTGCGATTTAATGAATCGGTGTTTGGACACTAATCCCAGTCAGAACTGGCATGGTTATAGAAGCAAAGCAGGCAATTAACATAGCGCCGCATGCCAGGCAAACCCTAACAAGTGCCGATACATATGGACCGCTAACCAATAAAAACGCTAGCAAAGTGGTGAGGCATCAAGTGATTGACAGGGTCACTGGAAGCTTGTTGGACACTCAGGCTTAAATGTCTGCCACTATATATTATATACAATCTTCCGATCGTTATAACTCAACATGCTTCAGCCATTTTTAATGAAATAATTTTTGTATACACTAAAACATTAAGTCTAATTCACATGGAGTAAGTGTCAACATAAAATAATCTGATCGTTTATGATGTTCTATGCTAATGAAAAGGTGTAGTTATCTCTGCTCTGGTGATAGGTTAATTGACAGCCATTTACCAGGTGTTCAAGCGCGATAGTTTAAACGCGATACATTCTCAACACTGTACGAACACCTGGTGAATGCATGTAAGTTGCCTGCCCACGCTTCTGTATTTGTCAGCACCATTACAATTGTGGCTGTATTTTGCAACAAAAACAAAACTGAGCATAGTGCTATATTTCCACTCGAGACTGACTGTTTAAGGTGTCACTGTTCTCGAATTCGTGCCTGCTTTCATACAAATAATTCTCATGTGCTTCTTTTGAACACTGTAATATTTCAGACAAGACTGAAAAAGACAGGCCTGGCGGTACACTCTTAATGAATTATGGTCGATTTTGGGGTGAAATATTCAGAAAATGGCAACAATTTATACGCAAACTTGCAAGTCACGATAAAAGATATTGATAAATGGGTTCACCCAGCACTTGTAATGAAGAAAGCCACGGTTTACAGTGGTTTCATAGAACTTTAAGTACCAGTTCCAATCTTACTTTACTTTTAACTACTGCCTTTGGTCATTCTCTCTGTTGTATAAAATGGACATTCAGTGGTCAACTGATGGCTCTCTGACTGGAGGAGAGTGCAATAGCAAGACTTGTTGCAAACTTCTTGTTCTACCTGCTCCGCCGAAAATCCAGTCGTTCAGGAACAATAAACCTAAAAATGTTGTAACTGGTCGATGTGATATAAAAAAAAGACCCAAAGTGGTTTCATCGACATTATCTCAGATATTTACCAGTTAATACCCATTTACTGTCCTTAGGGTCCTCGCATCACATGAAAAAGGTGACGTATTTAGAGAAACGTGTGTCACAAAAAAAGTAATATTTATTTGCATTTTTTATCTGGACTTAATTCCAGCATTTCTTCAATTCATAAATACAATTATAACAAGAGATCTTCAAAAACACCGAGTAAAACAAACGTTTTCACCTAATGACCCCAAACCCGTAGGTTCAATTTATGGATATGAACTCAGAGATCTGATACGTCGAATACATGAAAGCATATTGTACAAAGTGATAAACATTAATATGTGTATTAGTGTTTAACGGCACATCAGCACAAAAATGGCTATATCCTGCCGATCACAACTAAAGTTCTAAAAAAACTAAAACTGAAGAATTGCACATATTCTTTTTGAAGATAAACCCTTGCAAATAAATGTAAACATTAAGTACTAGAAAATAAAAAATAAAAGGTATAGATGCTAAAATTCTAGACAATGTCACAAGAACATAAAATGTAAATGTAAAAAATATAAAATTCTCAGAATATATGGTCAAAAACTGTTATATGAAACCGCATTACCTCAACAATTCCAAGATTTTCTCTGACGGTACATAATCATAAAGATTCTTCATTGAGTTCACATCAAAAAAAACTTCTGTCTCACAGGGTGGAAATATACACACTCGACAAGAATTTGTTCAACTGTCAGTGGACACTTGCAGGGTTGCACTCTGGTTGAGGTTCACTCTTCAGGATATATACATGACTCAAGTATGTATGTCCGATAGGTGATCGGTACAATACCACCTCATCTCTGCGATCTGAGTGCCTTCCGAAGTCGTCATCAAAACAAAGCAAGCAGGAGAGATAAAGTGTGGCTTTTGATATTCACAGAGAAGAACAAGCTTACTTGTGCATTTTATTAATACATTCATTTCTTCATTCATTCATTCATTCATTCATTCATTCATTAGTATTTAACGACACATCAACGCATTAAAGGTGATATGTTGCCGATGCAATTCAAGTTCCTGGCCCAGAGACACACTCTCTAACTCCCCGGCCTGGTCTGGGCAGGATTCGAGCCCGCACCGTTCTGGTTCGTCATGTATCAATACTACCGTAAATTCGTTTATTTTCGAGGTTTCGATAAGTACTTGAATTATAAAGGTAAGAGGGTCCTCGCATCTTTACAGATGGATCAATGTTTGTTAGATTGTAAATAAATGGTTTGCAGTATCCACGATAATCCACGATAATTTGTACCCTATGCAAAACAGTCAATTAACAGTATAGCGACAAAACCATTTTTATTAAGTCAATAAAGAGGGCACATCTTATTGCTTTTCTTAAATAGTTATCTTGACAAAGAGTTCATTATTGGTATTCTATATATCTTATGGTTCTATGTATGTTCTATATATCGTTCTGATAACGATATCAGCAAAATGTAATCTACAAAGATATCTTCAAGTAAAGATACGTCATTCATACTTTTTATTTTTTAATTTATTCCGTAAGTTACACCAGCCACTCAAACCTTTTCAACAACCACACTTACACATCAAGGTCCATGAATACAAAATTATTATACTTGTCTGAAAGTCCTTATTATTGTCTGAAAGTGCTTACTATTGACTGATTTCTTTTTAAATTTAAACAGTAGAGATGTTCTCTGTCGAGGAAATGCATCGCTGTTTCTTCTCCAGAAGAAAGAAAGAAATTAAAATTAACGAAATATAGAAATATATCTACATAAGTTTCAGGACTAAAAAGATTGTTTTGTTATTCAATATAGTACTCTTCTTTATCCGAAACACAGTGCCTTCAAAAAAAAAAAAATGTTGATTGCAGAGCAATATCCTTCAGAATTTATGACTAAGTGTCTATTACTGTTCTAGTAAACGTTTTAAGATTCTTGGCGTATGTAGGAAAGAATATAATTTGTTCTGACTTTTATATATTGACCATATCCTGTCACCATCATGACAAATAAATTGGGATTCAATCGAGAGTCAATACGAACTTTTCACAAAATAAATTATATCAATAAGGTATAAATTGAAAGTCAATACCACATACATCATATTACTCATTTCTTATATCTACCGATATGCTAACAGAACTGAAATAATACGCAAATCAATATCTCAATATATCTTAGGTTTAACCAGCTTTTACCTTTTTCAAATACCAATACATAACTTTCTGGGATTGTTATATAAGTAATTTCACAATATTATGTCTTTCGACTTTTGGCTGAAACGCGTTAAGAATGAAAACTCACCCACCAGCCAACGTGCCTTTTTATAACTCGCTCGACAACATATAATGATTTTTTAAATAAAAAAGAAAGAAAAAATTAGCCCTGTACACAGTGTAAAATATTGTTTATATCTGTAGATGAGTGACTTGTTCGCAACTTAGCTTTGGTCAAACTCTTTCACAATTATTTTACTCAGATCATTTCAGTGAGGCACGCGGTCTTTTTAATTGAAATCCATGCGTTAGAAATCGTGATCAATTTATACAGCGTAAACGCAAACCTTTGATTCCTGATGAATGGTAGAATGCCTTTTTATTTATTTATTTCTCTCGAGTTTGCTTTTTGGTCAATACATACTTTCTGGCTTTTGACGTTTGCTACTGAAGTCAGTGAGGTCAAGAGCATTTTTGCGGTACTGTTGTAAACCAAGATCAATAGATCAGCTTTCCGCTATTACACGGACTAGAGGTCCCGGTAATGTCAGGCACAACTGATTTCCGTTACTCGTGTAACATTCCAAATTGTGTTTAAGCCTTTTCTGTGCCAGAGATTAAAATCGTGGTTCATTGGAGCTAGTTAAAACGAGAGAGAGTTCAGATTCACAAATAGCGATATGTGTCTATGGTGTGCATGAGAAACGGGGGAGCGGAGTAGGGAGAAAGGAAAATGAGATTTTAACTTATTTCCTGCCAACAGCATGCACAGAAAGAAATATTGGCCTATGATTGAACCAACAATAATGCATTTCAGGGGTTATATTTGACCTGACAGGCTGGCTTGGGGGCTTAAGTCAATTATTGAGAGACTTTCTGCAAATTAGTCCACTCAAATTGTGCAGAATCCATCTTGGATCAAAGAAGTAATTGTGGTACTTCTGTAAACAGTACTTCATTAATCTAGTCCTATAAAATACGTTCCTTAATAGGACAAAACCATAAATAACTTACTCAGTTTAAGACACAGGCTTGGTATCGGACTTCATACGAGACGTTATACAAGGCCTATTCTTAAAAAAGATGTGGGAAAGCCGTAAAGACCCTGTATAATGTCATACAGACTCCGAATAGGTCATAAAGACCCGTATTAAGATCATAAAAACCCCGTATAAGGTCACAAAAGGTCATAAAGACCCCGTATAAGGTCATAAAGACCCCGTATAAGGTCACAAAAGGTCATAAAGACCATGATAAGGTTATAAAGACGCCGTATAAGGTCATATAGACTCTGTATAAGGTCATAAAGACCTCGAATAAGGTCATAAAGACCCTGTATAAGGTTATAAAGACTACGTGTAAGATGCATCAATTGTACGGTTTTGTACTACTGTATTACTCGATGTTACTGATGCTTCCATTGTACTGTATGGTACTACTGTATTACTCTATTGTACTGATGTTTCTATTGTATTGTTGTTGTTGTTTATTTCCTTATTACTCTTACCACTATTGACCTAGTTATATGTACTTGTGATCACTCTGTCATACCGATCCACATCTGGGTGCATGGGGCTTCGGCGTTCCCACAGATCAGTACAATCAGACCTAGTGCCGTCTGTTTTTTTTACGGAAATTGGAGTAACCGCAGATTATATCCCGGATATTTCATTGTTTCCATAAGGCGAGTAATGACCATAGCAATAATAATACCAGGAAGAACTACAAGAAACAGTAGTAATTACAGGTGAGTGAGTGACAAATGAGCAAAATAAATGAGTTATTTAATTGAGAATCTGATGGCTGTAAACATATGATGATTTTATTTGCGTGTGGTTGTCTTTTTTCTAGTCTTGATGGTTTAAGCCGCTTGGTTTCATTATCAGTTTTTTGCATTCATGTGTGTGTATATATATATATATATATATATATATATATATATATGTATATATATATATATATATATATATATATATATATATATGTATATATATATATGTGTGTGTGTGTGTGTGTGTGTGTGTGTGTGTGTGTGTGTGTGTGTGTAATGTTATGACCTACATTTGCCGATACTCAGTAGTACCCTAAAAGGACAACGTGTCATATAGCGATATCTCGATAGGATTGCTCAGAATTTCGCACAAGTGATTCAAAGCAGTCCGATGTACCTGAGCACCCAAGCGTTTCTGGCGTGAGTAGTTAGTTGGGAGTGTTGAGGGCAACATGACACTATGGGGACATAATGTTAATTTACGTAGTCCCCATAGAGTCCCAGTAAAAGTGGTGTGTTTTATGGGGACAAGGTGGGCCTCTATGGGGACAAGGGAAAATTAACATGGTGGGCCTATATGGGGAAAAGGGAAAATTAACATGGTGGGACTCTATGGGGTCATAGGGGAATAATTAATCTTTCTTGAAAAATGGGTGGGGTACTTGGGGGAGAGGGGGCGCTTGCAGTAGTAGTAGGATGGGGGTACTGGTGGGGCACTTGGGGTACTAACGGGAATTTAGCATTGTGGGGCACTTGGGGTACCAACGGGAATTTAACATGGCGTGGGGCACTTGGGGTACTAAAGGAAATTTAGCATTGGGGGCACTTGGGGTACCAACGGAAATTTAACACGCCGTGTGTAGTGACGAATACAACGTCATCTACCATCAAAACACCCCACACTATACCATCAACACGCTGTGTGTAGTGACGAATACAACGTTATCTACCATCCAAACACCCCACACTACACTATCCAACACGCCGTGTGTAGTGATCTTCTGCCTAGTGGCTATATCTATATAGCCTAGAGTTATATATAAAGCATTACCTAAACCTCAGATTATGTTGGAGGTGTCAGTAAATTTGCATATATTGTACCTATGTTATAAATAGCTTTAATCAAGGGAACCAACTCATAATAACACTAAAATGGACGTGACTAAAAGTTGTACTAAACTTCGGGAACCGTCACGGACTTTAGCGTTGACTAGAAAAAAATCCGGAACATTAGATTATAATGGCCTAGACTAAAAGTAACACTAAAATTTCGAAATTGTACCGGACGTTAGCGGAGACTGAAAATAATCTAGAAAAAAAATGGAAACAATTGGCTGAGACTAAAAGTAACACTAAACTTCCGAAATTGTACTGGACGTTAGCGGAAACTGAAAATAATCCGGAAAAAAATGTAAAAAATTGACTGAGACAAAAAAATCCATCCATTTTTTTTATTTTTTAATTTTGTTTATATCAAAACACACACCACAAATATACAATCCATTTTTAAAAAATTTTTTTTTATATCAAACACAAAACTTACACATACCACAAATATACAATCCATTTTTTTAAAAATTTTTTATATCAAACACAAAACTTACACACACTACACAACCATTTTTTTTACTTTTTAAATTTTGTTTATATCAAAACACGCACCACACTATCCATTTTTTTTACTTTTTTAAAAATTTTTTATATATCAAATTCAAACTTACACACACCACACAAATCATTTTTTAACTTTTTAAAATTTTTTATATCAAAACACACACCACAAATATACAAGGGAAAGGGTTTTTTTGGTTTGGTGGGTAAAAAACAAACCACACAACACCATTCAGAGATATACATCAATAATAATAATTATATTTTATTCAATGTATATACATTATTTTACTCGTGGTAATAAACAATTTCATATAAGTCCAATACAGTTCAATACACTTCCATATTTACCATTTCATTATCTTATTGTTCTGACACTTCAGGAAGATTCTTGTCTACAATTCTCTCATAACTTTCTTCTGGACTCTCATTGATAAACTCCAACTTAATAAAATGTCCATTATCATCTCGAATCCACTGCCTTTTTTGACAAATCCTGTAAACTTTACTATGACCTAATCCAAAACATCTTGCCACATCACAAATGGAATCCATCCGACTATATAATCCTGAATTCAAGTCAGTTAATTTCACAGGTCTCACAAATCCACTAGTTCCTTGACTCTTCTTCTCTGGCTCTTCCCATCTAGCTTGAAATCTTTTCTGGAACTTCTTCGAAAAGACCGACTTACAAATCCCAGTACAGCAATAGTAGATACTTCCTGCATGACAATCAAAATATTGAATAGTGTTTCTCATACTTTCAAATCTTCTTTCCTCTGTCTCACCAACAAACTGGCACAACACACTTCTATCACTTCCAAAATTAACTCTCCTTTTTACTTTATCATTCTTCACATGTTTATGCAAACATGTTCGTTCACTAGCAGTCATCACTTGAAGATTTTCTATTCTATCATCATCAAGTACATCATTGAGATGTACCACTTGACTCTGTCTTGGTAGATCCACTCCATTCACCGCTTCAAAGACAAATCTCCCTCGATTTGTATGTTTCTTCCTCTTTCCTTCCTTGCCAGTAACCTTAATCTTTATCAATCCAAATGAATTCAAATTTCCTTTGACTTTCCTTCCAGACTTCATATGATAGACATTACCAAGTATGTCAGCAGCATAATTATCATACACCTTATGAACATATTTATTCAATTCAATTCCAGTATCATCTTGACTTTTATCTCGAGCGCAGTACTTTTCCATCTTCACAGTTTGAAAGTTCAATCACGACTAGTGATTCTGAGGGTAAGAAGGTCTATATATATATATAGGTTCCCTGGGTGAAACTGAATCAGTTTCAAAGTAAACTTCAAGATGAAAAGATCACGCCGAAGCCATGAGAAACCAGAAGAACAAGAAGAAGAAACGAAGAGACCAAGACGATTTTCCGTGCCGCCTGAAACACCACTAGATGAAGTGCTAGCTCAAGTCCAAGCGAGCGATTTCGAGGAAGAGATGAGTGAACCTGAAACCCAAACTTCTAACCCACCCAAAGAATCCACCACCACCACCAGAACCCCTGACCAAAAAAGACTACCTACTACCTTGGCTCCTCCTGAAAAATACTATCGGATTCGAGAGACTCAAAAAATAACTTCTCGAAAATTTAAAACTACAGCTTACACTCACACGGTTCACTTTAAAGACTTCAAGTCCAAAGTACCTCCCGAGAAAGCGGCGGGGTTCATTAGCGATTTGTGGGATTCTGTCTTAATGAACTTGAAACGACAATGTGGAGCCAAAGAAGACGATCGATTGAGATTGGCCATTCATCATGACAATTTGAAGAGTCCTGTTTGGATCGAGTTCAGCACCCCGGCAGAATTAACGCCAGACAAAGTCATGTCCAAAAAAGAACATGTTCAACAATCGAACGACAAGTTTACCATCACCGATGGAAAGGCCACACTTTACTTGACTCACGTTTCCCCTCCTTGAGGAAGTGGACGAAGTAGGAAACCGTTACTGGTGGACGATATTCGAAGTACCAAACGCAGTGTCGTCCAAATCGACAATACTCAAGACCAGATGTGCTTGGCTCGGGCTATTGTGGTGGGGCGAACGTATGCCAACAAGAACGAGAGCAAAGGATGGAAAAGAGCCTGGACTAACATTCGACAGTCGGACAGAGCCAAACAACGAAACGAAGCAGAACTCCTGTTGCAACAAGCAGGCATCCCTAACCAGCCAAGTGGTTAACTTTGAGGTTTTGAAAAATGCTTTGCTGTCTGGACAAGTGGAAGACTTTCGAGTGCACACGTTAGAACCTCACAAGATCGTACGGTTACCTAATCATCAAATTGTCACTCGTCCTTTACAAAAAGTGTACCAAATCGTGTACCAGAAGCGAGTGAGACTTCCAGACCACACCACTTTGCCTTACGAACACGCCGATCTGCAGTATAAAAAAGGGATCACTTCCAAGCCAAACCATTCATTGCAAATACAGACATAAACCTAGAAAGAAGAAAAAAAGATGAGTAATTTTGTCATCCTCCAACCAAAGATGAATAAGAATACTCATACCACCCACCCACCGAGGGAGAAATCTAGTGGTGTGAACTCCAAGTACCATCACGACTTGGAGTGCGATGCAGTGCCATGCGACGAGACGGATTCCGTAAGCGTTGACAGCATCGATTCACACGATCAGACGGATGCCGTACGCTTGGACATCGTCGATGCAGCACGTGTGCCTCACCGTCCCTCTAGAGATGCAGGACGACCTTCTTTAATGGGAAGAATGCTAAACGTACCTGTGAATGTCATAAAGAATTGACGATACCTGTGGCTTTGCCTGGTTATTCCAAGTTTGAAAGTCGACTCCAGACGTTCAAAGACAAGTGGCCTAAATATCTACTACAATCCACTACTGACAAAGCTTTAGCCAGATCTGGATTTATCTACTTGGGAGAAGGAGATAAAGTTCAATGTTTCAGTTGCGGTGTGAGACTTCACCAATGGGAGCCTACCGACTCAGCTTACATTGAACATGCCAGATGGTCTCCGCACTGTCAGTTCTTACCTTTAGTGGCCTCAGAAGAGTACGGGTACGATGAGCCAGATGCCAAGAAGAAGTAAAAAAACATGTCGGAGGATACTTTACAAGAATACACTTGTGGTTTACCTTTGGAGCTGCGAGAACGCATTTACCAGTATTTTGTCCCTAGTTTAGAAGATCGCATTCGTGACTTGCCTTCGAAGTTGCGAGTACGCATTTGCAAAGAGTTTGTCCAGATCCAAGTGAAACGCAAACTCAAAGTCATTCCTCGATTTGCACACTACCGTGACTTTCACCGTATCAGAAATCTGATTCTGGACAATAACTATCACAGCTATCGTGAAGAACACAAAAGAGAGTTACTTCTTTCCAAGTCGGAAACTTTACCAAAACAGATTTGTGGTTTGCCTTTGGAAGTGCGCCAAAGGATTTACCGAGAGTTTGTCAAGTTACAAGTGAAACCCAAACTCAAAGTCATTTCTCGATTTTTAAGGTATGCTTACTTCCAAACTGTCAGAAGAAAGATTCTGGAGAAAACCTTTCATTGTAGAATCCAGGGAATAGTCTATCACAAAAGAACCTCGATATAAAAACCCACCACCAAAGATACCCACCTTAGGAACCTCACCCTATAAAAGCTCACCATGCCCGATCTGTTTTCTTCACTTGTGAAACGTATTCCGTGGAAGGAAGTCAACGATCGTGTTCAGACCTTAGAGGATTATAAAGACTTGATACAAGAACTGTTTCCATTGAATTTTGGACGCTATGCAGTGTGTGTCTTAGTGACTACCTTTCTTGGATTTCGTTTTCCAGGACATTCGTTGTGGAGTATTTTCGAGGACAAGTGTTTGCTTGGATTATTTTGGAGGACCTGTGGTTGTTTTGGACTATTTTGATAAACCATCAAAAAAAACAAAACAACAACATGAGCATTCATGCTTTATCGGTACACGAAAGACAAATTATACTCAAAGTGTTGAGAGTGGTGATGAACATCACAAGTGGGGTACCTCCGTGTGAAGAAGACATTAGTCAAACTTTATCTTGCCTTGACACGTTTGAAGAAGTGTGCCTTGTTAGTTGGATGCACCAACAACTTACCGGTTGGAAAGATGTACGTGACTGGAAAAGTGTTGGTTTCGATGTTTGGCTACAAGAAGTACCACAGTTTGCCAAAGATCTAACCCGTCACCACTAAGTGTCCAAAAGTGAAATGGGAACCTAAGTCACACAAAAAAATGACCTTAGAAACCATCCTGGAAGAAGAACCTGACACAGCAGAGAAAGACCACACCGTTGTCGTCGTCCAAATACAACCCTCTGAGGAACACACCCCCTCCTTACCGTCAGAGACATTTCATTCTTCTACCATCACCACAGAGACCAGAAGAATACTACCACCAGTGCCTGGGCCCTCCATTCCTAGCACACCAGAATGTTGTACATTGACTTGTTTATACAGAACTTTCATTCTTTTAGTGGTAGCCTTAGTCTTGTACCTGACCATTTTTTCGGTCTGCATTTTTGTCCTTCATGACTTGTAAAATAATGTTTTTGTTTGTTGTGTTGGTTTGTTTTTAAAAAAAAAATAAACGTGTATGAAACGTATAAAATGTCTTGGGTCTTTTGTCTTCTTCTCAAAAATCTTCTTACCTCAGTCATGGCTACATCATCTTCTTCTGCCTCGTCTACCTCGTCTACCTCTTCTGTCGTCAAAGTGATTGACGAAAAGTTAGATCGTCAAAGTTGGAACGCTTTGTATCTGCGCCATCCTTTTAACATGTTGATTGCTGGACCTAGTGGTTCAGGCAAAACCGAATTTGTCAAACGTTTGATCGAACAAAAAGCTCATTTGTTCGATCGTCCACCTCAACGCATCGTGTGGTGTTACAAAAAGTGGCAACCGTCTTACACACTACTCCAGGAAAGTCAAGGAGAAACCATTTCGTTTATAGAAGGCATCCTTCGCGAAGACGATGGGATCGTGTCTGTCGTGAGTCAAACACATCTGATCATCTTCGACGACTTGTTAGGAGAAGACGAAGAAGAAATTAAACTTTGGTTTACACGAAAAGGACACCATCGTAATGCTAGTATTGTATACATTACTCAAAATTTATTTCAACAAAGTAAAGCCCATCGGACCATCAGTCTGAACGCTCATTACGTGGTCTTGTTTAAAAGCCCCAGAGACAAACCTCAAGTACAAGTGTTAGCCAAACAGTTAGGTGCTCCTTGGCTCAATTATGCGTACGACGATGCCACTCAAACCCTCACGAGTATTTACTCATCGACTTAAAACCCACCACTCCTGACTATTTGAGATTTCGTGCCCAATTGTTTCACCCTTGGGGTCAAGAAGGTGGTCCTGTCATTTACACGTCCCCTTCAGCCAATTTTTAAAAAAGAAAAAAAAAACTATAAAAACAGCCACTACGTCATTTCTGTCTCACACTCTTTCGAGATGACTTCCTTTCAAGCTCATCCTTCGGCTAAATTGATTCGTGCCTTGTATGGCATCAGTCGTGAAAAAAATGCACAAGTCCGTGCTCATTTGTTAAAAGCGAGTCTTAAAGAAGTGTTACGATGGTTTACTTTGACAGCACGTCAATTACTGCAAGGCATCATTCACATTCCTCATCAAACTCAACGTTTTTTCAAAAACATAAAGGGGCGTTGTCACAACTAGCCGATCCTAGAATCGATTCAGGGACTAAAAAACAAATCATTTTAACTCCTGCTGGAAGTGGTTCTTTAGGAGGGGTCATGATTCGTTCCCTTTTGAAATGGGATCCTAATGCCCAAGCCAAAAAACCCAAAACACCTAAAAAGAAGAAAAGTCCAAAGAAAAAGAAAACCACCCCCCAGAAAAAGAAAAGTTCTGCCAAGAAGAAGAAAACACCTACCACCACCACTGCAAGGAACCGCAAGAGAGGTACTGCGGCCAGGACGGAAACGTACACCCGCAAGACACCACGACAAACAACCGTGACGAGGTCTCCTTCTCCTTCGTCCCCATCATCTTTGTCTTCTTCACCACCCTTCACGATGATGCCTGCCAAACCGGACTTAAGACAAGTGTTTCTAATTTGATGCAAAAATGGAAACCTATTTTGAAAGTCACCACTTCGGGACCCTCGACGACATCGGATGATTTGGCTATGGCAGCGGCCGCCAGCAAAGTACCATCCCCTAAAACCAAAGTTCAAGAAAGAACCGGCGTGTTACAAAGTTTGTTGGATTTATCCAAAGAAGAATTGAGACGATTTAATCCCTTGAAAACACCTCAACGTCGAGTGATGCCTGTCGTGAAGTTGGTACGTCGTGCAGACAATCAGTGGAGACGTGTTCCAGTATAAAATAGAAGGGTACCCTGCCAGAGACTTCAGACTTACACCTCACCTCTAAGATGGCTCCCAAACGTGCACACCACAACCACCTCCACCAAAAAGAGAAGAAAAGTAAAACCACCAAAAAAGGACGACTTCCACCTCGTCTGGCGAAACATTGGGACGTCTTGTCTGTCCTGACCAAATCCAATCCTCCCATGCGAAAACAACTCATTCAAACAGCCCCCAAAGAAATCATCGATACCGTGTGTAAAAGAAAATACCTCTCCAACAAAAGAAAAAAATGTTGGTGCAACGAGGAGGATTTCTACCTATGCTGTTAGGACCGTTGTTAAAAATAGCGGGTCCTTTGTTAAGAACGATTGCTGGACCCCTTTTAGGAGGTGTCATGCGATAACAAAAAAAGAAGATAAAAAGGACCACCCTTCTCTGAAAAGACCACACCTTTTTGGTACCTTTGAATGAAATGGAAGGACGAAAACTGACTTTAGTACTTACAAACGATGGATGGAATTTCATCGTTGGAACGAACAACGGATACCTCATTTACCACCCAATCCTAATCTCAACGAGATGTCCCAGTTACAACAAGAATTACAAAGCCTGATGGAACGAAGCGATTTGTCAGAAACAGAAAAATCGCAACGGTACGGTCAACTTTTACAACGTCTGCAACTCTTTCGCCAAAAAGCGGTCGACGAAACAGCTCCACCCACTCTGAGAGATTTTAAGACGATGATGAAAAGTGAACCTAAAGTCACCATCACTAAAACAGACACCGCCACGGGGATGACCATGAAAGAAGAAGAAGAAGAAGAGTTACAAACTCCACCTACTCTTAAAAAAAAAAAAAGTTAGCCACACCGGGTTGGATAAAAAAGATGATGTCTACCCCATTACCCTCAAAAAAGAAAAAGGAAGAAGTGAAGACAGAAGTCAAAACAGAACCGATGACATCTGTTCAAACAACATCTTCTTCTTTTACACCAGTGGCACGTCGGACACGTAAACAATCCAAAAAGATACCGCACGAAGAAAAGAGCATTGGTACTTGGTTGACTTATTCATCTTGAAGAATCATGGAGAAACTGTTAGCTAGCCTTTATTACAATCCTGGTCATGCTGCTGGTTACGGAGGAGTTCAAAAATTATATCGAGCTGCTAAAAGTAAATTGAAAAGTGTACGTTTACCCGAAGTACGACAATGGTTACAAGAACAATCAACGTACACGTTACACAAACCCATTCGGCGTAAATTTTCTAGAAGTCCAACTCAAGTGGAAGGCATCGATCATCAATGGCAAGCCGATTTAGCCGACGTCTCTCATTTAGCCACTTACAATCGTTGTCACAAATATTTGTTTTGTGTCATCGACGTGTTTTCCAAATTTGCTTGGGTCGTGCCTTTGACCTCTAAAAGCAGTACCGAATTGGTACGTGCCTTAAAATTGGTCTTGAAACAAAGTGGACGCCAACCTTTACGATGGCAAACTGACAAAGGCACCGAATTTCTAAACCAAGCTTTTCAAAAAGAATTGAAACAAAGACAAATTCATTTTTTTACTACCGAAAATCCTGAAACCAAAGCCAGTATCGTGGAACGTTTTCAAAGAACTTTGAAAGAACGCATGTGGAAATATTTTACACATCAACCTACTCTCAACTACATCGACGTGTTACCGCGTTTGGTCAAAGCGTACAATCAATCGTACCATCAAAGCATCGGATGTGCCCCCGAAGAGGTCAGCCCTGAAAACGAAGTGACCGTGTTTGATAAATTGTTTGGTACCTCAAAAAGGAAACCACCTCAGAAGAAGAAACCCTTGCTGGAGTTAAAGACGGGTGATTGGGTTCGCATCGGAAAAACCAAACGTACTTTTGACAAAGGTTATTTACCTAACTGGACCACCGAATTGTTTCGTGTCACTACCCCAGTGCGTGGACCCAATCCTCCCGTCTATAAATTGGAAGACATGCACGGTGAAGTACTCAAAGGAACATTTTACTTCCCTGAGTTACAACGAGTGACCAAAAAAGAAGACACCTTGTACGACATCGAAAGCATTCTCGAACAAAGAACACGTAAAGTAGGCAAACGTCGAGTAGAAGAAGTCAAAGTACGTTGGAAAGGATATCCTCCTAGTTTTGATTCTTGGATTGCTGCTTCTCAAGTCGTCGACTATAAAAAGAAAAAGAATTAACCCAACAACATGCCGTTCAACACAGCAACCACGACTTCAACGACTCCTTCACAGAGTTCTTCTCTTCAAGAATTACAAAAACAACCGCTCTGGGTGTGGTGCGGAGAACGTGTGCCTATAAATCAAATCGTCTTTTTCTGCCAAATTTTTGTAGTGTATTGTGTCATCGGAGCAGCTATTGCCAATTTGAGTTTGCAACAAGGAGACAAACAATTGTGGACCATTTTACTTAGCAGTTGCATCGGTTATCTTTTACCTAGTCCCTCTTTGAAATTTACGACGACGACGGACAACAGTCACCACCACGGGAGTACGACCAACGCCAGTCCACCTTTTTCTTCCAGTCACCACCAAAATACCAACCCTCTTTTGGAACATTTTGAACATCATTCTTCTGTCCACTTGAGTGACTCCTCGGACACCAGAACCACCTTAGAACTATGAATCACCAATTTTATTTAACGTTACCCAGTGACAGTTCCATGGATGTGTTTCCCAACAACAAATTATGTTGTTTCACGGCCAAATTACCTCAGGCCTTCCAATTGGATCACGACGCTCATTGGGAAGTGGCTTTGGTAGAAATCATTCATCCTACGCAAATCAAGAATGTGTCTGGAAATCAAACCATTTTTGACGTAGCAATCTATAACGAAAAAGTGCAAAAAGAGTTGGACGCTCATGATCCTGAAATTGGGAAAAAAATGAGTTCAAAAACTGACAATACTCCCTACTCGACCTATCGCATGAGAATTCCTGAAGGGTATTATTTTAGTACTCAACATTTGGTGGAGACGATTGCGGCCGTCTTCGAAGCCCAATTTGGCAAAGCCTTGGAAAAAAACCAAAAATGGGTAGAGATCAAATACCATCCTGTGGCACGCCGTTTCCTCTTGCAATTTTTGAAAGGGCATGAGGGAAAGCCATTCGACGAGAAAGAATACAAACACTTACCCGCGCACGAAAGAAAATTCATGACCATCGCTTTTTCTGCTGGGTTGTTTGATATTTTGGGTGGAAATAAAAAGTATCATGGTGAACGAACAATCCACACCAACACAGATTTCGGAGAGGCTTTTCGTACCCCTATCGAATTGAACGTTGGACTGAATTTAATGTTTGTGTACTCCGATGTAGTGGAGTACAACGTGGTGGGCCACACAGCTGCTCCCTTACTGAGAGCCATTCCTTCCAAAGTGGATACTGCTGCTGGTGCGTACGAAGAAGGTGGAAACACGTTTCACGTTCACCGTGAATTTGTACATCCTCATTATCTTCCAGTCAGTAAATCGTATTTTGACAGTGTCAACATTAGTATAAAAGGAGATTTGGGACAAGATGTACCATTCATTGACAAAGGAAAAGTCACGGTGAAACTACATTTTCGAAAAAAACAAGTTCTCTAACGAATTGTAACTGACCCAAACAAAAAAAAATGTATCCAGTGTACCAAGGAGTGACTCGACAACGAGGACATGGTTTAGGAGATATGTTATAATCGGCATTTCGGACGGTAGCTCCTATTTTGAAACCGATGGTGACTCGAGGATTTCATGCCTTAAAAGATGCCGCTTTGACACAAGGAAAAGAATTTTTGCAAAATGTCCTCATCGACAAACAAAATCCTAAAGAAGCCTTTATGAGAGCAGGCAAAAATGTGTTGATGAACACTGGCAAAGATCTTTTAGGTCTCCGAGAGAATCCTATAAATACGCTTCACGCTTCAGGCTCTGGCATTACTTCTTCCTCCACTTCACAGCAAGGACAAGGTAGAAAGAGACGACGACATCGAAATCCCTTCAAAGTTCATAAAAAAGCACACGGTAGTTCAAAAAAGAATAAGAAAAGAAGAAGAACCGTCAGAGAATTAGACGTGTTTGATTATTAACTGTGAGAAAAAAAAATGATGCACCGAGATTCTTGCGAATGTACCAAGTCAGAACTGGATATGTTTTCTATGCCTCCTACCATGATGACGATGCAAGAATCCCAATGGGTGGAATTGCATCCTGTATCGTCTTTGACGGAATCAGCTCCTATCGAATTTGAAATCAAAGGACAAACCGAAGATTACATCGATCTGAATAACAGTTACTTGTACCTGAAACTTCAAGTACAAAAAAATGACAACAACCTTCCTGGGGAAGCTGCCCGAGTGGCACCCGTCAATAATTCCATGCATTCCTTGTTCAGCGAAGTAGATTTGTACTTGAATAACAAACTGGTGCTTACTTGGAAAATCTCTTGACGTACGGAAAAGAAGCCAAGAACACTCATCTGGATGCTTCGGTGATCTGGAAACCTGACACCTCGGAAAAGTTCAACGACACAGAGCTGTCAGTACCGGCGAAGACTTCTGTTAATGATGGTGATCCTATAATTCCAGCAGTCCCTCACAATGTGGGATTTAACGACCGTCGAAAGAAAATCAGACGAAGTTTAGAACTGATGGATCGTTTGCATTTGGACATGTGGTTGCAAGACAAGTATTTGTTGAACGGAGTGGATGTACGCCTGAGACTGAATCGTAGTTGTGCCGCCTTCCATTTGATGGCTCATGCTAACGAGTGGAAAACCAAAATCCAAGAAGCCAAACTTTACGTGCGACGCGTGGAAGTCTTACCAAAAGTAGCCAACGACATCAGTCAAACGTTGAGCAGAACCACTGCCAAGTATCCTGTGCGACGCGTGGAAGTGAAAACCTTTACCATTGCCGCTGGACTCCGATCCAAAGTCGAAGATCACGTCTTCCAAGGACAGCTCCCCAAACGTTTGCTGATTGGCATCGTCAGTAATGCAGCCCTCAACGGAGTCCACGATCAGAATCCGTTCGAGTTTAAACACTACAACGTCTCCAAGATAGAAGTCAGTCGAGATGGCAAGACCTTGTGTACCAGACCTTTTGAACCTAACTTTAGCGACGGCCATAAAAATTACTTGCGATCTTACCTGAGCCTGTTTGAAGCCACAGGACAGTTAGGTACCAACACCAGCCACGGCATTTCGTACGAAGATTATGCAGGAGGGTATGCCTTGTGGGGATTTGATTTCACTCCTGACCAAGGCAGCGATGAAGGACATTTCCACCCTATAAAATCAGGCCCACTTCGTGTGGAACTTCAGTTTGCAGATCCTCTACCCGCGACAGTGAACGTCGTCTTGTATGCAGAATTTGATAACACTCTAGAAATCAACAGTTTGAGAGAAGTGATTCTAGACTATTAGAAGAAGAAAAAAAAGATGCAACACGTAGAAGAAGAACCTATGGAAATAGATGAGGGATTTTGTGAAGTTCAACAGTCACAAACTACCACAAATGATGATGATGACGAAGTCATTCATTCAGAACCTAAAACCGAGTTTACTGGATTTATTTCTCGATGGCCAGAACAAGAAAAACAGTTAGTCTCCTGTTATGCTCAGGAATTGAGTAAAATAATTAACAGTCTAGTCCGAGAACAATGTAATGGATGTCAAAACGATCATCCCAATCATCCCAGTCAGATACAACACGACCAATGTATGATGATGACGGGCGAAGAACAATTGGACGAATATTTGGAAACGGCCTGGTCCCAGAACTCGGACGAAAAAGTGTTGAGAAAATGGTATAAAGACTTGCAGACTTCTTCTTCTCCTCCACTTGATTATCTGGAGATCAGACGCATCGAAGGACTCATTAACAAAGTGCAGAACCTATCCGACGTGAATATTCGTGGAATTACAAGAAAGATCAATTCAAGTTTAAAGTCAGGTGTGAATTGGTGACCTATTATTTCCATTGAAGAAAAAAAAAAGAAGAAGAAAAAAATGGATACTAGAGAACTTTATTACCTATTGACTCGTAGTTCCTACACTTCTTCTTGGAATCCATTGGTGTGTGCTAAAGATGAACTACCTCATCGTAAACCTAAAGATGTTCATGCCTATGTCATCAATACCGACGACAGTCATCTGCCAGGAACCCATTGGGTAGCAGTGTACTTTCCCAACGATCACAATGGTGGAGGTGTGGAATATTTTGATTCTTATGGATTACCTCCTTTGGAAGACGACATCATTGACTTTATGAGAAGAAATGCCGTCTCTTCTCGATTCAGTAATGTTCGATTACAAGGATCGGATTCCATGGTGTGTGGACAATATTGTGTACATTATCTTCATCAACGAAGTCTTGGATATTCCTTAGAACATTTAGTGACTTGGTTTGATAGAAACTATGCTCGGAACGATGCTAAAGTAGAACGATGGTTTTGTGAACGTTATGGATATCTCTTATCTTTAGCTCAGAAACTTAATGTCAATCAGAATGATGTTGATGTAGAAAGGTGGAAGTTTAGTTTACCTTCCCAACGTTGTCGACCTTGTAAATACGTTCCATTTTAATCTCTTGTTGTTTGTTAGTTTTTTATGTTAGAAAAAAAGTTTATTTTTGTTATTGTTAATTTAAAAAAATATTTTTGTTGGAAGAAATGCTGTTGTGTAAAAAAATGGATAGTATATTTGTGGTGTGTGTTTTGATATAAAAAAATTTTAAAAAATAAAAAAATGGATAGTGTGGTGCGTGTTTTGATATAAACAAAATTTAAAAAGTAAAAAAAATGGTTGTGTAGTGTGTGTAAGTTTTGTGTTTGATATAAAAAAAATTTAAAAAAATGGATTGTATATTTGTGGTATGTGTAAGTTTTGTGTTTGATATAAAACAAATTTTTTTTAAAAATGGATTGTATATTTGTGGTGTGTGTTTTGATATAAAAAAAATTAAAAAATAAAAAAATGGATGGATTTTTTGTCTCAGTCAATTTTTTACATTTTTTTTCCGGATTATTTTCAGTCTCCGCTAACGTCCGGTACAATTTCGGAATTTTAGTGTTACTTTTAGTCTAGGCCATTAAAATCTAATGTTCCGGATTTTTTTCTAGTCAACGCTAAAGTCCGTGACGGTTCCCGAAGTTTAGTACAACTTTTAGTCACGTCCATTTTAGTGTTATTATGAGTTGGTTCCCTTGATTAAAGCTATTTATAACATAGGTACAATATATGCAAATTTACTGACACCTCCAACATGATCTGAGGTTTAGGTAATGCTTTATATATAACTCTAGGCTATATAGATATAGCCACTAGGCAGAAGATCACTACACACGGCGTGTTGGATAGTGTAGTGTGGGGTGTTTGGATGGTAGATAACGTTGTATTCGTCACTACACACAGCGTGTTGATGGTATAGTGCGGGGTGTTTTGATGGTAGATGACGTTGTATTCGTCACTACACACGGCGTGTTAAATTTCCGTTGGTACCCCAAGTGCCCCCAATGCTAAATTTCCTTTAGTACCCCAAGTGCCCCACGCCATGTTAAATTCCCGTTGGTACCCCAAGTGCCCCACAATGCTAAATTCCCGTTAGTACCCCAAGTGCCCCACCAGTACCCCCATCCTACTACTACTGCAAGCGCCCCCTCTCCCCCAAGTACCCCACCCATTTTTCAAGAAAGATTAATTATTCCCCGTATGACCCCATAGAGTCCCACCATGTTAATTTTCCCTTTTCCCCATATAGGCCCACCATGTTAATTTTCCCTTGTCCCCATAGAGGCCCACCTTGTCCCCATAAAACACACCACTTTTACTGGGACTCTATGGGGACTACGTAAATTAACATTATGTCCCCATAGTGTCATGTTGCCCTCAACACTCCCAACTAACTACTGGCGTGCATTGCCAAAGTAATTATGGTCGCTGGTGGATACTATAACTGCAATATGTTTGAAAACTCTCTTGTGCTTGCATACCCCCTCTCCACCCCCCCCACCCCCCAGTTTTATTTCAATATCTGACTTGAGAAAGATGTCCAAGGAGCAGATAAGATCAAATTATTTGAACAAATTCCTATTATTTTCTTTTTAGTTCACGCAGTTTGTATTAAAAACACTGTTTTGTACAATTCGGTTGATCAATCCCACTTACTTAACTACTCATGCTGAGAAAGCAGAAAGTGGACAATATCGTCTATAAAAATAGATTCTTGTTGTGTGCACTGTTCTCTTAACATCGTGCGTGCCGGATACACCATTCTCCTATTATAGTCAACCTTTCTTTTCTATAAACATTGCAAAGACGGTTCACTATTGACGGGCACACGGTTCTATTTACATCGTGCGTGCAGGGTACACAATTCTTCTATTGTCATCAACCTTTCTTGTATGCATTTAACTGTTTTATTTCAAGAAATAAAAACAGTAAAGAGATACCCGTATTTAATTAACAAAATCTAATAAAAAGGACACTCCGGCGCTTTCTAATTAGCATAATATTATAACGAGACAACTTCATATTTTTAGCATGATTTTGTGTTCAGACTCAGAAATATTTCTGATATAAACCTTATTTTGGAAAAAGTGCTACACAGCGAAAGTATTAGGGTTATATTAATGTAAACCGCCTTTTTAAATTTTAAATTTCAAATTTTTAACTTTGATACTAAGTTTTAGTGCACGATCTAAATGACACAGTATTTAAAGTATAACTGTAACCATCAGGACGATACGATATGGATATCTGCAGGATCCTTGCTTCTATAGATATTTATGTGACCGTTTAATACCAAATCAGATGCAACGTTTAATATTTTTTTTTTGTTAGACCCATATTTAATTACTAGAGCAAACACAGGGTCGACGGTTGATGAAATAAAACAAAAGCGTTCCGATCAATTTTTTAAAAAGTATAGAACATGTTTGTGTTTGACATACTTCTATGACCTTGTTGAAGGTTAAATAATGACAAATATACCTAACCGATTTTACATAACTAGAAGCCCCTAAAGTTTGTGTATTGGCTAAAAGTGTCAATGAAATATTGAGACAGAACCGTTTTTTATAATTAGATACCATTAGTTCTTTAACTCAGTCCCCTTACTTGTATTTCTAAATATTTTCAAACGACATCCTAACTCTCTGCGCATGACTGTATATATACAAACTTCATTCTTAGTGATTAATTATACACCACAGATCAAACAGGGCATTGCTAATAACGGATAACAGTATCTGATAGTAAAAGTAAAACGAAAATAGCCCGACCTCTGAACTGCTAAATATTCGGAGAGAGAGAGAGAGAGAGAGAGAGAGAGAGAGAGAGAGAGAGAGAGAGAGAGAGAGAGAGAATTAAAAGGTTCAGAAGACAACAACACAAAATGGGTAATTCTTTGCTCAGGCCATGTTGGTTAATCTACTAAAGTGGCATAAGTTTCTAATCAATTGATAATTACAGCAGCAACTTGACAAACGCTGAGCACATCCGATGTAACGTGTTAGTAAGCGAAAAATGGCAAACTGTCCATTTTTTCCAATTAAGGTAAACGATACTTTATTTTTTTTCCTGCACAGATCCAACGGTTGAAAGTTTCTTTTCCAATATGGTTCCCTATATCTATCTAGCTAACTATGCAGATACAAAAGAATTGCTGACTGAATAACGATTCAATGGCAGGCTAGCGGCAACTGCTTTTTGCCAGCAATAACAAAAATAACCATTTATTAAAATCACATTTTCCTTATCCTCGCATGTTCACTCTGATTCACGCATTCTAATGAGTCTTTCCCAACTATGACAGGTCAACAGATTTTACAGATTTTTCTGGACATGAGAGATCCAAGTTTCCATATTTGGCAGGAATAAAGACAGTGCAGCACAAATATATATATATATATATATATATATATATATATATATATATATATATATATATATATATATATATATCGCGTTTATAATTATTGTGCACAACCCATGTTATAGTAATTATTATTGATTATTGATGCTTATAGGTACAGTCGGTGTTATGACTTGATTAATATGCTCATATCATATTTATAGATTATAGTGTTTGTATTGTTGGATATTGGGGACGACACCGAAGTACAATGGGGCGAAACCCAATATTGTATGAAGTGACGTGATTTTACGTGCTGTTGCGTCATGATAGACCCTGTTACGGAGCAACAAACTCATTATGTTCTAGGTGTTCTTAACAGCAAATAAGTTCTTGACGGCTCCCAGTAAGTTGAAAATTTACTAGATCATCCCAGGCAATGCATGTGCATAGGAAGTCAATCGCTGGGTATATAATTTGTTTTTCCTGTATGTAACAAGTATAGGTTATTAACTGAGTATTGAAAAAAAAATATGTCCGAGATCATGTGGCACAGAATGCCCGAGCTTGCGAGCTTTCCGTAAACACCATTTACAATCGACACACTGAACTTATTACGTAACAATGACTTTTAAAATTAAAATTTTTTACAAATCTTATTTATGTTTGACAAGGGCAAGTGGGAATTTTGTTGTTGTCGTTTTAAAATGTTTCGACTTTCATTGTATCTGATCATTGCTTGAGTCTAGTCTGAAACATGACGTAGCACTTTTCTACTTCAACTGGCAAAATCGAAACTTATTCAGACAATTAATTCAAGAAGTTAAACAAAATGTTCTTATCAGATCCTAAGATTGGATAGGGTAGGGGTAGAGGAAATATTTAAATTGGGATACTTGTGATGCCAAGAGTTTGCTTGAAGATTAGTAATGCTGAAACAAATATATCATGAGAGAGTAGACAAAACTAAACATATTAGTGCAGTGCTGGGTCTACATATGATCAGAAATAAATCTAATATTATTCCTTTGCTCACATCTTAAAAAGGTATATTAACTTATCATTAAAAAAAATTGAAAACCGGGAATTAACACAGCGGTAAAAAATATTCATCTCTTTTATCTCACACTGTTAGCCATTTTCGTTAGTGCATTGCCCTATTTCACGCAATTGACTTCATTTCACTGATCCTGAAAAATTTATTCTACCTTACCCTACTTTGCTTTGGCATGTGCTACTCATTAAAGTACATTCCAAAGCATTCGCAGCCCCTTCTTAGAATTCAGAAATATGATCATATTCCAGTACTAAAGCATATGTCTCATTGAGCTTTGTTTGAAGCTATGTTAGAGAACAAGATCCTTAACCATAAGCCACTCAATAACACAGGCAGCGGAACGTTTTTTAGAAGATAATAACTTTAATAGCTACTACGTACAATATCGGAATAGTTCAACGTTGTTTTAAATGTAGACCACATATTTTAAGAGTTTCTACGTTGTTTTGCTTTAAAATACTTAAAACTTGATGTGCGATATTTTGTGTTGCTAAAAAGGATACCACTGCACTAGACAGTAAAAATACATTAAGAGTGCCATGAAACTTGTATATTTAGCCGATGATCAAAGTTTTTCTTTCCGCAGTCTAAGTCATAATTGAGAAGCACTTGTTTGAAAGCACTTATCAGCATATTCATTCGCTTGAATTTGCAAGCCATATCAGTGAAACTAAAGAGACATTATTTAGCTATTTTTTTTGTAATGGAACAAACCTTATTGCCATCAAGAGGAATCGGTCGGCACAAACATCTGTATTGCAGAATTTTCTTGATTTTTCTTCTTTTAAGACTTTCAAAATTCTTTTGTTCAAAACGACAGAAAAATAATTACTCGTTAGGAGCCAGTTGCCTTGGGGATAATGAAAACATAATCTTGAATATGTGTGCGAATGTTAACACGCGAAAGCCACGGAAACTTAATACTACTGTAATTCAACAAGTACCACATGTGTTCGAATGTTAAAACGCGTATGTGTTCGAGAGGAAAGAATATAATGGTAACACATAGAATAGAGAGAACGGAGATATTCCACCGAGTTAAAAAAGAAAAAGGCATTTTTAATACAATGACGTGCAGAAGACGTTAAACATAGGTGAATTTTCTACATTTATAGTACTGACCGGTCTTGTTCTAATACATATTTCTATATTTATAGAACCGATCAGTCCTGCTCTAATACACATTTCTATATTTATAGTACCGACCTACACATTTCTATATTTATAATACTGACCGGTCTTGCTCTAATACACATTTCTATATATATAGTACTGACCTGTCTTGCTCTAATACACATTTCTATATTTGTAGCACTGACTGGTCTTGTTCTAACACACATTTCTATATTTATAGTACTGACTGACACATTTCTATATTTATAGTACTGACCGGTCTTGCTCTAATACACATTTTTATATTTATAGCACTGACCGGTCTTGCTGTAATACACATTTCTATATTTATAGTACTGACCGGTCTTGCTGTAATACATATTTCTATATTTATAGTACTGACCGGTCTTGTTCTAATACACATTTCTATATATAGTACTGACCGGTCTTGCTCTAATACACATTTCTATATTTATAGCACTGACCGATCTTGTTCTAATACACATTTCTATATTTATAGTACTGACCGGTCTTGTTCTGATACAAATTTCTATATTTATAGTACTGACCGGTCTTGTTCTAATACACATTTCTATATTTATAGCACTGACCGTTCTTGTTCCAATACACATTTCTATATTTATAGTACTGACCAGTCTTGTTCTGATACACATTTCCATGGGTTATAAAATTCATAATGTTTCGAAAAATATACTGATTCCATTACAATTGTTATAATGACAGGGTATCTATTATTTTTTTTATCTCCACTCATCCACCTTCATGCACACAAATATTTCGTCATCACAATACTTTTTTCCAAGTTGAAATTCGTGTGAATAAACATCTTTCGTGATACTGAAGGGCTCTCACGACCAACGTAGTATACACGTTTTTCTGGCCACAATCTCACAATGTACAATATAGGGATATTACCAACAAACTGTTTATAGTTATTTCGTTCGATGTTTGCCCACCTCGCGCAATTTACATACATTTCATCAATCTTGTAAAATAGCTGATGTTATTTCCTGACAAATATATTGCTGTATTTATCTGGTAATAGAGCAAAATGGAGGTCGATTCCTTGAGCTGAAACAAATAAGAAATGAATCGGATATTCTTTGTGCTTTTCCATAATTAAAGATAACATGCAAGAGGCGGCGTGATACTTTATGTATGACCTCCACATACACCAAAGCCTTCCCGACATATCCATGAATAACTTTCTTACGTGGATTACACCTGAGAATTAAAACGAAAGTAATTGTAAATGATCACAGGAAATAATTAGATAGCAGAGGGTAAATACATAAAAAGCGGGGAGGGGGCGGTGCCTGTGGGATTTCTACAATAATTATTCTACCACAAGTTAAGCAATAACTGAATTAGAACCAGCAATCGTATGGCAGTATCAAGCGCCGATATATGTAGTATTATAACGACTTAAGCAATAACAGCGGTAGAATTAACCGTCCAATGATACATACAAACACCGAAATATGATTCAAGATGATCATAATCAGCACAATCTGTTTCAGTAAAGTAAAAAATACAATTCACAATTAGTTGTCTTAAAGCGACAACAATATTGACAGCAAATACACATTGCAATGCAGCTTGATTAGAACAGCACCCATTTGTCATTTAAATTGAAACCATAAAAAACAAAAAAACAAAAAAACAAACAGCATTGCTGACTTTTAAAGGTTGATTAAGTGATGTTATTGCAGCACAAAATAAGGAGTCAAATTATGGAACTGACGCCTAAACAACCATTAAACATTTTAAATCAACGATCGCTGTTGAATTCAGCTCTAAAAGTGCTTCCTTCCTACTTTATATCAACGGCACAAAATTGATCTAACTAGAATGTTTTACCGCCGTATAAATATGTAATGCATCATGCATCAAAGAATTAACTTTTGTTTTAGGGATACCTTTGTTATATGGATACCTTTGTTATAGGGATACCTTTGTATTAAGGATACCTTTGTTATAGGGATAACTTTGTAATAAGGATACCTTTGTTGTAGGGATACCTTTGTTATATGGATACCTTTGTAATAGGGATACTTTTGTTATAGGGATACCTTTGTAATATGGATACCTTTGTTATAGGGATACCTTTGTTATAGGGATACCTTTGTAATACGGATACATTTGTAATATAGATACCTTTGTAATAAGGATACCTTTGTAATAGGGATAACTTTGTAATAAGGATACCTTTGTAAAAGGGATACCTTTGAAATAAGGATACCTTTGTTATAGGGATACTTTTGTTATATGGATACCTTTGTAATAAGGATACCTTTGTAAAAGGGATACCTTTATAATAAGGATACCTTTGTTAAAGGGATACCTTTGTAGTAGGGATACTTTTGTTATAGGGATACTTTTGTAATAAGGATACCTTTGTTGTAGGGATATCTTTGTTATATGGATACCTTTGTAATAGGGATACTTTTGTTATAGGGATACCTTTGTAATAGGGATACCTTTGTTATAGGGATGCCTTTGTAATAGGGATACCTTTGTTATATTGATACCTTTGTTATAGGGATACCTTTGTTTATTTGCATCAATTACATTATGGTCATATCTAATATATGGAACACTATTTTGGTAGGGGCAATAGCCCTTATGCTTCGATACTATTTTTCTTCTCCAAGATGAGATTGGTGTATAAAGATCTCTTATATGCCAAATTTTACACGTTTCTAAGTCTAATGTAATAATTTGTACGAATGAAATATAACCATCTACTATGAGCTGAAACATTTATTGCGAGCTTAGGAGAGAGAGAGACAGACAGAGAGACAGACAGAGAGAGAGAGAACATATTTTATGCACCCTGAATCACTGGAGTTCTCAATTTTAGATGACAACTGTTTGTTTTAAATCATGGAGACAATACGTCATTTTTTTCTTTTTTATTAGAGTTGAGATTACTTAAAACACACACATAGACACACAGGGTGTTTTCTTTTTCTCTGCGTGAAATATATTACTTGTGTCTGGGATGACTGAGTGTAAATCTGGAGTCTTTTCGTAATCGTCCTTCGCTTTTCGAGTTTGCAAATGAATTTTACTGTGATTTTATTTAAGATCATCCTGAATCTACACTTGTTAGCATGCAAAGAACCTGTTTAAGATACTATAAACAAACGTTGGTCTGCAACTGGTGTAAAGGTTGACTGATTCAACTACTCTTAGACAATAAATGACGATTTACGTTAAGGATGAGCGGCTGGTCACTGGCCCACACCAAATTCTTCTTAGAGTCTCAGATAGAGTTGCTGACACAGAGAGAGAGAGAGAGAGAGAGAGAGAGAGAGA
The DNA here is from genome assembly GCA_029931535.1 of Margaritifera margaritifera. NCBI lineage: Eukaryota > Metazoa > Mollusca > Bivalvia > Unionida > Margaritiferidae > Margaritifera > Margaritifera margaritifera. Next base: position 2,574,001 of record JAQPZY010001471.1, read on the forward strand.
GAGAGAGAGAGAGAGAGAGAGAGAGAGAGAGAGAGAGAGAGAGAGAGAGAGAGAGAGAGAGAGAGAGAAAGAGAGAGAGAGAGATGTCAAGTTCAATCAGAAAATGTAGTTATCAGTAACAATATCGAACAATAAGAAAGACACCAGTTTCTGTTGTGCGAAGAAGTACTCATACTGTTTCAGTGTGACCTTATAAAGACATTACAAATCAACACAAAAACACTGGAATAAAGCAGTCATATCTTTGTGTATAACCATCTGGCATATTTACATAAGAACACTACAAGTTATTTGAAAAAAAACATTAAATACTAGCTCAGTATTATTGTTTACACCATCACTCAAATTAAAATTCTAAACATTTTTGCTCAGTATGATCCTAGCATATTTTTTCGATCAAAATGTAAAATTAATGACACAGGAAGTCCGTCGTAGAATCTGGAGATTCATCGTACACAGTGGCGCGTTATCTACAGTTTTATAGGTCCAAATGTGCTATTAGAGAGGTGTCACATTCTAGAACCTTTCCGATCAATAATGCACAACCATTTCATCAAATTATAAAGAATTGTTCAAGAATATAGAGGAATTTACATTCAAATTTGTATGTAATAATTTCTTTTTTAGTTATTTATCATTTATTTGTCAAAATGGAATCGCATATGATGAGAATTGTTTATAATTCAGGCGTAGAATTTCTGAATCGGTGACCTATATTTGCATTAGCCTTTGTGATTGTTTTCGATTAAGCAAAAGTTTGGTATAACTTTGTTGCTTTATTATCATAGTTTTAAAAAATATAACGTTCTTGACAATTTTAAAAATAACACAAATAATGAAATATATAAAGTCATTGGAGAATTTATTATTTTGTGACGTGGAAACTTCTGGTTGATTAATGATGTCACCACTGCAAGACCTTTCGGAAAATCGGATAAACATAGAAAAAGACGTACCAGCGATATGTTGATTGTATTTTTAGCACACAGTAATGCTGTATTGGATAGGGCAAAAAACTTCTGCCAGCTTTTTGATTGGCAAAAAGGAGTTAAGGAAAATAAGAGACAGAGTGATTTTTCAGATATACAAATAAGTCAAGACACAACCAAAACTAATTTATTTATTTTTTTAGGAGTCATCATGATATCGAGCTATGCATACAGGATTATCTTATCATAATGGATACTTTTCATTGAGTGATCACCTGCCCGTTTTATATATCTAGATAATGACAGACAAATTGATAACGGCGCAAATATAAAACAGTTTCCCAACGTTTCGACGTAAACAAGATCCTCGGCAGGGGAAGAAACAATTTACATCCACAAAACAAACACAAAACACAAAAGCCAAGAAGAATTCTTGACTCCTACGTGTTTCAATGATGGAGAAATAAACAAAAACAAAGGATAAACAATATAAGAAAAAAAGAATACAAAATTAAAAATCGGTTAAATGGGGTAAACTGCATATCTATGTTATGCTACCATCAGCCCGAAAATGTTGTCTAAAAATATATATATATATATATAATGAATGTGAATAGAAAAATGACTTACATAATTATATTTCCAGTGTTCTTGTTGCTTATCTGTGCACTGATAATAAATATACATTTTATTCTTGATATCTTTCCACACAAACAAATACAAGCGCTTTATATCTTTACAACATACATGCATAATATTTCTCTCTCTCTCTCTCTCTCTCTCTCTCTCTCTCTCTCTCTCTCTCTCTCTCTCTCTCTCTCTCTCTCATAGTCATTTGATTGCACTTAAATGGCATTACGGATAGGTTGCACAAAGCAATATACACCATTTATACGAATTTGGATAAAATTGCAATTTTCTCGGTTGGCATAAGAACATCATTATGTTCAATAAGAGCTGCAAAAGCAGCAAATTCTTGTATGAGTAGAATGCAAATAAACATTACGGACCTGTTGCAACACATGAACATACAGCGACAAAGGTTGCACAAAGCAAGAAGGCATTAAAAAAGCACGCGGCTAGATTTTTATTTTCCATCTAGGGGACAAATTTTGTTAGGCAACAAACCGTGCACGTTTAAATAATATAGTGTAATATAGCACAAAGCGATAGCTACAAACAATTTAAGTAGAGAACATTTGATCGTGGCCTTATCTTGTAACTGTCTAGCTTTTGAAGCATCATGTTATACGAAAGTGTTAAAACTGTGTCTTCTGATGTGTAGTTAATAACATTTACTGTGTTTTTTTGTCCCAGAGTTTGAAAATACACAAACTGTGCAAGATTTAGTGGATGTAATAATTGTGGCTAAGTTGTACAGTTTCTTTAATTTGCACGTGTTTTTGCCGTTTTGTTTTCATGTTGTACAGTTGCAGAGGCTCTGCCGTTTTGTTATTCGTGTTGTACGTTTAGTTTTGGCAATGACTCTAATTTGTAAAAAAACATAGCCAATACCAATGAGCAACATAAAGTTATTTATAGACAGTGTCACAAATAATACCTTTTCCTCCATCTGTTCCAGATCTTCGTCTATTTCTTCGAATTCGTTTTGTTCAAGCTTTTGTGAAACAAAACATGTGTTCAAACATCTTTTCTATTGTGTAGTTTTTGAAACAAGCTGGTTACTTTTTCTTTTTGCATGTTTTTGTTTGCCAGTAGCTTGTATGCTTCTTCAGTTGTTATTTTTCTGTATAATTGAGCTAGATTTTCTTTCACAGTGTTTTTCAGTACCAGTTGTTGGAGTTCTTGTAGATCTTGTAGTTTTTCCTCTGCCTGTAAAATTTATGTTGATTTGATTGCTGCTTTTAGTGTATTAAATTCATCTAACTTGTTAGGGCTTTGCTTTTTACATGCTGAGTTAAATTCCACATGTTTGTCTTTGAGTTAGGACAAAAAGGCCACTGATTAATAACTGATTATTTAGTTAATGAAAAAATGTTACTAATTGTCACTAATTGTTTCCAGAAAACACTAAATGTAAATAACTTACTGCCAAAATGTTACTAATTGTTACCATTTAGGTCATGAACCCCATACCGGTTTAAGACATTTGGTGTCATATTTTACTTTTTTTAGATTTGGAATTAGAAAAGCTTCAGATTCAGAGAGAGAGAGAGGAGAGGCAAATGCAGATGCAGAGAGAGGAGAGGGAGATGCAGAGAGAGAGAAGAGAGAGAAGAAATGAAAATGCAATATAAGTTAAGAGAATTAGAACTGGCAAGGGGAAGACACTCTTCCCCTTTATACACAAGTTCAGATTTGATGTTACTAGATATATTAGGTTAGTATCCCCTTTTCAGGAAAAAGAAGTAGATAAATACTTTCTTCACTTTGAGAAAATTGCTGAAAAATTGAAATTACGAAAAGTGCTCATTCATATATTGGATTAATAATTGACTTTGGGATTTATGTGAATTTATTCAAAGATATTCAGGATTACATCATTTAGGAATATTAGAACATTCAAGACTACTAGCATATTAGGACATTCAAGGCTACATTCGTTTATTCGGAACATTAATTTATTCGGAACATTCTATATTTAGGACTTGTGATTAGGACACTTATCATTATTGGATTATTTGGATTTTAATTCACGTTACTGTAAGTGTCTTTAGAATTTTTACTTTAATTGTCTATAAATAAATTGTTTGTTATTTTACATACATTGTTGGTTTCACTATATTTCTGTTACATTATTTTAAGAACATAGAGTCGTAACAATATATATAAAACAACATGTTAAATAACAAGACCGCAGGGTGAGATGGATTTACAGTAGAATTTGTTAAGTTCTCTTCACGAGAAATGTATCCATATTATGTCAGAGCACAAATGTCTCATATATTGATGGGTCGTTATCATTAACTCAAAAATAAGGTATACTAACTTGTCATCCAAAAGGGGATTAACCAAAACAGTAATTGAAGAATCGGAGACCCATTTCTTTGTTTAATGTAGCGTACAAAATTCCATCAGCATGTATTGCAAATAGACGAAAGCATGTTCCTCCAACAATTATTTATAATGATAAAACTGCTTCCATTGATGAAAGATATACAGGGGGAAATATTTGTATCATGTATGATTCAATGTTTTCACCAAAAATATAACATACCTAGACGTCTTTTCTTAGCTGAACTTGAAACAGTTTTTGATTTTGTTATATAGTCTTTCATTGATAAAATATTATACATTTTAATTTTGGCTGGGATTTAAAAAAATCGGATAAAAATGCTTTATACAAATATTAAATCGTGCATTATTGTAAATGGACAACGTTCATCTTAGTTTGGTATTATGAGGGGATGCATACAAGGAGATTTCCTCCCCCATACATTTCCCTATGTTGCAGAGATATTAGCACATATTATAGGAAAAAATCCAAACATCAAAGGAATAAAAAAGTATATAGAATAGTATTATCTCACAGTATGCAGATAATACTACATTCACTCTTGATGGCTTTGAAAATTCCCTTAAACCAGTATTGGATCTCATTTATCAATAATCTAACTTTTAAGACCTATGTATGCATATTAAAAAAAAACTAAAGCACTCTGGGTTGCAAGTAGAACAGGTAGCAGTATTAAATATTGCTCAGGATATCATCTAGGTTGGTATTCATCCAAATGTATTCACCTATGCATACTATTTTCCACAGAGCTAAACAATATGGTTAATTTAAACTATGATAAATCTGAGGACCTTAAAAATATACTCCTGCATGTAGTAACAGGTGATTAAGCGGAGGTAATTGTTTTCTGTAGGTTCGGAGATTCTTAAACGTATCAACAAACCAGTTTCATCATACATGCAAAGACGTCATCAGGTAACGGAAAACGTATCTTTAAACTTTCAATTCTAATACAACAGCTGACAATCTGAATAAATACCGTATCTACCTATCTAAAATCATACCATCAGAGACATCATGAGGAAACGTGGAGATAATATGTCTCTGATTTGAACTCTATTAAAAAAGCATGGAATATGGAATAATCTTTCGCAAAAAAAAAAAAATGTATCAAAAAGTAAAAGAAATATAATGAAAGAGTTACGACCTTGCCCAAAACTTCAAATACATTGGAATAAAGAGTTTGAAAAAAACTCCTCAAAAGAGAATTATTATGAAAACTTTTGCTATGTCAAACATCTGAAGGAAAAGGTTCCTTAAAATTTTAAATCTGCGAACACTGACGATTACAATAAACCATTCACTCTCAGAGAACTACAAGGCTTTCTTGGTCGAGCCCATGACACTTCTGCAGGACCAGTTGATATCCACTATCAACTTGAAACACTTTACAATTAGTGCATTACTAAACATTTTCAGTACAATTGGGGAAACTGCGGACTTCCCGCCATCTTGGCGAGAAGCAACAGCGATACCAGCACCTAAACCGGGATAGAACCTTACTGACTATCGACCCATATCACTGACAAGGTATATTTGCACAGCCATGTTAAATGAGGTACTCATCTGGTATCTTGAGTCCAACAAACTGCTGGCAGACATTTTCGGTGGATTCAGACGCCAGAGGAGCACAATACACCATTTAGTCAGACTTGAAGTATTTATTAGCGAAGCGTTCATAAAGAAAGAACACACAGTTGCCATTTCTTTTGACTTATTGAAATCATATGATACCACATGGAAGAGCAGCGTAATGAAGTATCTATTCAGTCTGTATCTAAGCCGACGTCAAGCTAACTTTATATCCACTTATTTGAAAGATAGAACTTTCAGAATTAAGTTATGTACCAATCCTTTATGAAAGCTATTCTAGGGATATGGGTGTACCTCAGGGGAGCATATTGTGAGTCACCCTATTCAACATAAAAAATTAACAGCATAAGGAAATGCCTTAATCCAGGAGCTGACTGCTCATTATATGTCGACGACTTTTTTTCTCTGCTATAAATCAAAAAGAAGTATGCATACTATTGAACGTCAACTTGAGACAAGTTTAGGGTTCAGAAACGGGCATAAGAAAACGGGTTCAAATGTTCGAAATCTAAAACTGTTTGTATGCACTTCTGCCAATTACTTGGAATTCATGATGACGCAAAGATCTATCATGACGATTCTATTATACCTCCTGTGGAGGAGATCAAATTTTGGAAGCTTATTTTTTTTTACCGTAAACTTACTTTCCATCAACATATTAGATACTTCAGGGACAAATATAAAAACACTAGACTGAATACGAGTCGTGGCAAACACAGATTGTGGACCAGATCGAAAGGTCTTGCTCTGGTTATACAGTTCTTTTGCAAGATCTAAACCTGAGCTTTTCTCGATTATGTAGGAATCAGCTTGTAAATCTTACATGCAGATGCTTGATCCGATACACAATTAGGGACTTAGACTTCACCCTGGACGCGTTTAGATCTTCCCCTTAAAATAGACACTATGCAGAGGTAAATGAACCATTACTTTATGTCAGACGAACACAAATTGCTCTTCAGTATACAACCAAACTATCATTTAATCCATCTAATCCCTCAAGCGAAGTAGTCTTGCGAACTAAATACAACCTTGTATGCTCAGCAACCAAGCTGCATTCTTACTTCGGCAAACGAATTTGTACTCGCCTAGAAACAGCAAAATAAAATGTTGGAAATACTGCACAATTTTACGCTCCGAAAGGATCACATTGGTTATCAAAACCCGCCAAAATAATATTTGATACTTGACAATTTAAAGATTCCTTTACAAATCATTTCGTTTTTGAAAGAAAATTCAATTAAATCAGAGCCTTATGTCGTGCTCATACACCCCGTTATACAGACGGTTCAAAAGATGGAGACAAGATTGGAGCTGCCGTTGCAACACTACATGACACCATTTCGAGACGTTATCGATAAAGCCTCCATGTTTGCCGCGGAAATTATAGCCATTCTCAAGTCTTTGAACTACATTGAAACCTTCCAAAAACAAATATCGTCATCCATTTTCACACTGAAAGCTTTGGAATACCTTGCAATGCACAACCTGGTAATATTGCAGATCTTATAGAAACATGATTCGCTCATACAGTCTGAAAAAAAACAAGTATTATGTACTGTTGGTTACCTACTCACATTGGCATTTAAGGATAATTTATGGGTAGTTACAGCAACCAAAACTACACTGCAGTCACCCATTTCTGAATGAAAGATAATGGCTTCAAATCTTATATAAATCGGCATGTTCTATATACTTGGCAAAAATATGTGGAATGAAAACTCCAGAAACAAGCTTCGCGGCATTAAACCCATCATTGGAGAGTGGCATCCCTTTTATATAACAAATCTTAAAGATTAGGTGGTAGTTTGAGAGTGGCTTCCCTTTTATATAACAAATCTTAAAGATTAGGTGATATTTTGTGCAATTCTTCATTTGTACATTTCTAGAATTTTTCATTTAATTGGCACCATATAGCTCTTATTGTGTTCTGGTGCCGTTCAACACTAATACATACATAGATACATGCATACTTAGATAGATAGATAGATACATACATACATACACACATATATACACACATGCATATATACAATCATACATACCTACCTACCTACCTACCTACCTACCTACCTACATACATACATACATACCTACATACATACATACATACATACATACATACATACATACATACATACATACATACATACATACACACATGCATAGATACAATCATACATACCTACCTACCAACCTACCTACCTACCTACCTACCTACATACATACATACATACATACATACATACACACATACATACCTACATACCTACATACATACATACATACATACCTACATACCTACATACACACATACATACCTACATACCTACATACCTACATACATACCTACATACATACATACATAAACTAATACATACATACATAAACTAATACATACCTGCAAATATACATACATACCTACATACATACATACATACCTACCTACATACATACATAGCTACATACCTACATACATACGCACATACATACCTACATACATACCTACATACCTACATACATACCTACATACATACCTACATACCTACATACATACCTACATACCTACATACATACCTACATACCTACATACATACCTACATACATAGAAACATATCTACATACATACGCACATACATACCTACATACCTACATACATACATACATACCTACATACATACCTACATACCTACATACATACCTACATACCTACATACATACCTACATACATACATACCTACATACCTACATACCTACATACATACATACATACACACATACCTACATACATGCATACCTACATACCTACCTACCTACCTACCTACCTACCTACATACATACATACATACCTACATACATACCTACATACCTACATACATACCTACATACCTACATACATACCTACATACATAGAAACATATCTACATACATACGCACATACATACCTACATACCTACATACATACATACATACCTACATACATACATACATACCTACATACATACCTACATACCTACATACATACCTACATACCTACATACATACCTACATACATACCTACATACATGCATACATACATGCATACCTACCTACCTACCTACCTACCTACATACATACATACATACATACCTACATACATACATACATACATACATACCTACATACATACATACATACATACATACATACATACATACATACATACATACATACATACATACATACATACATACATACATACATACATACATACATACATACATACGAGTTTGTTTGGAGTAAGACTAGAAACAAATCTAAAATAAAAGTCGTTATAACAGATTAGCATGAGTGTGACTTTAAGATGATTGTAATCAATATGTCTGTGGTTTCCATTAAGATTACCTGCATACAAAGAATAATTACTTCTGAACCCAAATGGAAAAAAAAAATATTTCCTTTATTCTCAAATATAGAAAAGTTATTTCTACATGGAATTAATTTTCTTCAAATGTGAAATAATGCCATAACACGTTTTGGAGAGGTTTTTCAGCATATATAATATTGGATAATAAGTTTACGGTTAAAAGCAAAGAAGATTTTTTTTTTCAAACACATATGTTGATGAATCCTAGTATCAAAAATTAAATTCTAGAGTAATGTACACACATTGGATTTAATAAGGACATTTTATATAAACGACTTCGTAAATGAAAGATTGTAAATGGATTAATTATGATAAGTTTCATAATAAATTTGAATTCAATGAGGTTTCGTTAGAATTTCATAATCATTTAAATACCATGAAAATCTACAGAAATACATTTGATGTAAATAGTAATTTTAGTGATTCTAATATACATTACATATTTATACGCCCATCTAATTTACTTGTAATAAAGAATCAAACGGGCTATAAATGAGATTACAAAACACTTATCTGCAGTAATCGGGAGCAAGCCTCAGTAGTGAAATGCACGAGAATAAATGGAATAATTCTAATGATATATTGCCTCAAAAGCTAGCCAGTTGTTCCAAACTTAGATAATAATCCTTGCCTCATAGGCGATTAACTTCTTTATATATCAGTTGAAAAAAGATATATATATATATATATATATATATATATATATATATATATATATATATATATATATATATATATATATATATATATATATATCTAACTGAAGATTGAATAATTGATTACAAAAATGTGCCTTTGTTTAAGAAAGAGCCGAAACTACACTTTCTGTCAGGCAAGTAGTCTCCATTGTACATGAGAGACTTTTCAAACCAAATAGCAACTCCATAACAAGTTGTTGTTAAACTGAATATTAATTTACCTAACTGCCACTCCATCTATAGTAAAGTATGCGTTTATATGTATGTATGCATTAATATTTGCAGTATAGATGTGTATATACCGCAAGGCTTCCCAGTGCCGTACCCTCTTTTACTTGGCTTCCTCTGCAAATGGAGATGTATTTTGATATCAATGAGACCATTCCAATATAGACGCACCCCCCTGTATCCTAGCAACCTCTTTTGTCCTAGCAGTGCCTGATTTAGGGAGGTTTAATTATTTTAACATGTTTCTATTCTATAAGTACATGTATGACACGCACGTACTAAAGTTTGAATAGATTTATGTATAAAGTTATCCATATAAGCAAAAATGTATGAATATGAAAATATAATAAGTTATCGTTAGTATATGAATTTTAATGGAAGTGAATGGTATGTTACTTATGATACCCAGACTTCCTCCAGTGAAATGGATATGGATAGCTAGTTCATTGACATATAGCTACAAAGATAGATGGATAGATAAATAAAGACAAAGAAATATATTTGCATGTACTAATGGATAATTATGTAAATCGCTGATGAGATTTTAGCTTATACATATATATATATATATATATATATATATATATATATATATATATATATATATATATATATATATATATATATATATATATATATCTGTGTGTGTGTATAAGGTCTCTCTTTCTAGTTCACATGTATGCAGAGTTGATATTCTTTGTTTTCTTTTTCGGTTTAGTTGGTTTTAACGGCATTTTTAACACATTATTTGATGTATGATTCCGAGGAAATGGGAGCTAAGTGCCCTTCCCAGGAACACACAGAGGAAGCCAACCTGGGCTGGCGTGAGTTGGTATTGAACCCGCGACCCTTGGAATACGAGTTTGACGCTCTACCAACTGATCTACCGCGGCTCCCGTTGTACCATAACCTGATCTTTTGTATGCACTATTATTAATATTTTATAACTATATTGATTTACACATTTTTATTTTTAGTAACGGTGAACCCAAAGTCTCCTACTCTAGCACAGTAATGTGTCTGCGATAATAAAAAAAACCTGAGTTTCTTTGGTTATTATATTATATGTGACCATTCGATAAAAATGTTACTACATTGTACGATTAAATTATCAATACTCTCGAAAACTACTTTAACGATTTTATTCTTTTTTCCAGTGAAGAAATGTTATATCCTTGACTACTCGTAGAAAATTAATGAGGATTTACATTGGTTTTTGAGAATGAGAGACTGGTCCCTGACCCACACGAAATTACACTTAGTTTCAGATAGAGTTGTTGATAGAGACAGACGTCAAGTGCAATCAGAAATTTCAGCTCTCTGTAAATAAAATAGAGCAATGAGAAAGACACCAGTTTTTGATGTACGAAGAGGCATTGATATGGTATCAGCGGGGTCATTATAAAGCCATTACCAATCCACACGTCGATTATGAGCAATAAAGAGTCCAGGATTAGAACAGCAATTACAATAGTACGTGCTTGATATGCACTAATCCCTTTCTATGTGAGTTACAAAGATAGCCATGCCGCAATTAATGGTCGAAATAATCATTTTTCCATTCCTTGCAATATCTTCCACTGTGCCATCATTTTTGCAATGAAGTACCAAAATAAGCATGTGGAGAAGAAGGTGTATCACTTAGGACGTGACATATCAATTACATTCATTTAAAGATAATACAAGGTATTCTTTGTATCGTATGAAATACTTTGCATCGTATGAAATACTTTGTATCGTTTGAACTCCTCAGAAACAACTCTCGAGATTATTATATCATTACTTATTAGCCATCTACCAAGGAAAAACAGTTTCCAATAGCAAATACAGAACTCATTATTCCATTGGTTATTTGTGTATCCGCTGTACCATCATTATATTCTTTGAAGTACCAAAATATACGTGGGAGAAAGATATTCTAAGCAGTGAACTATTGACTCAAAACTCGTTCACTGATGATAGACAACATTTTCTGAAATCTTACTAAGATAAAAAAAAGTTTTCAACTGCAAATATATAAATATAATTAATCCGTTAGACGTCCAGATACGCAGACATTGGTGAAGTATTCTCGCGAGTTTTTAAGAGATAGACTGGTTTCAAGATGTTAAGATTGGTGCACCTGTAATATTATTCACTGTAATATTCATTCGGTACATTATACCTTCGCTACACGTTGTTCCGCATGATAAACTCTTCCGTACTTCTTAATATAGCAATATTGTACGGTCTCACAACTGATCTTTCCTGGATATCGAGACCTAAAAATATAAAAAAGTGCTTTCGTTTCTTCATTAAATTATGTAGCAGTAATATTCGTATAAAAATTACTGCATTGAACAAATCAAACGTGTATTATCGTTACGTGATTTGGATTCTTACCCTACTTTACCACTGAGTGAAGATAGTGACAGTCCCATAGACCTAGACAAACTAGACAACGACTCATGTCAGTCCAAATTTCAGGGTGCTCAAAGCGCAGATATCAATTCCACTTGTTTTCTATTTTTGGAAATGAAAGGATTGTCTGTTGCTCAAAAAAAAAGTCTCTCTCTCTCTCTCTCTCTCTCTCTCTCTATATATATATATATATATATATATATATATATATATATATATATATAATTAGCTTGAAAAATAACTTGTAGTAATAATCATTAAAATTTACTTTTAATAATTTAATAATTTAAATTTACTATGAATTCAAATGCAAGTGTAATTTAACCAAGAAATTTTAAAACTTCCTCATAATTTTCTTTTTTTTTTTCTTTTTTTCTTTCTTGTTTGCTTTGATTATGTTTGCGATCACGAAAGTGTGTTTCATGTGACCCTAAACTCTGTCCAAATACGTTTTTGCACATATTGTTCGGCGATAGCTTTTTTATTTGTAATGTAAAAGAAAAGTGTAAGTGACAAAGTTAATTCAATGCAACCACCTGAACCACTAAACCACCGTCAACTTCGCAAAAAGGTCCAATCTTAATAGAACGTAAACTGACGTTACTTATCAATATAACAATTTTGCACATTTAAACATTTTCGCAGAAAAGTCTGTAACCACGTCTAATACATATGTAGTGCTGAAACAAATTTATATAAATTACCCATAATTGGCCGTCTCCATGGCATTATTTGTAGTCATTTTTCATCCTTTCGGCTAACTAGTGAACCCACTCATTTTTAACTGTTCTTTTTAGCAAGGTATCATAGAAACTCGTTTTAGTCTGCCACATATGACTTAATTATTTTTTGAAATATTAATTAAATGAAAGTTCACACATTGTAAACTTTGCCGTAAGAATACAAAATTTTTGTGCTTCATAATATTTCTGGAATAAATCTTTCTTCCACTAACAGAGCCCCCGCCCCTCTCTACATCGGAGATGTAGAAAAGGCCCGATGCGCCCTCCTGCATGTTGTAAGAGGTGACAAAATGAGGCAATCTTTTTGCCTGAGACGTGTCCCATGGTGATGCTCTAGCCAAAAATGTATTCGACTCTTTCAATAAGTGAGGTTGATACTAAAAAATGGACTTTGTATTTTAAGGATTTACCCCTACTGACTTTATCCTTGTTTTTGTTTATTTTTTGCGATATTTGTTCTTACTAGGCACTGTATAGCCAGGACTGTGCTGATGTCAGGTTAAACCCTATACATGCATACTAACAACCTCCCCCCCCCCCCGCACATTTGCAATAATCAACGAATACAAGCACAACACAGCGCGTGATATTCAAGCGGGTAAAGTCTCGCCTCGCGCATAATTCTCATGTTCAGTCTTAACTGGAGTAGTGCAATTCAGCGGAAAAGAAGACTTTACATTAATTTATTGAAAATGACGTAGATGCTGGGCGTTGTTTACAGACAGTGGGAAGGGTGGGGGCTGTGAAAATGTCACAATGCGCAAAACTGTTATTTGATCTGCGACGTAAGTTTACGTTTTATAAAGATGGGACCTTCTTGAGAGGTTGGCGTTAGTCGTCCTTAACTTACATTTTAACTGACACTTTTCTATCTGATAACAAATAAGATCGTTTTCGCCGACAAATATGTACGAAAAGTATTTGGACAGAGTTTCGTTAGACATCTGGAGGCACGCAACCGGGATCGACAAGACACGTTCGGGACGCAGACTATTTTATATGCAAAATGATTTGCAATTTCACCTCATCCCTCTCCCCAGTCCATTTAAAGACTGACCGTTCTGTAACATAAGAACGCTCATTCATAGTCAACTAAATTACCTTATTTTACTCAGTTTTGATAGTTCTCAATACCTCATCGTAACACAATAGGTATTATTACAGTACTGATTGGTTATTATCAAATTTCTATTTTTCAGCAGTAATACATATGAATGTCTATTTGACTTCATTTTCGGTTCCTTTACGTTTATTTTTGATGCAATTTGTTCATTGTTGGGGGGTACATTTTAATTCATTTCCAGTGAATCTTCGTTCATTTTCGCTAATTTTAATTCGTTTTCGGTAATTAGGCATGATTTACTTCAGTCAATATCCCTTGTAAGCCCCGCAGTATCACCTAATCATCTTACAGAGAAAATATAAAGTACATTTACGGAGCAAAAGACTTAGATGCAAGTGACCCAAAAATGTCTAATATAACTGTATTTGGTAGGCCAATTATTTTATTGTGTCTCCACCGAAAATGTAAAAATCTTAAAACTGCCAAGCAGTGGAGTAGCTTGAGTTGTTAACAATACTAATATGGCTTCGCGGTAAATTATTGGCAATTTCAAAAATAAACTCCAATAGTAGCACCGGAGGCCATTGGGGTACCCGCAAGAAGAATAATGCCAATCAAATTCCTGAGACTAATTAGCAACGCAATGCATGCCGGAATCAATAATTCCTACGGAAGAATTCGAGAACCCACCTGCTTCTGATACAGTTTTAATACCCAATAATGATATTGTGCTAGTCTGCTACACTATACATATTTCATTCTAGCAGATGGAATTAGACTATTATTTCCTATCCGCCATATTGTATAGAATTCATCATACATTTTTAGTCTGGTATATAACGGACGTACTCGAACATGCCAGGTGTAAGTATACATACAGACTAGATTGTGTGCTGTAGAATTGGAAAACGAAGCAGCGCTGTTGTTCTTCAGTAGTGGTTTAAAAGCAGATAAAGTGATATCACTCCTAAACATCATAGGCCTGTTAAGGGCTTCATAGGTCTGTTAAGGGTATCATAGGACCGTTAAGAGCTGTTTAAGACAATTCGTCAACAGTTCAGGTTAATGAAAACTCTAGCGGACCGCGTGAATATGTTCGTATTATCCGAAGTTCGTATGAAGCTGAAATGAGGGAGAGGATAAAGGATGACCTAGTCTTGATAAAAATGAAGACAGATGGATTGTTACATATATAGATATCATTGATAATTTTCCATTTTTGTACGTACTTTAATCGCTTTACATACATAGTTATTAAAATATATGTTAAATCTCCCGCTTGCTTTTCTTTCCGCTGTATGATGTCTCTTCCTGCTCCCTATAAGTGTATTAACATGTCTCACGGATGTACAGTTGCATTCCTCACGAAAATCTCTTTTATTTTGAATGTTATTGATGTCATTGTCCTCTTTCCAAGATTTCCCACACATGATCTGGATGTACTTGTATAAGTCAGTAGATCTCCAGAGAAAGTTTTGTTTATCAAGCATTTTTAACGCTCGGTATATAGACGCATGTTGTTATATTATAATCGCATTTTGTCGCCGAAGTAACGGCACAATCACAGGGGTATCAATTTCCTGACAGTAACGTGTCGTATTAAGGCTACCCTGCATGATGACCTTCTGTTTTTGCTCCACTTGAAGTCCCGTCCCAAATAAATACGCAGTCTCTACAGTGCCTAGAATATCAAATGCAGGCAACACAAACGATTATTCTTTATCTGTTCTAGAAAATGTGTCCCGTTCTAGGGTCATGAAAGACCCTGAAAAGTAGGGATAAAGATGAAAATATCCCATAATTGTTGAGACTAGTTTTAGAAGTATTCCAATACTTCACACAAAAAGTAAAGAAAATTGGAAAAAGGTCCATTTTTGCTAACAATCCCGTTACAGCGCTAACATAAAGCTTCATACGTTTCTGAACCTTGTAGCCCACTACCACGTCTATTAAGAACTATATTTTATGTTTAAGGAAGGAAGCCTGCGTTTACCTCGCTATTTTGTTTTCCATCTGCATAATGCATAACCTCTTTCTTTTTAACACAGTATTTGTCGATCCTGACGTAAAAATGGACCAGTTCTATTTAGTGTTCAAAGCACAAATGCTACTTGGTTTCTGATATCTTACATCATTGCAGTCTTTGGAATGTATTATCGTCAAATTTGTTCAGAGCTGGTTACAACTACCTCTTGAATCAAATGATGCTTATTAGAAACAATGTTTTGTCAAAGAATTTAACAATATCTGAGTCATGGATGATGGGAGTGTGAGAAGACCGTAATTACTTAATAAAAGACCAAGACGGCAGTTGCCAAGAAATTAGACGCAGTATCAGGGATGGAAAAAGGGACCTTACAATGAAGTGATAGTATAACATTTAAGTTTTCTCTGTATTATTTTAAATATTGCCAACTACATATCTTCTGTAATTTACGTCCGCACTAGCGTTCTATTAATCTTTCTACTCTACATGTCCGGTGGAGACACACACATCTGTGTATGTAGTACTTTTGGGATAGTCCCTCTCGATTAAGTTGGTTTAATATAGAATCCAATTTTACTTTATCCACAACAACTCTGCATTATTTTGAACGCAAAGCTCAGTAACAATTTATATAGGTGATGTAATACAGTTCTGCTTCAATTTTAACTTGTCATTTGACAAATATTAATAGTTACCGCTTCAATTTTAACTTGTCATTTGACAAATATTAATAGTTACTGCTTCAATTTTATCTTGTCATTTGACAAATATTAATAGTTTCTGCTTCAATTTAAACTTTGTCAGTTGACAAATATTAATATCTTTAATATAGGTGTGTTTGTTTCCGCGTATACTATGTGCAACCTAGTAAGAAAGTTCAGGCCTCCGGCAGATAACACAATTTATCACGTAGTTGGTGCATTTTCTCCTTTCGCTTATAGTTTATTATTTTTTAAAAGTTAATATGTTAACATATCACTCATTATGAATTTGATTGGTGTAAATAAACCTACAATAATTTTACTCGGTATTCTATATTTCAATTGGCTTGGACTGTGGGAAGTTTCTTAACCCCTCCAAGTAGGACTACTTAAATTTGCTAATATATACTATCGAGATTTTGGCTCTCAGTATCCAATCGGTAGCAGGATGGACATCGGCAATACAAAGACTATGTCACAGAAACACACAGCGTAGGTGATGTTGTTTTCTTATATCGAGTGAGATTTAATGACAATAGCATAAAAGCGATTATTCCAGCAGATCTGAGTCACATAATGGTTCCTTTAACCGCACCTGAGGCTGATCCACGACAGCAGATGCAGACGACAGAACCGGCATTTGTCGACAGGCGGACAAAGAAAACCCAAGTAATTAAAGATTTGCGCTAGTTGATGATTCTGACAGAGATGATATTATCACAAAGCAGTCTGACAAGAATACTTTAAGTATAACCTTCTTTGATCTAGAGCTTCTACAGGCCTCCATAAAACAACCCATGATAAATGAAAACACGGAGATTCACCAAATTATCTAAATGAGCTAAACAATCTCCTATCCATGTTATACATTATTTTTAAAAAGAGCGATGAGCCAAATTCAATCAGGAGCTTTTTGGCACGTTTCGAAAGGCAACTTCATTGATACGATTAACCCACCAGTTTTCACTCTGAACTTGAATTTACCAAATTATGCTTGTCTGTCAAAAGCAAACAAATGGAACTAAAGCGTGAAAGACAGGGAAATTTGTCTAGACGAGCGGAGAAAATTTATGATGATGAAATTGAAACTTTATAGAAATCTGGCCAACCAGGTGATTCAAAGCCTGAAGCCTTATCAACACAATCTGGGTTTTGAATACAGTGCACTTCGGTTTCAGACGGTAGGCAGAACATCGAGATTTGTGTTGGGAGGACGTACAAGACAAGAAAAACTCCGACTGTCAGACCAGCCTGGATTTTTCTGAACTGCAAGCTAACAAAAACTGATCTAAACCCGCGAGATATTTGAGTTATTAAACCCAAAATGTGGCTAATCCAAGAAAATTCAGCACTCTCCCCAGTAAGGATCTGCCGTTTATATGCAGAAAAACGTCCAACAACCTACCGTGATGCTGATTCACCCAGCAACTAACACGCGAAATAGATCTTGCATCCTACCTGTTGAACAAGTATAGTTTGATGTGAAGCTATATAAAGAAGTCTTTCAAATGCTGGCATCTCGGCTGACAAAATGTTATCGAACCAAAGCGTCCAAAAATATTTAATCCATAAACAGAATGATCACTGCATTCCTCTAAATCAAACAATGCAAATATCCGGTGATAAAACAAAAATTAAATCTGTGAATAATTACAGCCAAATGAATGCAGATCAGCACCGGCAGATCTCCTCCATTCTCAGCAACAAATATAGATCCAGCAGAATTTCTGTGTCCAGTAATCATTTCATCAGACAAATATTCAACAACTGGAATGCTATTTGTTCTCCCACATCCAATGATGCATCTGTGGTGACTGTCCATAGTAGAATCAGCACACTTGTCGGTAGAAACGTTGTAAACAATCACATAGAAATCCATGTATATGGCACCTCAATTACTCCAGCTGACCTGACCGAGTGAACTATGTGACATCGCACAAGAATTTCGAGCGTATGTTTAGTGTAAAAAAAAAAAGATTTTTTTCCGTGTCAAATGTTATATTCATTTGAAGGATAGTTGCTCTATTGGTTGTATTTGTGTTAAAAACAAAATTCTACCTCTAATGTTATTGCTTATTGACATGTGCAATATTGCTTCAGCTAGCGTCTGGGGCTATTGTTTCATTCGCAAGGATCTAAATGTGCAGTGTCCGAGCCAGATATAAATCAAATACTATAGATCATTTGTTCTTGTTTCTATTTTGACGTTTTCCTCTCAAAAGAAAAACTGTGTGATAAACAGAACTTCAGATTGGTAATGATTTAATATTTAATTTATGAAAGCTGGAAATTATTCAAATTCGTTTCATAAATTTCATATAAAATCATTACACCTTCGAGATCCTCTAAATAGTTGACAATGGATATACATTTGCAGCGACATCAACAATACAATTGGTACTTATTATTCAACCTCGTTGGAATGCAAAGTGAATGCATACAGCTATTCTATTCACAACAAAAATGTTTGTATTCGTCAGAATTCTGTAAAATAAATATACTGTTTTATTCCTGTGAATATATCTATAAAGATAATCTTCTCTTAAATCTGTTTATAGACGGCATACACACAAAATTGAAACTCGTCTCAAGAATAACTTTTCCATTATTAAGACGGTATTTACAATATATGTCAGCTCTTTCTGCTCCTAACTGTCAACCGTTTTCAATATTAAGGATATGGTTGAACCATCTAAACTGAGCAAGTGATTGTCTTAAGTAAAATGGGGTACCTATAGTTAAATATCTTTCTGCATTTAAGAGGGTTTTAAAATGTATGTAATCAGGATTTTGTTAGATCCATTATTGTAGCCTTGCCAATTTTGAATCATACAATTGGATACCCTTTCTGTAAAACAGTTCAGAAAATGATTAATATTCCCAACATCATCTGAAATCCAAATTACGCAAAAACCATATTTGTATAATCGATTCATGACAGTAGCCAAATTGAACGACCTGTTTCATATATATATTTACTGTCATATACAAATTATGCGGCCATCTATGATTATCCAATACTCCAATACTTTACACCAATATTTCAAGCATTTAACATGATATGTTGGGCATATATCTAGCGTAACACATTTAACATGATATGTTAGGTATATACCTAGTGTAACACATTTAACATGAAATATTAGGCATATACTTAGTGTAACATATTTAACATAATATGTTAGGCATATATCTAGTGTAACACATTTAACATGATATGTTAGAGACATATATATAGTGTAACACATACACACTCTCTATTACGTCAGAATATGTATGTCCTCATACTTCGGCTGCATGGCATAATTTTATTTATACCATGACAGCAAAAACATATCGTGGTATTCAAAGTTTCCGAATTCTCTCTGAAACTTTATAATGGAAACAAAATCCTTTTTAGCTTGTGACGGTATTGCGGGTTGAACCCTTATAGTGTTGGTATGGGTATCATAAAAAGATCTACACATAAACAATATGACTGTAACCTAAAATTACTGTCTATTGTTCAGCACTCTTAGCCGCTTCAGCCATTGTACAACTGAGTGATTTGCAGGAAAAGACCATTTTATTTTAGGTTTCTCAAAGACATAGGTAATTTGAATGATGACAAATTATTTATAACATTATTAAAGGACCATCCCGACCATCACTGGGCCAACTTCTGCAAGATTCTAAACAAGGATTGATGCGATGATTCATGTCCAATATATAACATACAAATAGTCTCCTTATTTGATATTGTTCTCTCTTTGACACAGTGTTGGCATATTTGCACACTAATTCTTCCGTTCTTAGATTCTAACTAAATTAAGTGTTCACCTGATTATCTAAAGCAGTGGTTCCCAACCTTTATTTGCTGCGACCCTAAATTGGCCACAAACAGGACCTCCTGACTCTCAGGCTTATGATATAATTTCTTCTGATGACCCTTTGCGACCCTACTGAGGACCATGTGCGACCCTGATTTGGGTCACGACCTGAGGTTGGGAACCGCTGATCTAAAGGTATCATCATCCTTGCCAAAAGAAGCTCGCCAAGACATCCTTTTCATGCTTTAGATGATGGGGGGACATTCTTTTTAATATCGTTACAAATCAGCCGAACTTTACCTGGCTCAAGTAGGATACATTTATTGTATAGATGTTCTTTTACTATATCCTTTCTCTATTCATAAGTGGTTTTTAATATCGCCATATTCATATCAATAATTTGTAAATTCATATAAATTATGATAATTACTTTGCCAACAACATTCTTTTATGTTAAATTCATTGACAGGCTTTCTTTGTTTAACATACAAGTGCAACATGGTATTACTAATCTTGAGAACATGCCATTTTTCCAATGACTTACGAATTGTTTGTATGTAAAAGAACCTAATGCTGCAACAGCGGTAGACATACAGCAGGACGAATATGGGACGTGCCTGAGTTTGCTAACGTGATCAATAATTCAGAGACATTGTGCGATTTTGTTCGCGAGCACACTGTAAATTAAATTTCTTTTTCAACTTAAAATGTTAGCGTGTATGTACCTTATAATAAAGATGATGAAGTACAATACTATTATTATTGAGTGATTTGATAAATCTGAAGAAAAATATGAAGTATAAGACAGCTGATAGGATGTTTGATTATTTCAGACACAACTGTGTCCCAACAATTACCATTCCTTTCGTGTTATATTTAATATATTAGTCAGAGAGAAAACATCAAATGGTTACTAAAGAAAAAAAAAAAATGTCAAACTTCCTTCTGTATTTCACTTACTCCATACTGTTTGCCGAAACAGAAATAGGGTTCTTGAATCTGATGAAAGTTGGATAAAGAGTTTAAAAGAAATCCAAATGGTGACATATTACATTATTCAGTCCAAGAAAAGATCCGTTTTTAAAAAGCCTCCGTCAAATGAATTTTTCGGCATTGTTCACCATACAAGCTAATGTCGGAGTGCTAGCTTTAACTGTCAAATATTCTTACCTGTCCATACTTAAAATCCCTTTAACTTGATCGTTCACTTTGAGATAAATATGATGTGCATTATTGGCGTGAAACGATTCTTTTTCAAAGATCAAATATTCCGGTAAATAAGTTGTGTTTCCCTGGACAAGTCTGCAAGGCTCGTTCTCGTTTTATATTTCAAAACTCGATCTTATGTTTACTCCTATTCATTATATGATCTTTTTAAATAATACTGTTACCACTCTATGACCTAAAATATGTAACACAAAGAAAGTGAAACCAATAAAGTAAGTAAAATCAACAAGCAATTTAATTCTAGACAATTAAAGTGAAAATTCAAATGACACTTACAGTATTGTGAATTAAAATCCAAATAATCCAATAATTCTAAGTGTCCTAATCACAAGTCCAAAATATAGAATGTTCTGAATGAATTCCAGTAGCCTTTAATGTCCTGATGTGCCAGTAGTCTTGAATGTCCTGATTTGCCTTAATGATGTAATTCAGAATATCTTTGAATGAATTCACCAAAATCCCTAAGTCATGTATCAATACAAAATGAAAATGAGCACTTTAGTAATTCCAATGAATATTTTAAATAAATAATTCCTCTCTCTGAATATACTCTGATTTTCATAACACAACTATAAACATCTGATTATTAACATGATTCTTCAAAGACTAACCATTATAACAAGAATGAAATATTCCTTACCAAACTCCCTATATATAAGCACAAGCCACCTGACAGAATTTTCTAGAAAATCATATACCTACAGGACAAAAATCATCAGTAATTCTAGAGGAAAAACCAATCTAATTGTAAACAAAAGCAACCCTGACCTTAAATTCTAAGTAAACAACTTGTTTTCACCCTACAATCAAGGACAAAGTTCAATATGTAAACATTATACATAACAATACTCATTGACGTTAAGTTCCAAATATACAAGGCATTTAAGTCTACATTGATTAAAGAAACTTAATCTCGGGTACGCAAATACTTAAGAATCCAAACAGTCACTGCCATCAGATAGTTTCTTGCTGTAGAGTACTGAATGAGATTATGTAAAGGCTTGTAATTATTTCTCTCGTATTTTAAATAACAGTCGGTATGAGGTAAGATATATAAAAGGAATATTTAAAGAACATATTTAGAAATGACTGTAAAGTAATCTTGAAACATTACCAATGAGAAAGTATGTTTTTATTTTCTTCATGTTCTCACTGGCTTCCAAAGTTTATTTCTGTTTTCTTTCATTTTTTTTATTTTTTTATTTTTTTTTTATTTTTAATACTTTTAATATATCAAAGAAACGTTTTCTCTGATATCGTATATTCTTTGATTGTGGATCTTGAATCAGAGATCTTCATGGTCGTTCATACGTTCAATTTGCTTTCGTGTCTATTTAAGAAGGAAATTAAGTGTAAGTGTTTGGGACGCAGTTAATTTGGCCGCAATCTCTTTTTTCCGCAAGAATGCCACTTACTCTTCAGATATCAAATGATGTGTAAAATCAAGTTCAGTACTCTGTCAGCGGATGAATTTAGGAGTAATTACACGACTGAAGAGAAAGGATAGAAAAAAGGCTTTCTATTGAACGTATGTCAACAGGCTTTATATTCAACGTAAGTTATCTAAAGCAGAAAAGAAAGAAAAAAAAAAAAAACTCACTTTGCCAGGAGATCTATGGAAAACTCATACAAATATTCCAAATAACTCAACTAGAGTATGAATTACAGTACACATGATAAACATCAAATGAAGTTTCTTTCGGGTTGGTACATAAAATAAAATTATAAAACAGAGAAGC